>PVKB01001782.1:0-231826 GCA_004027205.1 Ctenodactylus gundi
GGCTCTGCTGCTGCCACCTGCCAGCAGCGGCTGCCTGGCCTGTCTCTTAAAGGGCCCTCCACTCCTCCCGACCTCTCCCGCGTCCGCGCCCTCCTCGCGTGCGCCCCTCCCCCTGCCCCGCGTGGGGACGCCACCTGCGGCTTCTCACGCGCACGGCGGAGCGCGGCCCTTGCCCTCACTCTGTTCCCCTACTCCAGCGTCCGCTCGGGTTTTTCCTTCCTTTTTCGATCTCTTCCCCAGCCACTCCCTAGCGGCGGGTGGCAGGTGAGAGCAGTAGCACCTGGCTTGTTGGAGAAGTCGAAAGAGATCTAGAAACCTCTAAACTTAGCGCGCACTTCGCTGATACAGGGAGCAGTCCAGTCAGCGTGCTTGATCCTGTGACTGGTGCGGTGTCCCGGGTGACATGTGGGCAGAGGAACTTAGTGGGCTGACTGCACTCTGGGGGTCAGTCTGGCTTGGTCGCTGACTCCATCTGACCAGTCTTTTGGATTCGCGGGAGCAGTCACACATCCCAAAGTAGAACCGCGCTGTAAATGCACAAGAGGATGAAAACACGAGCGAAGCGCCATCGTGTGAATTCAGCGGGAGGGGCAGATGGTTTGCAGCAGAGCTGGATGCTCAGCACTGCTGTTTCTCCAGCCCCGGAACGCGGGGACACTGCGTTCCCGGCCTCACTTGCATTTAGCTGGAACAGAGTGAGCGAGCTGTAGGCCAGGAACGTGGGCAGTGATCTAGGCCCCTTCTGGAGGCAGCAGGAGACATCCCAGGTGCAGGACATGAGGGACTCAGCCGTGGGAAAGGCGTGCAATGGAAGGATCTTGGCTTCCTGAGTTGACACGTGGAAGAAAGCCACGGGGACAGATGCCTGACTACGTGGGACTGTGATGTGAACAAGAAATAGGCTTCTAGTGGGAGAGAAACCGAGATTTAGAGAGAGTTTGCTCTGTAAGTCAGCAAGAACTTTCTATCTTTGTGAAGTATATCTATGGAGGGAAAGTAACTCACGTCGGCTGTTTCAAGTGCCCTCTGCACTGAGCTAAGATACGTGCCCGACCTTGTCCTCAAGCCCCTTCTGTGGAGATGAAGTGTTGCAAAGACCTAAACACTTATTTATTTAATGGCAGTGCATCCTAAGCTCAGGAAGCACCAGAGAGGACTGGTTGGCAGAGGGAAGCACCAAGAGGCTCATTCTCCAAGCGTGTAGTACTTTTCTAGCACCATTCAACTTTTCATTTAGAAGCAGGTGAAGATAGGTATGAAAACCTAGAAACACTTGTACCTATTCAGAAGTGTGGGTGAGGACAAACATACCAAGGCCCCGTATGGAGCATCGTGTGCCAAGATGGACTCTGGACTCGCCAGGAGGAAATTGGCCAAAATCGTGTGTCAGGGAAGCAGATCCAGACACACACGTACTTCTGTCTCGTGACCATCTCCACCTGGATACCTACAAGGTAAGATCAGAAAACACAAGAAATATTGAAATAACAACATTTATTACAGCAAAGGACACATTGCTATTGTCTGCAGCCCCAACCAAACACTCCCTGTTGCTTTGAACACACGCACCCCATTGTTCTCGCCACTTTCAGGTACAATTTTAGATGTCTTCTCCTGTGAGTGTCTTAGTTGAGCTATCGTAACTGCCTTAATGTCCTGAATCAATTCAAATCATTTATCTTTTATGGTCATTTGACTTTGGGAAACAGCCATAAGTTGCATCATGACAGATCTGATAAGGAACTCCATAATATTTTTATTTGACAGAAATTGCTGTATATGTTTTTAATGAATTCAGGACATCAAGGTAGCCATGACCGTACATCTGAAGACACTCATGGAAGAGGACTTTCCTATCAATAAGTGAAAAATGCCAAAAATGACAGAGAAGGCTGTTCTATGACAGGGGTATTTTGAGGAGGATCAATGGCAATGTGACTTATACTCTTAATTTTTTTAAAAAAAACTTAAACATTCAAGGCTTTGGGTTTGATTCCCAGTACCACATAACCTGGGTATGGTGATAACATGCTTGTAATCCCAGCCCTCGGGGGGCTGAGGCATGAAGATTGTCATGTGTTCGAGGGTAACTCATACTGAGCTCAGGATTTGCTCTGGGCTACAGAGCAAGACCCTGTCTCAAAACAAACACATTTAAACATTCACCATATTTTTAATCATGCCTCATAATAGTTAAGACATTTGACAAGTTTGAATTTGAGCAAGAAGTGATTCATGACTTGGGCAGCAGTCAGAACAAGGAGAGACTCAGAACATATAGAGAGTAGACAGAAGCACAGAGAGAACATGAAAGTAAAATACTGAAACAGTTTGCTTGGGTGCAGCTATGTGTTTACCTTATTTGGACATGGTCTGATCAGTTGGCTGCCTGTGATTGGCTAGAATGTGGCTATCTGTTACTATATATACATAAAATCTCCTAAATTAGATTTCCAGTTTGTTTACCTACTAAGCAAGTTTGCCGAGTGTTACCCAGGGACTCAGAGCTGAGTTAGAAACTGAATATGAGTCAAAGCTGACAAAGGGACTCAGCCTTGGGCCAATGGTCTCTTGCTTATTTAATCTAACAAAGGAATTCTGCACCTAGCAGATCCCAAACTGGTCCTCCCTAAGTCCACCCCACCTCTATAAACATTGTCTTCTTGATTTTTCATTCCCGAAAATAGACAGTTTGTCTTAACTCGTCTGACGTCTTTCCATTATGGCCCATGCCTACACCATTAGCGAATTCTGTATGCTGTACTTTCAAAACCCTTCGCAGAAGTCAATTGCTTCTCACCACGAGGCTGCCACGGTCCTGTGCCCAGATGCCATCTCTCTTGCTTTATTATGGCACTGGCCTCCTACCAGACCTCCCTGCCTCTCTACTCTCTTCCCCCACTGCCGTTATAACATTTTTATTTAAAAATAGAAACTAGATCACGTTGCTCAAACTCTCCAAATGTTTGCCACCTTACTGAAAATAAAATTCTAAATTCTTATGAGCTCCGTGATCTGGTCCCTGCTTCCTTTCTGATGTTACCGCCTACCCTTCCTCCTCCAGCAGACACAGCCAATGCCTTGCCCACAGCTCCCTGGTTGGTCAGAGGGCACCTGCAGATGCCATCCTGTACTCTAGCTGCCTTTCTGCATCCAAGTAGAGGTACTCCAAGGCTTTAGGTGCAGGTTCCAGGAGTCATCTGTACCAATGAGGCATGAGTTGGACAAACACCAAGCCTCCTGACCCCCAAGAGGGCAGTTCTGAGGCATGCCCACACCGTCTCCCGGAGCCCTCCCACAGGACTGAGCACAGTGAGGAACGCACACACTGGTATCCCATTTGTTGGCTTCCTTTTCTCCCTCTCTCACTCCCCCCATTCTATCACAGAGCTTCCTACCGTCACCTCCAGAAATAATCACGGCACACAGACTCTTGTCTCAGAGGATATCTGAACTAAAAGACACTCAGCCGTGTGAGCTGCCTACTCCCAGAACACATTGAACACAGCTCCACCTTGGAGACTTGGCAACGTCTCTTCCTTCTGCCTGGAATTCTCCTCTCTCCTGTCCTTCAGCACTCTGCCCAGCGTCATCTTCTCTAGGCTGTGTATGAACTGAGAGCCCTGCCCCTAGGAGCCATTCTCTTCTCCCTTCCATGCCTCATTTTTCTGCTGTCTGTTGATCCATTTATTATTGACTTTCTCCCCCCATTTAAAAAATAATGTTCTTCATAGGGAGAGAGATTCTATTTCTTATGTTCCCTTTCCCTTGTGGCGTTCTACCAAGAGCAGAGCCTGGCATACAGTGTTGAGTAGATATTTCTTGAGGGGGTGGACATAGAGACTAGGGAGAAAAGAAACAGTATTTGTGGCCAAAATCACAGAGAGCATGGCTTCAGTGAGCTTTGCTGATGATAGCTTAAACCTGACAAGTTGGGCATGCCGTTATCCCTATATAAGAAAGAGCTCCTAATTTCCTATTTTCTATAAGATAATTCGAGCCTTTTCCCAATGAAAACAAGGAAGCGAGTTGCTGTCACAAGTAGCTGTACTTCTTCACTGTTCTTATAAGAAGTACTTTAAATCCTAGTAATAGCATCATTCTCAAGGACAAGATACACTCGGGTGTTGTACTTCCCTTGATAAATCCAAACTTGCACGGGAAGTAGTGAATTAGCACAACAGAAGAATACGGGCTGTAGCTCCTAACCCTCCTCTGTCAGGCTTTGGGAGTCAGCCAGGGCTCTTTTCCTCTTTTCTCTCTCTTCCTCGGTTCCCTGTGCTCCTTGGCACACCATCTACATGGGTTGGGATTCAGGTCTCACATCTGTTTTATGACATGTTATCTACCTTTGTAGCACATCAACAGCTTGAGGGCAGGACCTTGTCTGTTTCAACTGTATGCTTGGTCCTCACTAGGCAATTGTGTGCCTAGTGCTTGCCACGTAACAGGTACTCCATACCAAATCAATGGACGTATAAAGCAAAAGACAGCAGGCAGGCAGGAAGCCAGGAGCTGGGCGGCCATGAATTCAAGGTCGCCATCACCCAAGCTGAGAACCTCCTCCCCCAACATCCCTACTGTGTTCTCTCCTAATCTGGCTCTGTGCTTCTCCACAAGCTGTTGAACACCTGGCTAACAGGCAGGGTCCTCCAAGAAAGCACAGAGCAGAAGGAAAACCAGGCACAGGTGGGCAGCACGGGGCATCTCGGCCCTCTTTCGGCAGCCACTATTCCTTATTTCTTGCCATGGTATTGGCACCTTTAAGAGCCTTGGCTGTCTTCCCCAACCACCTCATTCAATCACAAGCTGTGTGCCCAGAAAAGAAATAAATAAGTAAAGGAAAAAATCAATGTGCTGAATCTCTGCTGGGCTTGGTAGCAACTCCCTGCAGCTTCCTTCCGCTGGCCGCAGAGCTGAGCTCTCCTGCTCTTTCTTGGAGCTGGACTTGGGGGGTGGAGACTTGCAGGTTACAAAGGCTGCTTCTCCGTCCCTCAACCCTTCCCGGCCTGGAGTAGACTCAGGTGCAAGTTCCAGGTCCCTTCCCGCTGCCCTGCGCTCCCAGCTGGTTTCTCCAACAGTTGACTCTTGACTCCTGCTTCTCTTTCCACCCCCTTCCCTCCCAGCCCTCACTCTGTGTCTGCCCCACTAATCCAGCCAAGAGGCCTCGAACGTTCCCAGTCACACGTCCCTGTCCTACCCATGCTGTTTCAGGTGTGTAGGGAGTGAAAGGGAAGGGGGATTGTTATAAGTGTAGATGATTGAGTTAGGAGAAACATCCTATCAAAATAACTTATTGATATTTATGAATTTACTCCTTCAGCCCTACTTCTGTTAGCTTTCTCGCTCCACATCCGAGGCACAGAATTTACTAAACTAGAGAAGAAGAAGGTAGAGGCCACTGCTGTGGTTTGCTTCTGGAACATTCCCCAAAGCCTCATCTATTCAGAAGGTGATTGGGTCCCCGGGGCCAATTGGATCAAATGGATCGATCTAATCTATAGATTTCATGTGCTACTAAGAGGTGGGGCCTGGCTGGAAGGAGCAAGTCACTGGAGGCTTGTCTTAGGAAGACAGATTCTTGCTCCCAGATCCCCCTTTGAGTTTTCTCTGCTTTCTCTCCACCATGCCTTGAGCTGCCTTCCTCCACACCAGGCCTTTTCCTCCACTGCTAGCCAATTGATCACGGGCAGAAATGATATACTAAAGTAAACCTCTCCTCCTTTAAGTTATGGTGTTGGGTACGGGGTCCCAGTGACAAGAAGGTGAGCAAGAAAGCCACGTAGGACTGACAGGCAGCTGATCAGCTTTGGGTGTCTGCTCACATTTGATCTCTTAATCAGGTACTTGGTCTTGAAAGCTGAGCTTTGTGGAAAGAGAGAAGGACTTTCTAAATTGTAGAACATCCCCTTTAATACCTTGTTGGTGAGTTGGTTATCTGTTTGAAAGGAAAAACCTGTGACAGAGAAGGCTTACTCCAAGGGTTGCTAGAAGGAAGGGTTAGAAGAGTAAGGAGAGACACAGCTAGGATGGAAGAACATTTAGAGTCTTCATGGCTTCTTTCTAGGGTGGAAGGCGTGCACGCACGTGTGTGTGTGTGTGTGTGTGTGGTGGGCTGGAGGAATAGCACAGCACATGTCTAGCAAGAACAAGGTGCTGAGCTTGATTTCCCAGCACCACTTAAGCCAGGTGTGGTGGTGCATGTCTATAATCAGGAGGATGAGGCAGGAGAATTGCCAGGAGTTAGAGGTCAGCTTGGGCTACGTAAGCATGGACTACAGAGCAAAATGTTGTGTCAAAAAAGGGGTGTGTGTGTGTGTGTGTGGCATGGTTTCAATCAAATTATCCCCCAAAGGCTCATATGTTCACAGGTGGAATCTGTGGAAGGTAATTTGATCATAGGGTTTTACAGTCATCAGTGGGTTAGCCCTTTAATGAGTTCCTAGCTGACCATGCTGTTTGGAGCCAAGATCTGGTTGGAGGAAGTAAGTCACTATGGGCACAACCTGGAAAAGTATATTCTTGTCCCAGGCTTATTCCTCCTTTTCTGACCCTTCCTTGCCCCCTCTGCTGCCTGGTTTCCAAAAAGTAAGTCATTTTCCTCTGCCAACCATGGACCAAAACTTCTGCACCCATGAGCCAAAACTAACCTTTTCTCCTCTAAGTTGTGAGTGGTAGGGATTTCATCCCAGAAATGGGAAGTGAATGCTCTGTGTGTGTGTGTGTGTGTGTGTGTGTGTGTGTGTGGAGGAGGAGGCAGAGGAGGGCAGGGAAGAGGAATAGGGGGATGTTAGAATGACCAGGTAGAGGCGGGCCAGTATAACATGTTCCTGAGCACACATACCTTAGAGGAGACTCCCAACATAAGCCCATCTGTCCAAGATGAGAGGAGAAAAGCATCTGACACTGAGGAAGGAAATGGTGGAAGGACCCAGAGGCAGGACTCAGGAAGAGCCTCTGACTCAGGCCTTCTTACCTGGCCAAGGAGGATGCTGGGATTGCTGGGCATGGAAAGGGACTGCTGTGGGTGGAGGCTTTGAGACCAGAGCAAGTGGCTGAAACCCACCTTCAATCTCATTCTCCTCTGAAAATCTCTCTTCATATCTAAACCTGGAGATGCTTTTCTATTCTCCCCTGACAAAGCCCTCAAGTGTGGTGGCATTAACTTGCTCATGTACTAACAGATCTCACATGAATGTCTCGGCCTAGATCTGCCTTGAATTCCACTTGATTAGAGGCAGCTCCCTTTTCACTATTTCCACTTACCAAATAAACGGTCTCAAAATAGAACTCCTTGACGACCTCCCTCCTTCCTCAGTCTTCCCTGTTCCATATGGAAACACCAGTCTTCCAGTTGCTCAGCCAAGAAGCCATGGGATATGCTTGATTTTGTTCATACCGTGAGGACATCTTGCCACTCTGCCTGGTGCTGCTGCCCTGGTCCGCGCCAGCGCCGCCTCTCCCTGGGGTCTTGTAAGCTCTTCCCTCTTCTCCTTTCTCCTCCCACTTCTGCTCCCTGCAGACGGTTCTCCATACAGCAACCTTTCGGAGCCTTTTGAAATATGAGTCACTCCTGCTCACCACGCTCCAGTGGCTTCCCATTTATAGTAAAAGCAAAGCTCCTTTCCTGGTCCACAACTCCGGCACAATCTGCCTCTCCACTGCCTCTCCCCTCACTCCCCTCAGTCTAGCCACTGTGGCCCCTTGCTTTTCCTCCAAGATAGCCTCCGTGCCTTTGCACTTTCTGCATCTCCACACCTGGCCATCCCTCAGCTCATATTCAATCCTTAATTTTCTTTAGGATTTAGCTACAAATGCTCTCTTCTTTATAAATATATATACACACACATATACAATATATATGCAATACACAATGGTTACATTGAGCTGGAGAATTTGGTGCACATAGATCTTGCATCCGTTTTATACTCTCTTCCCATCCCTCTTTTCGGCCCTCCCTCTCCCTCCCTCATCCTCTCTGACTCTCAATAACTCACCCATTTTATCCTCTAAATTGCCTACATTCTAGGTCTCTCAGATAAACCACGTAACATTTAGCTGTCTGAGTCTGACTCACTTCACTAAACATGATGATCTCAGGTTGTGTCCAATTACCTACAAATGACTCAAGCCTATCTGTCTTTATGGTAGAGTGATACTCCATTGTGTACATATACATTTTTATATCCAAATGTCCTTTTATTAATGAGATCTTCCCTGGATTCCCTATATGGATAGGAACAGCCTCACCCTGCCTTTCCTATTTCATTTAATCTGCCTCAAATTTCACCTGCCCCACTCTGGCATATATATGGTTAGTCTGTTATCCATTGCATGTCCAACAGAATGTTGGGCCAGTAGACCAGAGGGCAAGGTCGTGTGTTGTTTACGGTTATACGTGCAGCACCTGGCACACACTCTGGTATGCATTAAGGGTGTGATATTTGTTGACTGAAATGAATGGTTGAAGGCTCTAGGTATCCCCTTCCCCATGGCCCATTGGACCCTGAGTTGCTTTCCACCTTCCCACATATGCTCAAAGGGAACTGAATGTGGAAGTAATATGAGCAACTGAGCTTTAAACGAGAAAGAGGCTCCATATCTTTATTTGAAGCTTTGCATTGTTGATGTTTTAAATTCCAGCCATTCTGTTCTGATATTTCTATGCTTTCTTCTGATTGCCGGGAGGGTCAAGTATATTTTGATATGATCTTTGGCCATGGGGATCTCCTCTGTTGTAAAGCGCCTGTTCAAATCTCTTGTCATATGTGATTTTATGATATAGTTAAAAAGTAATTCTTCTTATCCCCTGTTATTGCCACAGAGCTCCTAAAATGCTTGTAATGGTGTAAGTAATAGAGGTGCTATTTTCATTTCAATATTTGACCTTCGATTTCAAACCCCAACTCAGGGCTCCTGTACTTCTTGGGATTTCCTGATTGATAGGAGCATCCCCCTGTGAGCCCCTGGAGGGGAGCTGATTGCCAGAAATATCAGCAGTGATTGGCAGCTTGGAACCTTCTCCCTAGGCCCCAGCATCTGGGAAGGGGAAGGGGCTGGATATTGAGTTAATAATCGACCCCATCTGTATGCAGCCTCCATAAACATCCCCATAAGGAATTCTGAGAACCCCTAGTCTGGTGAACAATTCCATGTGCCGAGAGGATAGTGTACCCCAACTCCATGAAGACACAAGCTCCTGCTTGGGACCACTCCAGGGCTCACCCAGCGTACCTTTCCATCTGGCTGTTATCTATACCTGTTATGATTTGGATCTGGGATGTTGCCCCACAGCCTCACGTTTGGAAGGTGACTCAATCATGGGAGTTGACCCACTGATTTCCTGTGCTGTGAAGAGGCTGAGCTTGACCTGGAAGGGGTGGATCACTAGGACATGACCTGGAAGGGGATACACTAGTTCCGCCCTTCCTCTCACCTTCCACTTTCTGTTTTCAGTGGGATGAACAGACCCAATGCCAGCGGCTTCTGCCATTGCCAGCTGACCAAGAATGGACTGAGATCTCCAGAAAGTGTGAGCTAAAATGAACCTTTCCTCCCTTAAATTGTGGGTATGTGGGTATTGTGTCCCAGCAACAAAAAACTAAGACAGGATCCTTTTAATATTCTTTATAATAAACCAGTAAGCTTAAGTGAACCTTGAGCTCTGTGAGCCTTTGTAGCAAATGATTGAACCTGCAGAGGGAGGTGTTGAAGACCCCTGATTTGTATCAAAGTCAGACAAAAGTGTGGATACCAGGAGCCCCCACTACCTGTGATTGGCATCTGAGTTGGGACATTCTTGTAGAAATGTTCCTTAAAGGGGACTGTACTCACTCCAGGTAGATAGTGTAAGAATGGTTTAGTGTGGGAAAACCCACACAGTTGGTGTCAGAAGTTCTGCATTTAGAAAGAAAACAGTTTTTTCTTGGTATGGTGCTATTTTTTTTTTTTTTTTTTTGCTTTTGTGGTAAAAGAGGAATAGGACTTAGAGCCTAGCTCTCTCATTAACTACTCATAAAACCATTCTGTATTCTCAAGTTGCAAAATTAGGATTTTCTTTAATATTGTATGAGGTTTTTTTCTCTTTTGTTATTCTTCTGCAAAATAGTATGGCGAATAGAAGCAGATTCCTGTCTGGATGTCAGGGGATGGCTATTTTAGAGAGATCATAACATAAAACATATGGACACTCATATATACTCACATGTACATAAAGAATTACGTGTATGGGACAAAAGAAATACATATAAAACAACTATTAAAGCCACAAGAAGTATTTTTGAAGGGTAGTTATAAACACCAACACTCAAATTATGCTAGTAGGGAATAATTTGTAGATTAATAAATAGGAGACCATCTCACTCAGAGGATCTGTGATGAACGTTAAGGCTGACCTGGGTAGTGAAGGCTGAGATCAAAATAACATTTTCTTCAGCTGATACAACTCCTAAATGAATCCTTCACCCAGTCAGTGACTCAAAAAGTCCATTTCAGCATGCTCTGCTCCATGTTAGAAGATTTTTAAATTTAATTTAAGCATTTTCATTATTGTGGACTTATATTGCACACTGGTCAGTTCTGAGTCTTGGGCAATTGTTATAATAAAGTTACTAGTCAGAGGCTGCCACTAAAGAGCAGTAATTCAATAATTAAAAGGCAACCAAGAATGCAATCTGTTGAGTAGATGAAAAAAATCAGATCTGAAAATGATGAAGATGATCTGAGAGCCAACACTATTAATGCAAAATGTGGTTCTCCCCAGTGCTGAGCCAGCGGGCAGGGGCCCCTCTGCGACCTGGAGACACTTAAGAGATGATCAGGCCAACACTGGTAAGGAGAGTGAGGCTGATTTTCATCTTCCCACAATTCCTAGATGTCTCCTTCCCAAAATTCCTGATGTCACACCATCAGTGTTTTATTCTATCAGGTCCCATGCGTGCCTCTTCCTGTTTGTTTGCTACCATTTGCCTTTTCCATGCTTAAGAAAAGTAAGTTTTTCTAAGGGCAAGGACTCAGTCCTTTTCTCCTGTACTCATCTTGGTAGAGACTTTTGGAAATGGCCTGTTCATCACACTAGCTCAAACCAATTTCCCACATCTCTTCCTGTGGACTTCTGGTCATTGGACATTCATCCCATCCCATCCCACTCCAAACCCATCTGACAAGGTCTGCCCAGTAGCCAGAGTGACCCTGTTATGCAAACTTGATCAAGCCATGTTGTTCTTGAACTGAAAATAGCTTCTTATTGGCCCAAACAACTCAGTACAAGGTAGAGACCTGGCCTGGGCTGCCTCTGGCCTGTTTCACCAGCTTCTTCTTGAATACTTCTCCTCCTTACTTTCTCAGTTTATCTTTCAACTCCCACAGAACACCCTATTTCTTTCCACCTTAAGGCCTTTGCACACACTGTTCCCTTTGAGTCTGGAAGGCTTCCTACCTAGCCCACCCCTTCTGACTGGCTGTCGTACCCTGGTTCTTTAAGTCTTAACCTGAGCTTCATTTCTTCAAGCCAGCCCTCCGATAATCCAGAATGCGTTGGGTCGTGGCATTATTTGTTTCCAAGCAAGCTTTAATACTTAGGTTCCCTGCTATGTGTTACAATTCTGGGATTTTAATTGTGCAGGTTTTTTTATCCCTTCAACTTTCTGGAGTATGTGCCTAATACCAGATACGCACTGCTGAGCAGGATAGGTAGGGTCATGGCCCCCAAAGGGCTAATAACTAGACAGGATGAAGAAATTGGTGAGGCTGACAGGACACAGGAATCTAACCAGCGAATATATGATGGCCCACTGGGGCAGCCAGGAGCCTCCCTGTAGGCTGAGGAGTCAGAGGAGGCCCCGTTGAGAAGCAGGCGTGAGGCCGGGAAGAAGTCAGCGTGGAGATGCCCTGGCACGTGCCATTCCCTCTGCCAGCAGCAGGCAACGTGGTGGGAAGGCGTTTGGCATGTGTGAGAGGAAGGGAGGCAGCCAGGAGGATGGGGAGGCAGTGGCGCAGGGGAGGGCGGCCCGCGGCGCAGTTGGAGAGTAGGCAGGGAGATGGCGCGGCGCCCTGCCACGGTGATGAGGACTTCACAGATGATTCTCAGGGCACCGGGAAGATTTTTTAGCACTTTACGCAAGAGAGCCAGGGTGCACTCGGGTTGCATGCAGAATGGACCTTGGGGAGGCTGGGAAAGCTGGGGTCCAGTGTATCCCAGGGAGGAGCTGTGATGGCCTGGGTTAGCATGACAGAAACAGGGAGGAAAGTCTGGAGTTTAATTATTTTTTCTCTTTTTGAAACGGGGTCTCACTCTGTAGTCCAAGCCAGTCCTGAACTCACTATGTAGCCCAGGCTGGCCTCAAACTCATAGCAGTCCTCCTACCTGAGCCTCCCTGGTGCTGGGATGACAGGCGTGCGCCACCACATGCAGCTTTTGTGGTGCTGGGGAGTCGAACCCAGGGCCTTGTGCTTGTTAGACAAGTGCTTGAACGGCTGAGCCACATCCCCAGGTCGTTTATATTTGAACAAGCTTGTTTGGGATGCTTATGAGACGTCCAAGCATGTGTGTCCACGGGCCTGTTACACAGGCGGGGTGTGAGCAGGTGAGGCGTAGGCTGAACTTGTCAGGAGACTCGCGGAACCTCAGGGCTGATGTATGATGTCAGCATCAGGACATGCCATGATTCTCAAACCCCTGGTAGCTCCGTGCCTGGGTCTTCAGAAGCTTAAATGGCTGAGAGTTTCTTTGCTTTTCTCCCTACTTTGGGGCCACAACTCCCACCTGCCCTCCCCGCTAGCAGCAGCTTGTCCCCATTAACAGAAACTAAAGTCTAATTCGCAAAATGGAAATATGGGAAAAGTAAGGGGGTTTTGCCAAATGGTTAGAGTTGAAATCCTATCCGTCCAATACAGTTTTCTTGTATGAACTTGGGAGCAAACTGTTCTTTAAATCCTGGGAATGGATAAGGTGACAAGGGATCTGAATGCAGCAGGAAGGGAACACTGTTTGCTTCCCATGTCTGACCACCAAGGTACCATAGCTAGGTGTCTTAGCTCCATATTCATTGCCGTGACAGATACCTGACACCTACAGCTTTGAGGAGGAAAATTTTAATCTCAGATGGTCTCACAAAGCTTCCAGTGGTCTCACAAGGTTCATTCATGGGCAGCTGGCAAGAGTGGAAGCACAGGGCAAGCTCTAGCAGGAGAAAAAAACTTCACAGCATGGCAGATAGACAACCAAGTAAGAGAGGTGCAAGTTCACGTCTGGAAAGTACAGCAAAGGCCAAAGCTTCTCGGGAAGAAGCTATGACAATGCCACTTCTTCCTTTACTTAGTTCAAGCTGCCAGCTGGGCCCCTGTACCCATGGTGGGTGCCCCATTCTCACTTCCTGGCCCACAACTCAGTAACACTCATCTGAAAGCTCTTCCAATCTCAACAAGTTGACAGAATCCTGGGTCAAGCCCGAAGCACCTGCCCCTTCCAGCCAGGCCCCACCTCCCAACAGCCCACGGTTCTGCAAGTCTCCCACTACATCTAAATTTATGAGGTTCTTGAGGGACACTCCAGACCCACCATAGCACGAGGCAACCTTTCTGGAGGCTGAGAGTCTCTCCCAGTGTCTGGTGTCTGTGCTTGGCGTTTCTTGGCTTGGAGATGAATCACCCCACTCTGATCTCTGCCTCCATCGTCCCAGCCTCCTGGCCGCATGCCTTGCCCTCATGTGCTGTTCTCTTCCAGTGTTTCTCTGCCTCCCATTCTTACAAGGACACCAGTCGTATTAGGTAAAGACTCACCTGTTCCAGGATGACCTCACCTAACTACACCTGTGGGGACCTCGCTCCAAATAGTTCAGCTTCTGAGATACTTCATGGAGGACACAGCTCACGGGCCTCAGGTAAACTAGGATTGGCAGTTAGAGGTCAGATGGACTGAACCAGAGAGAAATTCAGCAGCTCAGGGTTGGTCAGTTTGATCTCGTGAGTAGAGTGTGTGTGTCTTTGCCCTCACCATGTACCAGGCTCCATGGAAACCAAAACTGTATCTCTTGCTCTCCAGTGTTTCCTGGTCCTGATGAAGGTGGAGCCAAGTTACCTTTCTTACAGCTTCTCAGACCCTACAGCCTTCACTGTCACTTCTTAACGCAAAGGAAGCGCTCAGATTTTGAGGGAAATTTCACCAATAATTTCTTCATTTTCCGAATCGGCCTGCCCCTTTGGGATCACACCTGTCCTTCCTTGGGTTTCATTCTCGTCCCCCGGGCTGGACAGCATAACAGAGATGGCTGCCTCCCGGGACCCACAAACAGACCCCAACTCTACCGCACCCTCTGCCCGTGGTGTCCGTGCAAATTCCGCATCTACTTCAGTAATTTCTCAGCCAGTGTGTCCTCCAGATGGTGCTCCTTTGTGTAGTTGTTGTGAACTGCTCCACAATCATGGCGTGGAAAAACGGCCCGTGCCTTCTATGCATCCACCCAGTTGCACAATGACTATCCAGGGAAAACAGCTGCCTCGCTTGGGACCCTTCGCTCCCCTCTCCTACCTCATCTAGGAAATCGGAAAGTTCATAAACTGAGTCCCTGAGGTCCCCATACCCCAAAGGAGATGAATCAGCCCCTCCTCGATCTTCCACGACTAGTTTTTCCTCCCCATAAGGTGACGCTATCAAAGACTTGCTCTGCGCAGTCCCCCACCTCGTGCTGCTCTGAGGAAGCCTCAGATCCCTTCACAACGCACCAGGACTCTTCAAGAACCATTCTGCAATTCAGTGTTCAGTTCCACCGGGCATCTCCAGCTCCTTTCAGCTTGTCTCTCTCCTATCACTCTTGCTCACATGGGTTTTCCTAAAAGCAGGGATCAAGCTAAGATTCCAAAAGGCGCCGGGCAAAGAATTGGTAGTAGAGCAAGGAGAAGAAAGATAGACATTGTTTTGTGCATGAAATTCTTGCATTGAATCATTCTGGCTGTAGTGTGAGGCTTGAATGGTTGCCTCTACAAAGTTGAGCTCATCTAAAGCCCTGGGAGCAGGAGGAATGGAATTGGAGAGAGTAAAAGACTTATACCAATTCCACTGTCCATTCTGAAGGTAAACAAGGTTGAACCTTGGAAAAAGTTGGCCTGTATGCAAGTCCTTGCCCCGTTGTTTATTAGCTTCACCTGTGAAAAGTGACTTGACTTCTTTGACCTTGATGACCAAGTCTGTGGATCTGGAGCGACACCATTTCTTTTTATCCTACAGTGAGCTCCTGCTAGAATAAAAGGGAGTGCCTAGGAACCTGTGGAGCACTCTGTGTCTGTCAGGTATCTCCCAACATAAAAAAAAGAAAATTTGTTATAGCTGGTTTTGTTGTAGTAGTTTTATGTTTACAGAAATATTAGGCAGAAAGTATTGAATATTTCTGTGTCCCCTTCCCAATTTCTTTTCTTGTTGACTTGCATTGGTTTGTTGCAATGAATGAACTGATACATGATACATTTTATGAATCAAAGTTTGCTCATTCTTTCCACTAGGGTTTATTCCTTGTGTTGTGCATTCCATGGGCTTGGGTAGATATATATCATGGCTTCGTCACTGTGCTATCTCCCTCGGGTCCCCTCATGCTCCTCTTACTTTCAACCCTTAAATCCTAGGCCACCACCGATTTTTTCACCCCCTTCATACCCATTTCTTTTCCAGAATGCCACGTTGATGTAGTCATACGATATGTAGCCTTTTCACATTGGCTTCCTTCACTTAGTAATATGGGCATAAAACTTTGCCATGACTTTTTATTTGATAGCTTGATAGTTCCTTTTTGTTAGTGGATAATATTCCAACTTACAGATGTATTTCCAGTAGACTTTTTATTTGAGCTACAATATCACAGGATGAAATTGAAATAATGATTCAAAGTTACATTAAAAAGAAAAAGGGTTGATTGATATCGGGAGGTAGACAGAGAGAGGTGATAGGCATCATGCAGTTGGTATGCATTTATAGAGAGACAGGTGAGGTGCTGGCTGTGAATCGAAGAACTACAGTATCCTCTGTTTCCTTCTGGGTGCACAACTCAGCTGCCAACAGTCTGGTCCCCCAAGTGCCTGGCCTGATGAGTCACCCTAGTCCATGGTACCTGGAGGCATATAATTGACGCCAGATTAAAAAGAAAAGAAAAAAACCCTGCCACAGTCCTCTCAATCCCCACCTCTCCTAGCTGCATACTGTATTGGCACATAATGGCGAGAAATAGACTTTAGAATAACTGAGGAAACACTGGCCAGGCTCTCAAACTTGGGGATTTGAAAGTATATCAAGAGAGAAAGGCAAAAGATTGACTTAGTAATGATCTTGTGATGAGGTTTAGAGATAAAGATACTGCCACTAAAGCCTAGACCCCCTGTACACATTTCTGAGAACTACAGAGGTGTTCTCTGTGTAAGACTCATCAGCAAGGGCCTTGACAGTAAAGGCAACGGACTGGCTCACAGACCAACCCAAAGAAATCAGGCTTGGCCACCTTATCCCTAATTCGTCTTCCACAGCTGGATCTTCTGCGCCACCTAGTGGCCACTCTTTAGCCTGACTGCATTACCAAAGAACTCGATAAGCCGTGGTTTAAAGCTGCAGGGATTAAAGCTTTCCTCTTAAGGTCCAAGATAAGAGACTATATGGTAATCACGAGCAAATTGAGAGCTTTAGGATTAGTGTCGGGGAATTTTAAGTCACACAACTTAATCTCAGCAATTACATACGCAATTAGTAGTAGGAGTTTTCTATTTGTGCAAACCGTTTTGAATTTTAGGACGCTGAGCCATTTTGGACGATGAGGCCCAGATCAAAAGTTAAAGCTGTGCGAGGGAAATGCAGAACTGAGAATTTCTAAGGAGAATCGGATCTGGCCTGAGTCTCCATTAACCGCCCAAGGTCAAACGTCCCGCGAATGAGGCGGGGATGCCTACGGGTTTGGGGAGGGCCTGTGCTTCTCCTGTCACTTCTCAGGCCTTGCTGCCTGCCTGGGGTATTTGCTTTGCTGAAGTCACATGGACGGCTCTCAAGACGATCCAGCCAGATTTGTTCTTCTCCAAACTATCCTCTCCGTGGCTTGACTAACTGCGTCTCTCATGCAGGAATTAGAATTTTCTAGAATTGCCATAATATGAATGAAAGTTTATTACACACACACACACACACACACACACACACACACACACAATCTTAAATATAATGTTAACTCATACCCTTTTGTTACAAAATTTTAGATCCCTCTCTGTACATTTTTCATCTTACTTAGATCCTAATTAACTGATGGATCATTCATGTTCCTTGTACTCATTTTACAATTCACATATGATTTTTTAAAATCTATATTTTCTTTTTTTTAAGGAGGCAAGGTGTAGAATGATAAATAATAGATCTTTATTCAAAAACAAAAGACAGAGGGCTAAAAGCACCCACTACCTGGGAAGGGGTCCCACGTGGATTGCCCCAAAATCTGCATCTTCTTTAAGAACATATCTTTTGGAGGGGCTGGAGGAATGGCTCAAAAGTTAAAGCGCTTGCCCTTCAAACTCAAGGTCCCGAGTTCAATTACCCAGCACCCCATAAGCCAGGCATGGTGGCACCCTCCTGTAATCCAAGCAATCGGGAGGCTGAGGCAGGAAGATTACCATGAGTCCAAAGCCAGCCTGTGCTACACAGTGAGTTTAGGACCAGTCTGGGCTACACAGCAAGACCCTGTCTAAAAAAAAAAAAAAAACCACACACACACACACACACACGTACCAAACATACCATTTGGAACTAAAAGGGTAGTTTACATTTATTCATTGCCCAACATTGACAAGGAGATTATGCACCTTCTCGTTCATTTACTCACCCTGACTCATAATGTTTAAATTAGTGAAGAAACAGGGCCTCAGAAATTGTGCATCATCACCCCAGTGACATGCCCTGAAAATCGAGGTCTTCTGCCTCAAAGTCTGGCAGTATTTCTACGCTACCACATCAACCTAGTAAATATCACACTCAATGCCATATACTCTAATATCCTTTAGGAAATCTGACATGTTCGTGGGCATATCACAGTTCTATCGAGTTCTAATGTAAGCTCACGGAATTGCTGAGGGGTAATGGGTGTGTGTTTGTGTGTGTTACTTTCCTTTGAAGAACCCTCTATGAGGAAGGCTGGCCTGGGAGATAAGATGCCACGAAGGTGATTGGCAAGATCTGGACTGGAGATTTGATCCCTGGAAATTGTTCTTGCTCCTCTTGCCAAAGCACCTCAGGGCGTGCTCTTATTTTAAAATGCTTCTTTATAACCTTGATTACTCAAGAAAGAATTAAGACAGGAGAGCAGGATTTTGATGGCTTAATGACTGTCACTGGGCTGTCACTGAAAATGTGAAATGTGTGGCGGTGTCCTTTCACTTCCTCTCTCTGACACCTGGCTGCCCCTCCCACCCTGTCCTCACCTGCCCGCCCCAATGGGCCCCACCTCCTTCCTGCTCACACCTTTTCTGCTCCCCACCCCCGCTTGTCAGCTTGATCCTAGGAAAACAATCAGATCCAGTTAATATTCATTATATTATCATCAGTCCTTTGTGCTTCGGGATTGATTGTAATTGGAATAATTAAGCCGCTAATTGCTAATTTTTAAATAGCGTTGAGAAGTTTTAGGGGGAAAGGTATCTAAGACTGTGTGACTTTTTAACCCTAGACACGTCTATTGTTTGTGCCCGCGTCGTCCAGCTCCTGTAGGTGCTGCCCATACCGCGTGATGTGGTTAGGACATGGTGGAGGTGTGTCCCCAGTGGACTGGAAGCTTGGTCTCCTCGATGTGGCAGGTTGGGGTGGTGAAACCTTTAAGAGTGATTAGGTCAGATGGGGACTCCCCCCTCCGTGAATAAATTAATTCTGTCTCCCAGGAATGGGGCTGATCTCCCAGGAGTGAACTAGTTCCCGGGACAGTGGCTTGCAAAGAAGAGTGAGGTGGGTCCCCCCCCCCCCCCACCTTGCTTTCTTGTTTCCTGGACCACAGAAATCCTTCTGTGCTCAATTGTTTCCCTCTCTCCTTGACTGAGTCAGGATCTCCTCACCACATGCAAAGATCATGCTTTTTGAAGTTTCCAGCCACCAGAATTATGACCCACATAAATCTCCTCCCTCCCTTCTTCCTTCCCACCCCTTCCCTTTTCTTGTCTTTATTTGAGGCTGGGCCTTGCTCTGTAGCCCAGGCTGGTCCTGAACTCACTATGGAGCCCAAGTTGGCCCTGGACTCAGGATAATCCACCTGCCTCAGCTTCCTGTGTGCTGGGGTTACAGGTGTGCGCCACCATGCCTGAGGAATCAAACTCAGGGCATTGCCTATTAACCACTGTGCCATTCCTCCAGTCCTAAACCGCTTCTCTTATATAGTACCTGGCTTTGTTTTTGTGTTTATTTCCAGGACAAAATGGGCTAAGACACTGAAACTTACACCCCAGTTTTAAATCTAGGCTGGGAGATGCAGACAGATGAAGAGAAGTACAAACACCAGTTACGATTTTTTTAAAACTAGGAAATTATTTAGGGAACTTACTGAAAAGCATCTCTGAAAAAATGTATAGTGACGACCACTTTCAAGGGTGAAATTCTAAATGCTTTTCTTATCACTCCAGGCACTAGACAAGAACAGTCACTTTCACCAATTCTGTTTAATATTAACCTGGCAACAGAGGCAAATAAAAACAGATAAAATATATTCTGATTAGGAAGCAAGCGGCAAAACTTCCTTTACTCGTAGGTAATGTGATTGTATGCAGGGAAAATCCACAAACCTATAAATACACTGTAACTTTTGTCATGGTTTGGATCTGGAGTGTCCCCCAAAAGCCTCATGTACTTATGGATATTGTGTAGTGTTGGGAGGTGGGGCCTGGCTGGAAGGGGAGGATGCTTGGGGCTTCACCTCGAGGGGCGTGTGCTGGCTCCTCCCTTCCTCCCAGACTTTCCCAGTTTTGCCATGCCGCTGTGGGGATCTCTGTCTCCAGAGCTCCGTCTCCAGCTCTGGTTCTAGCTGCAGCTACACCATGTGATTTCACCATTTTCCAGTCACCCACATGTGTGTGCGCTGAGACCTTCTGAGCTGTGAGCTAAAATAAAGTTTTCCTCCCCTAATTTGCACGTGATGGTTATTGGGTCACAGCCACAAGAAAGCAACTGAGGCAACTACCAATTGAGTTTAGTAAGATTTTAGGATCCAAGGTGAATATAAAAATGTATTTCTGTATTCCACCAACATAGTGGTAGAAATTGAGGTGTAAACAATATCATGTATAATAGTTCTAAAACATGAAAATCATAGATGCATTTAAGCAGCTATGGTGTAAGATTTATACACTTAAACATTGCTGATGGAAATTAATACCTAACTGAAGGGAGAGAAATATCATGTTCATGGACCAGAAGAATCAATGTTGTGAAAGGAAAAAGTCTACTTTGAAAGCTATGTAGATTCAATGTGATTTAAAAATCTCTCTTGTTTTTTTGAGAAATTGAGAAGCGGATCTTTAACTTCATGTAGGAACTTATTATATAATAGTCAACTTGTTATCAGAAAAGAACAAAGTTTGGCAAGATATATTACCCAAATTTAAGGCTTACTGCAAAGCCTTATTAATTAGAATAGTATAGTTTTGGTATAAGGATGGACACAGAGACCAATAGAGCAGAATAGAGTACAGAAATGAATTCATAAATATATCTAATAAATTGTTTAGGTAAGTCAGTGGCAGAAAGGGTGGTATTTTAGCAAATAATATTGAACAACTGGACAGCAGAGTGGAATAATAAGCCTCAATCCTACCTCACTCTGTTCCTAACATTAAATTAAAATGTGTCCTAGATCTAAATATAAAATTAAAATTATAAACTCTTACAGGGAAACATAGAAAAAAATCTTAATGATTTGAGTTAAGCAAAATTTTCTTAACTAGAACCAATAAACTATGAAGGAAAAAAAAAATTCATGAAGTTGTACTTGAAAATGTAAAACATTTGCCCTTCTAAAGGTACTGTTATGGAAATGAAAAGGGAAAGTGCAGATGGGGAGAAGACATTTGGAAAATATATCTGAAAAACATCTTGAATTTGAAATATGTAAAGAGATCTTAAAACTCAATAATCAGAAAAAAATAGGTAAAACACTTGAGCAGATGCTTATTCAAAGAAGATATAGAAAATTCAATAATTAGGTTGGCTTAGGTTTAAAAAGTGACATAAATGTTGGGAAGAATGCAAGTCTACTGGAACTTTCATATACTAGGAAAGAGAAATGGTACAAACAGTAAACTAGATGTGGTGATACAACCTGTAATCTCAGCACTCTGGGAGGCTGAGTTAGGAGTTCAAGTAAGTTCAAGCCAGACTAGGTAATTTAACAATTTAGTGACACCCTAAAAAAAATGTGTTGGGGATGTATTTCAGTGCAGAATCCCTGGGTTCAGTCCCAGTCCCCTCCCCCTCTCTCTCTCTCTCTCTCTCTCTCTCTCTCTCTCTCTCTCTCTCTCTCTCTCACTGAATTTGGAAACCAGTTGGACAGTTACTTAAAAAGTTAAAAATATACATTACCATACAATCTAGGCATCACTGTTCTGAGCATTTGCCCAAAAGAGATGAAAATATCCTTACAAAGACTTGTATACAAATAAATTTTAAGTATACTTTTTATACACGGCAGAAAAAAAACATCAAGCAATCTAAATATCCACTAATACTAGACCAGGTAAATAAGTAGCAGTAAATCCTTACAATGCACAGCCACTCACCAATCAGAGGAACAGTGACTGATGCACACAGCAACATGGGTGAATCTTAAAACCACTATGTCTAAAGAAAACCAGAAATGAAAGACTACAGACTGTGATAGTCTCCGTGTGTGTGTGTGTGTGTGTGTGTGTGTGTGTGTGTGTGTGTTCCACAGGTACAAATGTAATGTACAGTGACAGAGAGTGGATCGTTGGCTGTCTAGTGCTGGGGTCAACTGGAGGCAGGTGAGAGTTGACTGGGAAGCACAAGAAGGCAGGTTGGCAACTATGGGAATGTTCTGCCTCTTTCCTGTGACCATTGCACTAGTGCCTATGAAAAGTCACCAGTTTTACAACTAGATGCATTAGGTGTGTTTTATTATACATAAATTATCAGTCGGTAAGATTTTCTTTTAAGGTGGCAGTGAAGTGTACAAGGTCTAGTCAGAGTAGACATTAATCTATCTCTATGCTAAGGTGGGCATATGTGAGTAGATTACTTGCCAAGAGGAAGTGAGCGTATCAATGGAGATAGCGAAAACACTGGGAGGAAGTAGTATCTGAGGAGGTGGATTTCTTGAAGACAGGAGGAAGGGAGTGCCCTCCAGGACATAATTAGATGAATGAGCCATTTATGGGAAGAGGCCGAATTCTACCAGAGACTGCAGCAGAGGAAAATGATGTTAAGTTTGCACAAATATGCATGAAATTTTATAAATAGGGCAGAAAGTTGAGAATGTCCCTGGCTCATGTAGTCACTTAATGATTATTTTTTATTTTATGGCAAGCAGTCTGTATCTTTGAGGGCATGAATATTTTGTAGGAAAAGTAATAATTTCTGGGTTATGTAGAATTTGGAATACCATGGAGGAGAGGATGTGAGACATGAAACAAATGATCAAATAATTAAGGATGTCATCACAGATATTAGGAGTGCTATATGGGACAAGGAAGCTAGGGGCAAGTTAATGAGAAGAAACTTTTTAAAATTTGGTTTTTTGGGGGGTGGTGCTGGGATGGAACCCAGGGTCTTGTGCAAGCTAGGCAATTGCTCTACCACTGAGCTATACTCCAATCTGAAACCTAATTAGGTAGATGATCTGGGAAGGTCTCTTGGGTTACCCCACTGTTGAGCTGAGAGGAAGAAGGTATGTAGGAGTTGCATGGTGAGAGAACAGCAGTACTAGAGAAGACCTTGACATCTGAAAGATCTCAGTACATTTCAATACAGAAAGAATAAGTGTAGGTGAATTTTAGAGGATAATATAAAAACATAACCATAGAAAATACATAGGAAGTATAGGGGAATATCTGATCATTAGGTAAAGACCCTCCAAGAGTGTGACTAAGATTTAATTGCATAAATTCAAGAGGATTTTAAATGTGACATACCACTAGCCAAGGACAAAGGCAAATAAACCAGAAAAATATTTGCAACAAATCCAAAGATTATTTTTATCGCATGGTATGATTTATACCTAAAATGTCTCCCATAAACCGGACTTGGTGGTATTGACCTATAAACTCAGCCTCCTTGGAGGCTGTGGCAGAAAGATTGCAAGTTTTAGCCCAGGCTGTGAAACTTAGCATCTCAATAAGACCCTGTCTCAAAATCAAAAATTAAAATGGATTGGGAATATAACTCAGTGTAATGTCCCCAGGTTCGATCCCTAATACCACACACACACACACACACACAGGCCCCCAAATTCTCTTGTGGAGCCTTTGGGAGATGACTGCATATCAGAGAGGTGATAGGATCATCAGCGAATTCGTACTTCAGTAAACTGATAGTCGACTGTGCTATTAGAAGGTGAAGTTCTGATTCTTAGTGCTAGTATTAGGCTTATTAATTTCTTTTGGGGTCAGCTGTGTTCTGATATACTCTTCCACCATGCCGTTTCTGTGTTGGAAACAGCCAACCATGGATAGAACCCACTGAAACCATGAACAAATAAACTTCTTCGTCTTTAAATTGCAGGCATTGTGTATTTTGCTTGCCGTAGTGTCTTAGTTTCTCATCTCTCAGACACAATATCTGACACTGAACACTTAAAGGAGGAAAAGCTTATTTTCCGTGGTTGGATGAGAATGGTGGAAGGGCATAGCGCAGGGCCTAGCTAGAGAGATTGGTTCATAGCATTGCAAGACAGGAAGCAGAGAGCACAAAGCTTCCAGGACAAGGACACGAATATATACCCTTCATGTTACGCCTGTAACAACCCATTCCTCTAGGCAGGCCTCTTCTCCCACCAGCAAGTGAAATCGCCAACAGATTAATCCATCTGACCCACTTGCCAAATACCTGAGGCTTCAACAGGTCATTCCAGGTTCAAATCATAACACACAGGAAAGTGACTAATAGACTGCAGGAAGAGCATGCTTCTTATTGATAAGAAATACATTAAAATATTGATAGAACCCGGTTTAACAGTATATCATCTTTCCAAAAGATTTGATCCTTTGTTTATTTAGACGTTTGCACAATTTCAAAAATATAATCAAGTTTGGAAAATATTGAAAAAAACACACAAATAAAGACACTAGCAAATAATTTTATGGATGAAGAAATAATGACAATTCTTTGTAGCCTGATAAATGGAACATCTCTCTCTCCCCATATTCCTTTTATGTTTGCTTCTGTCAGACACTCAGGTGGTATGACCATCTGGGACCAATTTTTATATGAATTTATTCATTTTCCCTGTTTGAGATTTCCATATGGTGCTGGTCAGCTTTCCATCACTGTGACAAAACGCCTGACATAAATCAACTTACAGGATGAAAAGTTGGTTTTGGCTTGTGCGTTCAGATGTTTCAGTCTCTCGTCACCTGTCCCTGTTGCTCTAGGCCTGGCCGAGACAGGTACATCCTGACAGGAGAGTGTGGCAAAGGAGAACCTCTCTTCCTGGTGGCCAGGGAGGAGGGAAAACGGGAAGAACCAGAAAACTCGTGCAGGTGGGATTCCTTTTCTGCTTTTCCTCCACCTGAGTCCTCGCTCTTTTAAACAGTAGCACCCACATTTGGGGCAGTTTGCTGTCCCACCTGCCAAAGGTCTCCAGAAACTCTCACAGGTGCACTCGGAAGTTTGCCTGATGAATTGTCTAAGCATTCTCCATCCAATTGGGGTGATTAGATGAACCATCACACACTTCTCTGAGATCATGTACATTTATATGATAAAACCCATGTGAGGCATAGGCGTGCTAGTTGGATTTATCAAAGGAGATTTTTTTCTACCTTGAGCTTGAACAGGGACACAGAACTTATCATCTTCCTGCACTGGTGGCAAGGTTTTGTCCTGTTGGTTCAGTGCAAGGTCTCACTCTCAACATATCTTCATCTTCATCTTCGCCGGCTCTGTGGGTGCTGACAGGTAGCTCCCCAGTCACTAAAATTCTAGGGTGGGTCCTTCAGTCTCGACAACTGTATAAACACACATTTTGTAGTAAGGGGCAGGTCCCAAGTAGTGTCTGGCCCAGTTGGACCTACCTTTGTTTCTGGACAGATAGGTTACATACTTTGAATAATTTTACCCATATTTCTAGCTACTGGTGTGTAGAGACATTTCAGATCTATTCCACCACACCAGTACTAAAATTTCAAATAAAAATCTGTTTTTCGTTAGTGCTCTTGACCTAAAGAGCAAATTGTAGTTAGATTGAAAGCAAATAAGGAGCTGGGGGTGTAGCTCTGTGGTTAAGAGGGTTTGCCTGGCAAGTGTGAGACCCTGGGTTTCATTCCCCAGGACCACATAGGCTGGGTGGGCATGGTGGCATACAACACACCTGTAGAAGATAAAGGACTGCATCACTGGGCCCGGTTTAATTTGAAAACATGTTTAAAAACCAAGATTTTTTTTCACTGCATGGTAACCTATTAAAATGACACTAAAGGATTATTATTCTGATTAAAATTTTAGTTTACCACAAAACAAGAAAAATTTTGCTGTAGTATAGTATTATGCTTCTTTAAAAAATCACTAGAGTAAAAAATTTTAATGCATTACAGGTACAATTTCTTCTTGTTTCAGGATACCTAGAAATTGGGTTACTCTGGGAGATTGGGATTTGAGAGAGACTATTAGAGATTTTATGTAGTATAATCAGCTCGGGCTCTGCTTTTGTTCCTTCTCACTCTCGTATTGGACACACAGCTGGAAAGTGCCAGCCAGCTGGAGTCGGGAGGAGAAGTGGCAAAATGTGACAAGCAGGCACATTAAGAAGAGACGTCACAATCAGGAAAAGACAGGGCCCACATAGATCATGGGTGACAACGGATATTGCAGAGTGTTGTTTTAAAACCCCATGTGACAACATGGGAAATATTCTCTTTCCTAGGAAGCCACTGGTTTCTGGAAAGGTCTCATTTACATGTTTCCAATCTGGTAGTGGTAGATTCAGTGGATATTAAAGGTCATAATAAGGAAAGGATTTTAAGCATAAATATCACAAGAACACCATTTCATATGTTTTTTCTTAGAGGGAACACAGTAGTCTAAGGAAATATCTATGTGCATAAAGTGAGTAAATACACCAAAACGAATGTTAAAGGAATTCACGCACATTTCAAATAATGGTAGCCTTCCCTGTGGGGACCATCTGTTCCCACAAGCAGATTTTCATTTGAGCGTTATGTGTGAGGCTACTCGTAGCAACAGACACATTCTACCTCTCTTTCTGAGCTTTTAACTCTATTTTGCTAATCATGAATTTTTAGAAAATGAACAGAACATAGGCCCAAGGTCCAGGGAAATGCCTGGAGCATAATTGCAGGAACAAAAAAAAAAAAGGTTAAGTGGACCACTCATGTCACCAAGTGTTTCTCTAATATTGATTTTTACTTGTTTCTTCCTTAAAACCTCAAATTATCAACTTAGAAACTGTCCTCATGCTGTCTCGTATTCAGAGTAGCTTGTGGATCACAGATGACCAGGTTATGGCTCATGGCTCCAAGGGACAGAAACTCCTGACTCCCACTTAAACAATCAGAGAACCTATTTCACATACAGAACATGCAAAGTGTGTGGTCAATCTCTAGCTTGACCACGCAGCTTCAAGGGTCTTTGAGGACCTAGGTTTTCTTTCTTCTTCCTTCTGTCATCGTCTGTGAGGTGGCCCTGCCCCAGGCCAGCTCCCTTGGGGACAAATGATGATAGCAGCAGTTTCAGGCGTAATTTAGACATATGTAATCCTTCCTAGGACAGAGTGGGACCATCTTTCTGGGAAAAAAAAAGCTTTATTAGGTTATAACACATAAACCTAAATAGAAATCCCACACTTATTAGCAATTATTTCCCATTTCTTCCTAACCTCCTCCAAACCACAGCCACAGGCAATCCCTAAATCTACTCTTTGTGTTTATGTTTTGGCCAATTATGGATGTCTCGTGTATATGAGTCTACAGCATGTAGTGTTTTGTAATTGCCTTATTCATCTAGAGTGATGTTTTCAAGGTTGATTATCATTTCTTAAATTTCTTTTTTGAAGGATGCATATTTTTCCAGAGCTCTCTTAGACTTCCATTCAAGACTCTTTGGACTAAGTTGAGTTTCATCCTCAATTTCTAATGTAATTGCTAGCATTGGAAGAATTACCATGATTACCTTAAATGAAAGTTATCCAATCATCTGTAACAAAGTCACAGTTAGGCTGGGGCTTAGAACGTGAGGGGTCGAGGCCCAAGCAAAGTTGATTACTGGCAGAAAGTACAAATAGGAGGAAGTGGATGTGGGGTAAGGAAGTAAAGTACACGTGCTACCTTGATAGGACAATATGTTAGTTACAACTGAAATCAAGAATCAGTGGGAAAGAGGTTAGACTTACCTTTGATTTCGTTCAACTAGTCTTTCCTTTCCTCCTGATCTGTTTTGAACCTGTTATGTTAAGACTGTGGGCTTGTGGACTTACTTAGTACCAGGATTAGTTAAACAGGCTAGCTGCAGGGGCTTTAGAGAAGTGGTAAAGGCCGGGAGATATAACTGAGGGGCAGAGCCATAATGTACCCTCTCCCCAGGTAGCCAAGAGATGACAATTTGCCATCTTTGCTCTTCTAGGCTTGGATAGTTGATAAATACAACTAGGAAAGGGGATCTCAGTACAGTGTTTCTGCGTGTGTGTGTGTGTGTGTGTGTGTGTGTGTGTGTGGAAATGTATTTAAATTCTCATTAATGGGAAAATCTTAAAGGTAGGGCCACCTTAAATCTTGATCGTTTCTCCTATGGTTTAGTCTTATGTTCCTTTACACTCTGGTAGGGGACAACCTGAGTAGGGACTTAAGTGGTTCTTGCTGAATGACCGTGACACTCTTGCTCCACTTTCCTCTCATTCTAGATCTAAACTTAGGTCACTTCCTCTAACGTCTTCTGAGCTGAGACAATGTTACCTCGGGGTTGGTTCTGAATAAATGGGAAGCCACCAGGTTACGGGTTGGTCTGTGCCCAGTACTTGTCTACAGGTTAGTCCATTGGTGAGTTCATGGCTAACTGTGCTGTTAGGAGGTGGGACTTAGGTAAACCAGGGCCAGTAGGGAAGCGTTTTGCTTGACTCCAGCTACTTCAAGGGTTGACACAGCTGTGGTAGAGGAAGCCAACCTACTACTCTGGCAGTAGACGTGAAAGCCCCCCCCCCCCTCCCCAGAATTCACAGGAAGGCCTGCGAGGCTAAGCGGTGTGTTCCTGAGAGAGGAATACATGAAGCTGTGACAGTAAATCCACAGGCACCGTGGAGACTGAAGAAATCTGGGAGTTCCAGGAGTGTGGATCATATGCTTAGGAAAGCCACAGGAAGTGAGCAGAGCTGGTACTGGAGAGGGACCACGAATGCTGCCACTGGCCACGCCATGGTGGCAGGGGCTGCCCACGCCCTTTATAGCTCACATCATACCACAACCGGCCAAGGGTGCAAGATTAAGGAACTTCAGGGCTGATGTTTCCCCTGCTGGGTTTTGCCCTTGCTTTGGTGCAGTTCCTTTCTATACCCATATTTTCCCTTTTTGAATGGGAAATGTTTACCCTGTGCCATTGTATGTTGGAATAATTTAACTCTACTTTTAATTTTTTTCTGGGAGCTCACAGCTCCATTAAGAGTTTGCTTTGAGTCTCAGACAAGACTTTGCACTTGGACTTTTCACTGGAATTGTTCAGATTTTGGTGACTATCAGAAATGGTCTAACTGCATTTTGCATAACGAGACATGAACTTTTTGGGGTGGATACACAATGGTGTGGTTTAGATACAGACTATGCAAAAAGTCTCATCTGATCAGAAGTTGGGCCTTTGAAAGCTGATAAGGGAACCATGCTCATTAGCAGATTAATCCACTGCTGAGTTCTTGGCTACATGAGCTGGTTAGAGACGGGTCACTGGGGGTGTGACTTGGAAGGGTGTGTTCTGGTCTTAGGTTCCTCACTTCTTTTTCTGCTTCCTGGCTGCCAGGAGGTGAGCAGTTTTCCTCTGCCAGCCAGACATGAAGGAAATCCCCTCAAAAGAGCGAGCCGCATCAAACCTTTTCTCCTTTAAGCTGTGGGTATTGGGTATTTTGCCCCAGTGATAGGAAAACTCACTAACACAGTCTATCATTATGCTAGGGACATGACCCAGATATTGAGACATAAGTCTCCCCCAATAGCGGAATCTATTGGATTTTCCAATGTCACATTTCTTCATGGTCCTTAAGAAAACCTGAGTTCATTTTATAAGCCACAGAACTTCATACTTAACAATGTGTAGCGTATTTCAACATGTAAAAGTACCACATGAGGCAGTGTGTTTGACATGCGAAGAGACACAAGTCCCTATCTGTGGCAGTGCAAAAGTTTCTCCAACGTTCTCAGGTAAGAGTTGATGACAGTAAGTAGCTGGTAGAGATTTCTTCTGTCCTTGAGAATCTCACTCTGTGATTGGCAATACCAAACAAAGAACATGAGAAAGAAGGAGAAGAAGCCTGGCCCTTTCCTCTGCCTGTATAATTCTGGTTATCTCTCTGGCTTCACCTGTGGCATGAAGGTGTCTTTGAGCCTCAGGGGTTAGTTCTAAGGGGCTGCTCCAGGCATTCTAGGGCCATGGTATCAGACCTCTGCCTCCTTCTCTGACATTACAAGTGCTCAAGGCAGACCAAAGGAAGCTCTCCGAGACTCTCCCTGTCTATGAAACCGGGCGGGGCCTCAGTTCTTGGCTATCAGAAAGTCTTAGGGCTAAGTAGAAATGTCAGTTTTCTGCTGGGCTGCAGGAACCTATTTGAGGCTGGCTCGCAGTTGAGCTTGGTTATTGTGGAATCTGTTTATATCTTAGGGAGACAGGATTTGTAAAAGAACAGAGCCAGTACAGGCCTCTAAAGCTCTAACTTACATTCAACCTACAGGTATGCATTTAGGAATTCTTTTGTTATCTCTGATATTTCCATTCCTATAAAAATTCATGATTAATAGCTGAAGAGAGTGATGCAGACTGAAAATATTACCATTGCTCAAGAAAGGGTCAGGTCAATGACAACAGTATAGATATTTGGATAGGTTGCCTAGAGATGTGGTTAGGGTGATGCCTTAGTCTCTGCTGGCCGCAATAGAATACCACAGATAGTAAAGGATAAACAATAGAAGTTCATCTGGGTTGCAGTTTTGGAGGGTGGGAAGTCCACCGTGGTGCTGGCACCTGGTAAGAACCTCTGTGCTACACTGCGACATGGCATAAAGGCAAGCACACTGGAGACACAGAGTGGAAAAGGAGGCCTACTTAACCCTTGTGCGTCAGGAACCTACCTCCATGATAATTGTGAATTTATTCATAAGGGGAGCCCCTTCATGATCTAAACTCCCCTCAAAGGCTTCATGTCTTGTTATTATTATCGTGCTATTGAAGTTTCAGTTTAGGAGAGAAGATTTAAACCATAGTACGTGGACATGGAGGAGGAGTTGGGTGCTACCCACTTGTATTGGCGTGAGGGTGAAATGGCCATGCCCAAACAAGATGGAAGGCAAATAATTTTGTTCACCAGTTCACTGAGAGTGTTGAAATATCAATCTGCTACAGGTTGTAATTGCCAGGAATCACATTCTAGGACAGTTTCTGGTGGCTGCTGTAACAAATTACCAAATACTTAGTAGTTTTAAACAACGCAAATGTATTGCCTTATATTTGGTGAGGTGGGCGATCAGAAGTCTAACATGGGTCTTCAGGATTGTGATTTTTCTGGTCCTAGGAGAGGATCACAAACAAATCTGTAAGTATTGGGACATTCTGTGTGGTTAAACCCATATGTGATGGGGATGCCACAGGAATACTGGATTCTGGTCTTCAGAAGTCTTAAAAACAAATGAGTGTACCATTCCCTGTGTACATGTAATTCAAAACAAAAAACCAGCTGTAAAACAGCAAAATAATACATAAAGATGGCTTCTTTGAATATATTTTTGGCTAGAAGATTATCAATAGTTCATCTGAGCTGATCTTTTCTCATTTTCAGAGAAAATACTCTTTCACATCAAGATCCAGTTTTCTCTAGCCCATAGATGAGCAATTCATGAGCTCATTCTGAAATACAAGCACTTTATATAGTTATAAAATACAAGTTAAAAGTAACTGACGTTGCTTTGGAGACAGAATCTCATTTTAAAGACCAGGTTGGTCCTGAACTATGTAGCTTGGGCTGGTCTCAAACACACAGCAATCCTTTTGTCTCAGCCTCTCAAGTTCTGGGATTACAGACATGTACCACCACACCCAGCTTATGTGGTGCTGGGGAACAGAACTCAGGGCCTTATGTTTTCTAGGCAAGTGCTTTAACTGCTGAGCTATGTCCCCACCTCCCCAAGTAACTGATTTCTATTTTCAGCATTTAAAATATTTTAAAGATAGAGGTTTTTTTTTTTCAAACGGTGATGTCAGTCCCCTAATTTATAGGGGGAGACCTAGGACAGAGGGCTAGAAAGTCAATGCTGCTATGTAGTGTGGCTCAGTGAAGATTAGCACATGAAGTCTGCCCTAATGCACTGTAACATCACTGGATATTCTCGTTTTCCTTCAAGTGTCCGTTCAGGGGGACCAAGTAGGACCTAGGCCTGTGTAAAGTGAACAGGGAGAGTGGAATACAGGCTCTCTCTGGGTGGGGACCATGGCGGAGAGTGCTGAGTATGAGCGAATTCTCAGTGCCTGCAACACCGGGCACATCCACTTGACAAACCGGGGTGACTGAATGGTAGGAGGAAGGAAGAAGGGAAGAAAAAAATCTGTATTGCTTGGTGTGGGTAATGAGGACAGAGACTTGGAAGTATCTAGAGATCTGCATTGGCACCAGCCTCTCAGGACCTCTCATGTTTTCTAGAATCTACTCACTTCACTATGGCCAGAGAGATGTGTGAATGCAAACCTGATGTGTGAATGCAAACCTGATCTCACCATCCCCTTAGCCAATTCCCATCCCACTGAGTATAAGATCCAAACTACTTAGAGAGAAAAATACAATTTCTTCTCAATTCTCTTAAGTTGGTAGCTGGGACAGACTCCTATAACATAAGACAAATTAACAAGAGAAAATAAATGTACTTATCAACATGAGCATACCACAAAAAAAACAACAACAACAACAACAACAAAAAAAAAAAACTCTACGAAAAGAACTCTGGCTTACTACCGTCTAAACAAGTGACAAGACAAGGAAAAGTGACTTTGGATCCCTTTCAGCAGCTACTTGAGGGAAGGCAAACATGGCGAAGGTTACTTAGTAAAGCTTGTTAATGTGGCTTCCTCTCATGTCCCCTTAATGTTGTCTTGGGGGTCAACCCTCGCTCTCCCTGGTAGAGAGAGGTGGGCAGGCTACTTCAGGTCTCTCTAGGCCTGCGTCCTACCTTTAGGCAAACAGAAAGCAGAGGGGCTCTCCTGTGTCTACTTTCCTTCATGGTCTTCAGCTCAGCCATCTGCATCTAGTGGGGAGGCTTATTGTGGTCTCCCACACACCAGCCACATCTTGCCCACCCCTCCTTTCACCCCTAGGCCTTTCTCTGGTTCTCCCAGCCTCACTCGAGCGGCTGGAACCTGCCAAGCGTTTGCAGGCTCTCTCTCCCCCAGATCTTGGCTTATCCTCCTGCCTGCCATTTTAGACCAGATGCCCCTTATGAGGGCGATGCCTCCCTTAGGCCGCCTAATGCCACAGGTCTCCCCCTGCTCCGCTTCCTTTATTTTCACTCAGTTTCGTTTTCTCCGGGGGCACTTGGCGCTATCTAGAATTGCCTTCTGCGTTTAGTTATGTTCCAGTGTAGCTCCAGGTTCAAAGTCAGTGTTGGCCTTGGTGAGCTTTCCAGAAAATATTGTTGGGCAATAGACGGATGAATGAATGAATGAATGAGCGCATGGATGGATGGGTGGGTGGGTGGATAGAGAGGGAGAAGGCAGGGCAGCAGCGGGGGCTGCGGTGCCGACCCCACGCCTGCTCCTAGCGCGCCCCCCAGCCGCGCAGCCAGGCGGCGGAACCCAAGGGCTGCGGCTGCGGTTTCCCGCCCGAGCCGGGAGTCTTGAGGGAGCGCACAGGAAAGGCCGGGCAGGCAGCGGCGCGGCCGTGGTGAGTTGGGCGCGTGGGGCGTGGGGCGCGGGGCGCGGGACCGGCGGGGAGCGGAACCGGGGCGTTGGGCAAGGCGGCGCGGGTGGCGGCGGCGCAGCGTGGGCCCGGCCCGCGGGTCGCCGTGCGCCTGGGGCCCCGGCGCGGCCGAGCGTCCCGGATTGGAGTCGTCAGCCGCGCCGGCCTGCGCACCCTCACTCAGGGCGCGGCCCGGCGCTCCAGCCCCGCGGTGCGTGGGCGGGCTCATTCATTCCGCGCGCTTTGCTAGGCTCTGGGGCCGTCCGTGGCTAGAACCTGCGGGGAAGGGGTTAGCTGTGCAAAACCCGCTTTCCAGGTCGGGGGCTGAATCCGATCAACCGTGGGGAGTGGCTTTGGGTGGGGACCTGCTATTAAGGCAAAACGTGCCTGGACGTGTTTAGGTTTTGCTGAGATTAGGGAACGAGAATTCTGGTTACTTAGAGGGGATTGTACGTTGTTCGTTTATTGCATATTGTGATAAATACTAAATGTTTACAAGTGACATTTACAACTCTGTGACCCCTCACCTTCGTCCCTAAATAAGGTAATTAAAACAGACACGTGGTGGAGCCACACTTCATGAATGAAAAACGGAGGCAGAAGTTGAGTGACGTTCCCCATCAGTGATAAAGCCAGGACTGGAATTTATTTAGTTCCAGACTCTCTGACCACTCCCCTTTCCACACTGGGTTGCTTCCATATTTCCACGTGATTTTTTTATAATACATAAATCACCTGTTTGTGACAAAAAGGTAGTACTACTGGGTTAAGAAAGGCCTTGAAAAAAATGGAACTGGCTCTGTAATTAATCAAAGCTGGTCCTGAACTGCTAAGTAGCCCAGGCTGGCCTTGAACTCCCAACAATCTTCCTGAGTGCTGGGATTATGGGCGTGTACCAGCACTCCCCCCTTGACAGATGCACGCTTGGCCGACACAGTACCTCAGAGGATGTTCTCTAAGTTACTGATCTTCTTTTCTCTTGGTTTGTTTTGTCTGCTCTCAAACTTGACCTCCACCGTTGAATCCCAGATGGATCTTCAGTTCAGACAGTCTGTCCTAGCTTCAAAGCCAGAGGTCCCATGGACATTGCCCCTTGGATGACCCACAAGCGTGTCAATTTCATTGTCTCCTAAACTGCATATTACCCCTCTCCACAAACCTGCGATCCAAAGTTAAAGGATTGAAGTCATTTTCCAGCCTGTCGCCCCAAAACACAAAACCTCAGCTCGCTTCCCTCTCTCTCACCTACCATTGGTCGATCACCAGGGGCTGCCAGTTTCTATTTTCCGGAGAACTCCAAATCTGTCCTCTCATCATTTTTTGTTCTTTCCTGTGGGTGCCTAGAAATTATGGCAGTAAGTTCCTAATGGCTCTCTTCAGCTTTAATTTCGGCGTCGACCAGACCATTTTACGTTCTGCTAAAAAGTGATTTTTCTGCAGTTCAGATGTGATCACCTGTGACTCACTTGCTTAAATCCCATCATTTTTATTTCATTGTCCTCAGTGTAATATGTGAAGTCCTTAGTGTATTTTCAAGGTCTTTTCTAATCTTTTCTGTATCCTCTATCCCCATCTTTGTATCTTAATTACTGTTTCTCAAAGTCCAGTGTGATGCCAGGTTTCATTACAATTATGGTAGTATTTGTAAAAATTGAAGATGACATTTCAGCTCAAGAACACATGAAGATTTGGGGGAAGGCAGATAACACCCAACAATATGTGTTTTTTAAAAGTTCTGTATCAAGTTTTAGCCCAGCCAAGGCATCTTAGCAACTTAGTGAGACCCTGCCTCAAAAGCAGAAATAAAATAAATGAGCTAAAGCTGTAGCTCAGTGTACTCTCCTATACTTGCCTTCCCCGTTATCCATACCAGGCTGTTGATGGTTCAGTACATACTACCCCAAAATACAGCTTCTTGGCATTTGATAAAACAGCAGAGGCCTGGAGGAATGGCACAACGGTTTAAGCACAGGGCCCTGGGTTCAATTCCCTAGCACACATAAAGCTGGGTGTAGTGGCACACGCCTGTAATCCCAGCACTCTGGAGAATGAGGCAGGAGGATTGCCATGAGTCGAAAGCCAGCATGGGCAACATAGTGAGTTCAGGGCCAGCTTGGAGTCTAGAACAAGACCCTGTCTCAAAAAAGAAAAAGACCCTCATGTAAGATTGTCATCCTCGACATGGAGAAATAGGTAGTCTTAACTCTGAAGTTACAGGGCACAGAAGAATCTGAATGAATAGGCTGTGCTAAATTTTCTTCTTGTTAATGCTGAAACAATCCTCTTGATTCACACTTTTGCTCATGTGTCCTCTCTTCATCAGACTTAGTGTAAAAATACCTAGGTTTATTTTCTTTCTTTCTTTCTTTCTTTCTTTCTTTCTTTCTTTCTTTCTTTCTTTCTTTTTTAGTTTTGGTACTGGGAATTGAACCCAGGGCCTTGAGCGTGCCAGGCAAATGCGCTGCCACTGAGCTGCATCCTCAGACCTGGGCTGTTCTTCCTGAAGGCTCTTGCGTCAGGTAAAATTAGATTAAATAAATTTTTTTGCTCTTCCATTTTTCATCTGTCTTTTTTCCTCAGTCATGAGCCTGATGATGGGTGAGAAATTTTCCTACTATACTGCAAACCTGTGTTTCTCTGAACATAACTTTCTGTCTTTTTGCCTTGTTTCAATGTCCTTTTTTTTCTTTTCATTTTTTTTTTCTTTTAGTGAGACAGGATCTTTCTCTGTAGTCCTGGCTGGACCTGAATTCACTGGTAGAGCCCAGGCTGCCCTTGGACTTAGGCCACTCTGCCTGCTTTAGCCTTCCAAGTGCTAGAATTATAGGCATGTACCACCAGGCCCAGCTTTATTTATGTGGTTTTGGGGAATCAAACTCAGGGCCTTGTACTTGCCAGGCAAGTGTTTTAACTGTTGTGCCATTCCTCCAATCCCTGTTTCAATGTCAGTTCAGGCTGCTTTCACAAAAATACCATAGTCTGAGATGGGTTAAGCAACAAAAATTATTTCTCACAATTTTGGAGGATGGTACTTTAAATTAAGGTGCCAGCATGGTTGGGCACTTGGTGAAGAACCTCTTTGTGGTTTTAGATGGCTGGCTGGCTGTGTCCTTACATGGCAGAGAAAGATTATCTCTTTGGTGTCTCTTATAGGGCCACCAATTGTATTCATAAGGGTGCCTTCCTTATGACCCAGTTACCTCCCAAAGACCCTATGTACCATCTCAATGGAGCTTAGGACTTCCACATATGAGTGTTAGAGGGATACAAACATTCAGACCATAGTGTGCACACAGCTCCTTCTTCACTTTGGTGGCTTCTGTATGTTTAAGACTCAGGGGAATCTGTGACATTGCCGGCCCCCTTGGTCATAGTCTAGGTCAGGTCCATTCTTGTGACAGGGTCTGTGCTCACCCCTCAGCGTTCATCTGAATATATCACAATGTGTAATTGTGTTGTGATTGTGGGTTTAATAGTGAGCTTTGAGAATGGGACTGCTTCTTTGCTCTTCCTTCTGACACAGAGTGCACCATCTAGGTGTTTATTAACGGTCTTGTGAAGGAAGGAGTGATTTAGGGTTGGATGGAGAGGAGTTCAGAACAGTTAGATAGTTCTTTGGGGCCTCTTTGTGTGCAGGATTTACAGGAAGGTGGCCTCCTGGCACTGGACAGTGTGCAGGACGTATAGGGACGCAATAAGGAGGCTTCTTCCTTGGAGTTTTGACCAGTAGCAGCTACAGGGAGTGATGGCAGAACTGATGCTTCGGTGGAAGGAGCTTTTTTTTTCATGGTCCATTTTTCCCTCATTCACAGTCATTACATTTTTTTTGCTTAAATTGTTAACTATGTAGGCAATAACACTAATTTTAGATAATATATATATATATATATATATATATATATATATATAGTATATTTTGTGTATATGTATATATCTTACATTTAGACAAACATCACTGTCTGGCCACCTAGAGGAAATTACTTTAAACTGTGCTTATTTGTATTGGCATTTTTTCAGTTGGCAGTTATATCTTTTTTCTTTTTCTATTTAACAGCAAATATAGGATAAGATGACTGTGTTCTTTAAATTTTAATTGGGAGAATACCAATTATATATATCTTTTTCTCCTGCAAATTTTACTTACCACTGCATTTTGAGTTTTTTCCTACATCTAAAAATTCTCAGTAGAGAAATTTTAATCATTCCCTGACTTACTCATTCAGTAAACATTTCTGAAATAGCTGTATATACCAGATCTTATTTGAGTTGTAGAATCTGGCAGTGACTAGCATGCAACCCATGGAGGCGACATTCTAGGGGGATAAGCTAAGAACTTAGTAAATAAGGATCACCAAATGAAAAGTGCCATAGAAAAAACAGAGTAAGTTGTGCTAAGCTACCTTATAAGAGTATATGACAATGTGTCTACCTTATTGTATTTTGTCATCAGTAAATGTGATAATTTCAAGCATTTGTTAATTTTTATGATAGTCCTTTGTGATTTGTGTGTCTGATTACTCAGTAAGTTGAGCATTTTTACAAATTATGCATTTCTGTCCGCTGAGTTATCTGTGCATATTTTCTGCTTACTTTCCTATTGAGGGCCTGGTGTTTTCATCTGCCTTGAACAAGACTTACTAACATGCTATTGAGTCCTTTCTGATGGGCCAGCAGATGTTTTTAAATTGTGACATGAAGAGACTGTAAGAAGACAGAAAGACTGCAGGAAGCCTGAAACTCCCCTTCCCTCTCTGCCCTGCCTTCCTTCCTTCTAAGACACTAAAGAAAAAGTGACGAGAGAAGAAAGAAGTGTGTAGTTCAGGTGGAGAGGAATGAGGAAATGAAAGTAAAGATAGGCGGGCAGGTGAGAAGACAGCAGAGGGAGACTGGCAAGGAGAAGGCGAGGGAAGGCCAGGGCAGACATGGAGGGCACAGCTGGGCAAAGGAAGGAGAAAAGGGGAGGGATGAAGGAAGAGGAGAAGGGTAATAGGATGCTACATGATTACCTGGGATAGTTATATTTTTTTTCTACCTCCCAGCACATCTCTAGGTGAAGATGACTGTGTTCTTTAAAACACTTCGAAATCATTGGAAGAAAACTACAGCTGGGCTCTGCTTTCTGACCTGGGGAAGCCACTGGCTCTATGGAAAACACTGGTAACTATCAGCAACCCTTTCCAGCTTGCACCCCATCCACGAAACAGCCCAGAAAGGCCTGATGTGGAAACTTTGTTGAGCTAGTTTTTCCTCTTTAAAACATTTTGGTATGAAAGAGAAAAAAAATTATTGAAACCGAAAATAAGACAAAGATAAAGGTGTCTATTTGTAGCCAATTCTATGTAATAGAGACTGTATGGAGCAATTATTAATACTTGTACTTCAATGAAAATAAATTATCATGATGAGATTGGAAAGGAAGCTATTTTTATTCATTTTATTTAGAGATGATTAATTAATTAGGCCCATCCTGCAGAGAGTAGAGCCCTTTCCCAAGTTTGTAGTAAATGGGAACTAGAGCTCTCTGAGATTTTATTTTTTGTGTTTCTTTCTATGCTCTCTGGAGCTGACATTACTGCATTTCCTGGGCACTTACTTAATGATTTTGCTTCCTTTATCCCCTGTGGCTGTCCTCATCTATTTCATTAGCCCAGCTTAATTTAAATGAGACAGACTCTCAGCCATTTTGTTTGAATAAGGAATTCAGTGTAATCGCGGATTTTATTACCCATCAGGCACGGAGGGAGCAGAAAGTGCCAGAACTCTCCTGTTTTAATATGGTACTAGTAAAATCAATAGGCAAGTTTCTGTGTAAAAATGATAAAAACTATTAGGCAGCCAAATATTTGAAGGCTTTTGGGGATCAAGTGTACATCTTCAATATGTAGCAATATTGAAATTCAGGTGTCTTTGTGTGTGTGTGTGTGTGTGTGTACGAGCGTATGTGTGTTTAGCTGTGTGCCCTGTTTGATGTCTCTACACAGGTAAACTGTGGTGATTTCTAGCCCTTGTAGTCTTTAGGCAGCTTGAATCCAGAGCGTGACAGAAGCCTGGAGATGTTGTTTCACTCACTCTTCACTCGTGACCTTCAAGGTTACTACCCACATGCAAACCCCATTGTTCTCCTATTCTTCTCTTTATTTTATTTTATTCAGGTTTTTCCTCTGGTTTGGTAGTAGTTCGCTTTATTTTTAAATTGTGAAAAATCACATTACATAAAATTTACAACTTTACCCATTTATGAATGTACAGGTCAACATGTTAAATATTCACAGTATTTTGTACAATATGACATTATTTTGTACAGTAGTGTGAATCTGGAAAGTTTTTTTTGTTTGTTTTTGGAGATAGGGTCTCCTTCTCTAGTCTAGGCTGGTCCTGAACTCACTATGTAGCCCAGGCTGTCCTTGAACTCATAGCGATATTCCTGTCTCAGCCACCCCAGTGCTGAGATTACAGGAGTGTGCCACCACTCCTGACTTTATGTGGTGCTGGGGGATCGAACCTGGGGCTTTATGTTTGATAGCCACTCTGCTATTCCTCAAGCCCTAGATTTTTTTTTCTGCAAAGCTCAGAAGTTGCGCATCGCCCCTTTTCCTGCTTCAACCAGCTCGTGGAAACAACCCTTCTGCTGTCTGTTTCTGTGAGTGTCGCTGCCTTAGGCTGATGTAGGAGAAGGCAGGCAGTACTTGTCATTTTTGTGGGTAACTTTTTTCACTTAGAAAAATATATATCCCTGAGGTTTGTTCGTGTTATAGATTGTGGTAGGATGGCCTTATTTTTAAATGGTTAATATTTTTAAATAATTAATATTCCATTGGATGTATGTGTGTTTTCTTCATTCATTTGCCAGTGAACATTCGAGGTTGCTTCTGTCTTTTGACTATTACGAGTCATGCTGCGGTGACCTTGGGTGTGCTGGTATCTCTGAGATCTGCTTTCAGTCTCTTAGACACATACCCTAAGTGGTATTACTAGGTCATATGATAGCTCTATTGTGAATCTTTTCTGAGACCTTCATACTGTTTTCCATGGCAACTACATCATTTTACAGTCCTACCAACAGTGTACAAGGGTGTCAGATTTCTCTACATTCTCACAAATATATGTTAGGGTTTTTTTTTTTTTGGTAGTAATGCCACCCTAATGATAGTGAAATGATAACTCATTGTGGTTTTAATATTGATTTCTCTAATGATTAATGTGATTAATGACATCTGGTACTTTTTATGAAGAAATATTTGTTGAAATCTTTGCTTCCCAGTGGTTATTTTTTTTTTTTGTAGTGGTGAGTTGTAAGAATTTATATTCTAGATGTTGAAACTGTAAAAGATATATGATTTGAAAATATTTTTCCCAGTTTGTGTGTTGCTATTTCAAATTGTTGATTATGAACAGAAGTTTTATAGTTGTAGTCCCACTTGTTTTTTTCTTACCTGTGCTTTTTGGGATCATACCAAGAAATTGTTCCCAAATCCAATGTTAAGCTTCTCCTCTATGTTTTCTTCTATAAGTTTTATAGTTTTAGGTCTATGTTTAGGTCTTGAATTCAATTTTGAGTTAATTTTTGCCTATGTAAGGTAAAGGTTCAACTTTAGTTTTTGCACATAGATATCCAGGCTTCCTGATGCTGTGTGATAAAGATGGTCCTTTCCCTGTTGAGTGGCTGTTGGGCTCTTTCTAAAGGCCCTTCTGACTGTGTACATAAGGGTTTGATTCTGGGTTATTCTCCATGCTGTCCCCTGTGTTTATGCGTCTGTTTTAAAGCCATTATCTCTTTGTTTTGATTACTGTAGCTTTGTAACAACTTTTGAAATTAGAAACATGAGGCCTCTAACTTTGTTCTTTTTCAGGTTTTTTTGGCTACTTGGAGTCCCTTGAGATTTCATTTGAATTTTAGGATTGTTTTTCCCTATATCGACCAAAAGTGCCATTGGAATTTTGATAGATTTTACCTTAAATCTGTAGATCACTTTGTGTCATGGACAACTTAAGAGTGTTCAGTCTTCTAATCCATGAAGACAGGATGTTTTTCCATTTGTTTTTGCAGTTTTTATTTTGTAGTTTTTTTACCTTTATGTTTACATTTATTTCTAAGTATTTTATTATTTTTGATTCTGAGTGGGAGTGCTGATTTATTATATTTCCTTTCTTTCCTTTCCCTCCCTCCCTCCCTTTCTTGCCTTCCTTCCTTCCTTCCTTCTTTCTTTCTTTGTGGTGCCAGGGATCAAACTCTGGCATTTGCCCATCCTGGTCACATACTAGCACTGAGCTTTACCTGCAGCCCACGGATTGTTTCTTAATATCCTATTTGTATTGTTCCTTGTTAGTCTGTAGAAACATAACTGGTTTTTGTGTTCTTTTTTGGTATTCTGCAATTTTTTGTAAAATCACTTATTCTAGTTGTGTGTGTGTGTGTGTGTGTGTGTGTGTGTCTGTCTGTCTGTCTGTGTGTCTGTGTGTCTGTGTGTGTGTCTGTGTCTGTGTAACTGTTAGGTTTTATTTCATTTTCTTGACTAATTGCTTTAAGGTCCCAGGACTGTGTTGAATAGAAATGGCATAACAGAATGTGTTTGTCTAATTTTGATCTTAGAGAAAAAGCTTTCAGTTTGTACCATAGAATATAAGAGTAGCTGTGGGTTTTTGACTTTTGTTGTAGTAACTGTTTTCCTCTGTTGCCTTAAAAAATAAAACAAACCTTATATGTCCTAAAACTTCCATGGAGTAAAGCTGTTTTGCTCTTCCTATATGGATTGTATGTGAGCTATGAGGATTCTTCTGGTCAGTAGTACCCCTTCCAAATCATTTCTCTTCCATCTCTCATGAAAATCTCTTGTTATGTCTGGATGTATACGGATGTACTTTACATTAGCCTAGGCTATGAAGCCTTGCTTGTCAATGTCCTTCTCTTTCTGAATCCCGTCACCTTCTCAGATGCCCTGACTCTCCTTGTGAATGACCTGTCTAACACTGCATTGTCAAAACTCAGTGGCCCCTCTGTTTCCTTGCCAACCTGTGGCTCTTCTCTGCTTTTCACTTCCTACCCTAGATTCCTTCGTCCAACATGTCATGCAGTCCTCAACTCCAGTTCTCACCTGCCCTGCTTGGCCTTTCCCGTTTCCCGTTCTGTTCCCCCTTGTCACAGCTAAACTCTGAGTACGTGCTTTCTACTTCCCTTCTCCTACCTATACCACTCTTCAATATTCACAAGAATTATTTTCGCCAGTTTTTTTAAGCAACAATAGTGCCTCCTCCTCTTCTCCGCTTCTTCCTTCTCCTTGATTTGTTTTTTGAGACAGGGTCTCACTCTGTAGTGTAGGCGCCTTTGCGCTCCTGTGTCGCCCAGGCCAGACTCAAGCCCACGATCCGCTGACATCAGGCTCCTAAGTACATCCTTCTGTTTCTGACTGCTCAGCTTAAGAGACCGCTGAGTTTCTTTGAACCTCATTTGTCTTTGCTCCCGACTCCCAGACTCCTGCGTCTACGCCTTCCCCTTCCCCGTCGCTGTGGTTTCTTCTTGCCCTCCTGCACCCTCTGCTGTACTCAGGCATGGTAGGAGCAGGTCTTGGGGCTCTCTTCTCCCATCATGTCCTTTCTGCATGAACTGTTGTATTCATCCTGTCCTCAGTTACAAGTTCTGTGGTTTATGTCAACATGAAGACCTTCTCTGAGCTCCAGAACTGAGTATCTGTTTCCCAGCTTTCTTGTCTACTCAAATCAAACCTAACAGAAGAAAAGTACAATTAAAAAAACTTTCTGGCCAAGCCTGTTTCTTCTCCATAGTTGGTGACGCTCCTCATCCATCTAATTTCTCAAGCTAGGATTCTGCACATGGTCCTTCATTCCTTCTGATACTCATTGCCCACATCACTTATGTTATATTCTAATGTAAAATTTTGCATCCTCATAGCCGCCTAACCTGTTCAGTTTCTTCTTGCTGTCTTCACCGTCTTCCTCCATACTACCGTCTTCTTTTGCCTTCTTGCCGAGATTCTTTTTTTCCCCCCTTGGGCATAAGCCCAGGGCCTTTGCACCGAGCTACATTATACTCCCATTTATTCAGGGAAAAGCCATTTATCCAGGATGCAAATGTTATTTCTTCACAAAGGCCTTCCCTGTCCTCTCCAGTCCCCAGTTTTCTCCAGAGTGCTAGAATTCCTCCTAAATTACATTTATCGCTATCAAAATATTTAGTTCTATTTGTGTGTGTGGTGGGTTTTTTGTTGTTGCTGCTGCTGTTGTTTAGTTCTGTTGTTTCTTCCTTTATATCTTTAGCGGGTGTTGTTCGTCCTGTAGCCCAACACATAGTAGGTACTTGACACACATTTTATTTTTGGAGGAAGGAATGCACAAGAGAGTGAAGGGGTGAGAATTCAAACGCAGAATGCCCACCCGCTTGTGTGGTCACGTCTGCGCTCACAAACTGAGGCTGTTGAATCCTCATGAAGGAACTGTTATGCTAAATGTGTAGGTAGGTTACTGTTTCATATTTCACAAAATCTGTTTTGAAATATTCATGAATTTTCTCTGTTCCCTATTCTACTCTCCTCTTTATATTCATTCTTAGACAACCTTAACTCCCACTTCAAAGAGAAGGTAAAAAACACAAAAGTTACCTCCCCCCCCCCCCCCCCCACACACACACACTTGCTTTCCATCTCAGTGAATGAGGTAGCCATTCTCGCACATGGGGCGGCCGCCTCCAACCCTGTCCACGTCCCTTCTTTGCTCCTCTCAGTGGTTATCTGGTCCCTCACTGTGTCCTGGCTTCAGGCTCTGCTCCTCTCACCCCTGTTTGCTGGAGTTTTTCCTAGAACTTAAACATAGCTTCATTCAAGTGTACGTTTTCATTCAGTCCCGTCCTAACTCTTCTTGGGTTCATGCCAGTTTTGGTTGTGTACCATGTTTTTGTGGTCTCTACCTTCATTTTAAAATGAGCTTAGTAAGATTTGGTTTATATCTCATCATTTGGTTGAGCCTGCTCTTGACAAGATATTAATGGTCTCTTCATTATTAAATTAAATGGGCACTTTTTGGTCTTGATCTGCTACATTCAATTCTCTTCAACTGTATCATTTTCAGTTGCCTTGAGGGTGTCTTCTTGGTCTGCTTGTCCCTTAAGTGGTGGTTTTCATTTAAATTCTGCACTCTTTCTAGGTGATCATAGTTACACAGTTATTTTCAGGTGTGATGTATAGATTGTGGGGTCATCATATTTTTCTGTCCCAGAAATTGCTTCTCTTGATATTGTATATAAGTAGGAAAAGTCTTTTTGTGGTAGATCTGGGGAAAATATGTGTTTCAGTTTAATTTTATCTGTCCCTTATTGCTGTCCTTAATTTATTTTTTGATGCTAGATATTTATTTGAAGGCTTTATCTTCTTGTTAATAAATTTTCTTTTCAATTGGGAATTCTTTTCTTCTCTCTGCTCCCAAATTTCAAGTGACAAAACCTGTGGAATTTTTTTTTCCCTCTGCATAATTTCCCCCAGCAGGTTGCAGTAGTTGACAGGAACAGCAGGGACTGCTCTCAACCTGGTAAGAGCAATTGAAGAGAAGGAAATGGCCCTTTTTGCTGAAAGTAAAGACAATTTAAGTATTGCTCATTCCTCTTCAGCTGCTGTTGCCCAGCTTCCTGGGTTCCCTGGGGATGCTTTTGTTCCAGGTTGTTCAGTTCCTCATGTCAGCAGTTTACCTGCAATAGTCTCACACTCATTTCTGGCCTTTTTAGTTGCAAAGAGTCTGCTAATAAAAAGAAAAAATAAAGGAGATAGTGTATTATAAAAGTTCACTCTGGAGTCAGACCAGTTCCTAGCAGGGGAATCTGGGTTCCCTCAGCCTTTGGTGCTTCGTCTGTAAAATGTGGATAGTAGCAGTATCTCATTGGGTCATAAATGGATTTAATGAGAGCGATAAAGTTCTTAGTTTAGTGCTTGGCAGATGTAAAAATTCTAAGTGGGAGTGGATTTGAGACTATTACTCAGGACTTTGGGAATTAGTAAGTGCTGCTAATAACAAGGACAGCGAGTGGCTTGAGAGATAGACAATGGGACAGGAAGGTGACTACCTGCCGGATGGTCCAGAAGATCTTTACCTCACCGTCCACGTGTACAGGACAGTTACACAGCATAACCACAGAAAGAAGCGGGTAATAAGCAGGTAAGACCAGTAAGCCGCTTGTAAACCCTTGTCTACCCGACTTAGCTCAGATTGAGCCTGTCATCACTGGGACCTTGTCCTTACCCTGGCTTGGGCCTGTTTCCTGCTAGCTTTGGCTGGCAAACCTTGCCACCCTTCTCAGCTGACTCCCTTGGCTCAGCAGCTCACAAAGGCCCTGCTCCTGCCTAGTTCTGGTTCCTGGTTTTCTTCTTGGCTTGGTGCTTCTGGTAGCAGTTCTCCTCCTGCCTTGGCTTGTGACCCAGGCTCCTTTCATTTGTTTCAGTGGAGGAGCTAGCCTGTTAACCAGAGTTCCTGCTATCTCTCTGGAGATTTTTCAGTCTCACAAATACTATCCACCCCTTGACATTAAGCTTTTAAAGAAATATAGCCATGATCCTAAGACCTCTGCTGATAGATTTTTATTAGAGTTTTTTTCTCCTAACATAGGAATATGAATCATGATTACTGTACATTGGCTTTTTTGTAAGCTACTTTTCAAGTTCTGTGGTCAAAAGCAATTTCTTATAAGAAGTAAAAATAAATGGTTAGAAGTTTGCCTCAGGGAAGTGTTCTGTGTCATTCAATTTTATTGCGAATTTAGTAATAATAATAGTAACTGACACTTAATCAGTGAGTGCCAAGTGCCAGGCATGATTCTAAGCACTTTGCACTTATTAACTCATTTTATCTTTCTAACAACTATGAGATGGCTGTTAATTTCAGACCAGCATGATATTGAGAGTCCTATCTCAGTGACAGAGAAGCAGGGACAGATAGATTAAGTAACTTGCCGAGGGTCACACAGCTAGTAAATGTCAGAGCTAGGAATCAAAACCAGTTTGCGCTGATCCTGACCTCTCAAACTGACTCAAGTGGCCGCTGGGTCTAAAGTGACACCAGATATACGAAGACCTGTAATCTGCGATGTTCTTCTGCCCCAGGGTCTGTGTGGCTTATGGGAGAGAGCAGTGCTTCAGAGGCTGGCCTTCCGAGCTAGTTGGTAGAGGTTTGAGTCTTGCTTTCATCCCTTTCTAGATGTGTGACTTGGGGCAAGTTATTTAAGCTTGTTAGGTGTCACTTTTATTTACCCATCACAATATTATAGTGACACTTCAGTGAGATAATCACAGCTTCTGGCACATATTGACAATATTAATAGGACCCTTTTTGTGATAGTCACGTGAGGCAGCATGTGCTGTGTCCTCTTTGAAGGCTATAAAGGAAATGTGATGGTATCTGAGGGGAAAAAAGGATTAAATTTTTAAAATGTATTATGGTAATTTTGAATATACAAAAATTAGAGAGAATAGTATAATGAGTCCTCATGTAACATCACCCAGCTAAAACAAATATCACTATTTCACTTTTAAATAATTTTGTAACAAGCTGTTGATTTGGACTAGGCAGCTGTGCTGGGCCCAACAGAACAAACCAATATAGAATTTAATCATAGTTACAGCTTTGGTTGATTGCAGAAGGCTTCATAGCCAATTAACTAAGCTGTAAACAATCAGCTAACTAAGCTGTAAACACTCTGCTAACGAAGCTGAACCGATTGGCTGTTGGATGGACTAAGCTGTGGCGAGTTAAGTTGTTTGGTGTGTCTTGCTGCTGTCTCTCTCCATGCTGCCAGATCACCTGATCATGGAAGCTGCTGGATTCGTCAACCATTGTGATTTTACTTTTCTCAAACTCTACTAGATTTAGTTGTTCTAGAGAACTCTTACACTTAACACAGTAATCTCACTTGGTCAGTGTCCTCTATTTTTTTCTTTTCAGCAGGGTCTTGCTGCTGTGCAGTCCAGGCTATTCCCGAACTCAGTATGTAACCCAGGCCGGTCTCAAACTAATGGCAGGCCTCCTGCCTCAGCCTCCCTAATGCTGAGATTATAGGTGTGCACCAACACACCCAGCTAATTTTTATGTGGTGCTGGAGAAGAGAACCCAGGGCTTTGCAAATGCGAGGCAGGCACTATAACCACTAAGCTATACCCCCAGACTTTATCTTGCATTGGGAATATTTAAAGGCACCTCCAATGAGTAAGGACTTTAAAAAAGCCACAGTACCATTATCACAAACTTGAAAAGTGATTTTCTTTTGCATAATAATCTGTATTTATATATCCTTGTCCTCAGTTGTTTCACAGTGAATTTTGTTCCATATCAAAACAAGTTTTGTACTTGGGTGTCTCCCTCTAAAGTCTCATGGTACTTGTTTTGGAAATCAGGCTTACCTTTGGTCTGTAGAATTTTTCCTTAGATTTGGCAAATGGCTCGTTTACAGTGTTTGCTGGCAGATCTCCACTGAGCCTAAGGCACAATGAAAATCAGTCATACAGATCCTGAAGTTTTGCGTTGAGGCTGAGGATTAGATCCAGATTCCAGAGTTTCACTATTTGCATCTAGCAAGATTAGTGTCTCTGGGAGCTCTTAGAAATGCAGAATCTTGGGGCCCACCTGTGCCTGCTGAGTCAGAATCTGTATCTTTAACCCTGTCCCCATGTAACTTCTCTGTGCTTTAGTGTTTGAGAAATGCTGTTCAGTTCATTAGGTAAGAATGCATATGTATGTAGTGGATTTCTAATAACTTCACAAGACAAGTAGAGTCTGGCCATCCTGTTAGTGATACAGAGATTGATAGGTAGATTCAGATGTGAGCAGCTGAGCCATCAGGAGAACGCTAAGGATCACTTCTGAGAGTTCCCCAGGGTGGAATGACTTACAGGGCCCTAGCGGCTACAGTGTAGATTTGAATCTCTGTAGTTTGTTTTAACCTGTCTATGCTTGGGTTCTCTATCTGTAAACTAGAGATAGTAGTAATACCTATGTCTTGTAGTTGTCATGTAGATTTTTTAGAACAGTGCTTGATAAAAAGAATGATCTCAGTTACCTCTTTGCTTGTTTTGGTTTTTCCCTCTTCAGAGAAAGTGTCCTAACAGGTATGTCATTGAGTTGAGCCTTGCACACCGAGTGGCAGTGTTCAGGTGGTCTCATAGTTACTTGAGCATAGGCGGAGACGCGAAAGGCACCGTGTATTTATGGAGCTTGGTATGGAATTCAGCATGGCTGTAGAGTTGCGTATTTTCAGTAGGATGGGGGAAAGCCAGGTTATGGAAACCTTTCACTATAGGAAGTCCATAGGATTGGGGGAACAGCGATGGCTTTAACGGGAGGAGAATCTCATGAATGACATGGCATCCCATGCATGGTACACCTTTTCTGAGGGAGAAATGTGTGAAGCCTGAGATGCCATGTCAGTAGTTTACATAGTAATGGCCTGAACTACAGTGTTGGCTTTAGGAGTGGAAAAATAAGCGAATGTGAGATTGTGGTAGTGTGAACAGTATGTAAACATGGGTATTGAAGGTAGGAGGGCGTCTGTCTGCTTTAGGTTTTGCTACTAATTAGCTATGTGATTTTTTTCAAGTTACCTAACCAACAATGTAATGGGAACATTTTATGTGTATAGTGTTTTCCTTTTTAATACTGGGGACTAAATCCAGAGCCTTCACACTGAGCTACCTCTTCTGGTTGGGCTCAAATTTGTGATCCTGCATCAGTGTCCTTGAGTGCGGGGTTTACAGGTGAGCACCACCACACCCAGCAAGATAGTTATTTCTTTTTGGCAGATTGGTTGTAAGGCTTGTGTGAGGGGGATATGTGTGAAGTGCTTGGTCCTGTGCTTGGCTTAGTTAGTCTTTGATCAATACCAGCTGTTATTATTACTGAATAATTGAATAGGTGTTTGATTGAAGGACAGGAACACAGGGGAAATCTTTTTTGGCTTCAAGACTAGAAAGAAAAAGAAGAGAGTCACCAGGGAAAATTGGCTTGAGGAGGTGCTAATGTTTTGTTTCAGATAGGCTGAGTTTGAGACCCTGACAACATATCAGAGGGGAATGTGTTAGATACCAAAGGTAAATTATGCATGAACCGCCCTTGCCTGGGGTCATAATTTTTGTTTAGTATAGATTATGGTTTCAGGAATGCCTTGTGCTTCATTTTTCAGTGTCTCTGGGGTTTCTGACAAAGCAGGTGTTCTATCTTGACATCAATTTAAATTAGCCTCTGACTGTAGTCAGTGGTCTGGGACCCAGCTGTCAGGAAATTTATTCCCCCTATGGCTTTTCCTCATCCAAGAGTTTGCTGAAATTTTGAGAAAGTGATTTGTTTTGTTTTTTAGCCATTTCAAGTTTCATCTTTTTCCCTTTGTACTCAGGTTGATGCTGAAATCAAAGTATTAATGGATGCTATTTATAGAAGCTCATTTATGGGAAATTAAATGCCTGTCATGCCCAGATTTGACAGTGAATAATAAGTACAGTGAGGTTTTATTCTTCCAACTCATATATTAGATTATCTAGAAAACATTTTTTAAAAATCTAGTTTATTCTTGTATGTCTGTTAGGAAAGATGCATTGTTTGCTGATTCATATGATTTTTAGGGAGTTCTTTTTTTGATACAGGGTCTTGCTCTATAGCCCAAGCTAATCTTGAACTCACCGTGGAGCCCAATAGCAGTTGCTAGGCAAGCACTCTTAACTGCTGAGCCATTCCTCCAGTCCTGATTTTTAGAGATTTTTCTATCAGTAGTTTCGTTGTTCCAAGCATGTAGAGATAAAACAATCATACATGATACTAAAGCTAGCCACGCTCTAGGTAGTAACTATCAACTCAGCTGTTACAAAACAGCAAAGTACTGACAAGAGTAGCTCCTTACATGTTTGCAGAAGTTGTCCAGATCTGTCACGTATCCTGGTGCCCAAATTGAATGCTGGTTGACACAGGCTATTTATGGAACACTGTTAGGCAGGATAACTATGGGAAAGGACTCTTTGATCATACATTTTCTTCACAATAGTTTTATAGTCTGTGTGAATAGCTTTATAATTTCCATGCAGTGCTTTTCGTCTTTTTCTGAGTAATTAGATCTGAATACCTTGTATATTACTGAGACTTTATAGGTATTTGTTTATGATTGCACATGCGAATGTATAATAGCCAGTGGATCAGCAGATGCTAGGGTTTTGGTTGCCCAGTCAAGTTAATGTTACACAGAATATGGAAGTAAGGTACCTGGGTGTGGGATGTTTAAATTGGACTCAGAAGGAAACAAATGGATAAGAAAATGGACAAAAAATAGGAGAAACAAATGAACCATGAAAGAATACCAGTAGAGTACTTATGAAAACTGGGCAGGAGTAGAAAGTATGGAAAACAAATGGTTGATGGGAACAACTCTAAGGAGGCTACTCTTTAATGGAAAGCAAAGCTTTACCTGATGACAATTCAGCTGGACCTCAGCATAAACTCAGAAGAGAAATTGATATTATGAGGGAAGTTGAGGCTAAAACAGGAGAGTGAAAGAATAATAATAATTTTGTGTTCTTGGAGGAGAAGAAGACTGCTCAGAAGATAAAGGCTTCCTCTGCTTCCACAGGATGAGGAGATAAAACTGTAGCACCATCTCTCTGGTTGATGAAGTTTCTATGGAACAGTCCAAGATGATTACCTTGGTTATGTGAGATGCCATGTTTGGGATGCCATCTTTCATTAATTTTTTTATCCTGAATTGGAGGGGGAGCACATTAGGTGGAGAAAACCTGAGAAAAGTTACTTGAAGTATTTACAAATAATATTTTCCTCTAAATAAGTGTAGACTGAAGTGGCTGGAATGTGAGAAGATTGGGAAAAGGTGACTTTTTGATTACTTATTTCAAAGTAATAAAGAATATGCACCAAAGTAGAGCTGCATTGCAGTTTGTAGACATGATCAGAGCTAAAACCTTTCCATCAAGGGCAGAGGTGGAGTCTTTGGCTAATGAATTCTTGAATTAATGAGTGTAGAGTAGGGGTAGATTTTCTCGAAGCCTATGGGCAGGAAATAAAAATAGTAATAACCACTATAGTGATAAAGCATGACTGAGGTGACAGTGTATACCACCTTCATTGATGGGTGATTTTTGTCATATGGAAGGTCTGCGGCGAACAGAATGGAAGCCAAGTATTTAGGGAAACAGTGCCATGTTGAGAATCAGGATATTTCAATTCTAGTGCTAAACCTTTTAGTAACTTCTAATAGGGCAAAATCCCCAGGTTGGAAGTTTTCTCAGACTAGATAAATCATGTGACTGTTGGAGAGATTATTTCAATTTGAGGCAAACAAGAACTACACCTGGATTAGGGTTTGGGAAACACGCCTAAATTGGGAACTGAGAACCAGCCTGGGTTTAGAGTGTGAGTGATGTATGGGCCAGCCAATGAGGGAAGAGCACCACACAGATGTGGGAGGCCCAACAGGAACTGATAAAAGGAAGGCGGAAGAAAGCTTGTCACGGTTTCTTCTGGGAGAGCTCTGGCCTGCACAGTTGTCTGCAGACGCTGACTTGCTACGCGCTGCAGATTTTCAACGCAAATTTGCTCCAGTCTTCACCATTGTTCTTCAAACAACCAAGATCCGCAGCAGACTCTCACCTGCTGTTCTGCAGTGCCGGACAAGAATTCTACTTTGTGGCTGAGCCGCCATCAGGTGCTTCCGCTCTCGCACGTGCAGGCCGCCATTTTGGTCTTTCTCTATCCTCATTTTTGTAAGCCTTTCTAATCCTTTTTGTTATAATTTATGTAAATTCTGCCTTTTGAAAGAGCTCAAACTAATATAAATAAGTTATATTTTAGGAGTTCAGAGGAGTTGAGAAAAAAATCCTGCCTAAATGAACATAGCAAAATTATTTGGGGCCTAGAGAGCTGGCCGGGATCAATATGTGCTCTGTGTGTCTTTGTCCCAGTGAGGATCACTGCTGTAGTAAAGTTTTTACTAATGAGTTGTCATATCATTTGATTGACTGAGAATCAGGATAGTAGAGGGAAGGCTGGAAAACCCTGGATTACATAATTCCAATTTTAATACTTCTGATTTCTGGAAATGTATATATACATAATGGAGTATTATTCTGCTATTAAGAATGACAAATTTGAGTCATTTGTAGGAAATAGATGTACCTTGAGACCATTAGGCTTAGAGAAATGAATAAAAAGTTAAATTTCATATGGTTTTTCTAGTAAAAGAAAACCAAATTGTGAAAAATATAAGATACGAATAAAGTAAGAAGATGGACTTTGTGGAAAGGGAAAATTGGGTGGTGAGAGGGTGGGAAGGGGAAAGAGAGGTGATATATAAATAATAAAAAGCTTTTGATTTCTGGAGAAGGCAACTTGGGCCTGATGCTTTTGACAAAGTCATTTTATTTGTCTTAGGATTGTATAGCTTTTGTATTTCGACAATGAATATAGAGAAAATAGGGATTTCTGTTTGAAAATATTCACAGTGGCTTCACAGAGGGCAAATTCTGGATTGAATCACAAATCTTCTGTATCAGATAGGGTAAAACATGTTGGTAAAGATTTCTTAAGGAGGCTGACTTCATCGAGATGTGACATACTTCAGTTCCCTTTGCATTGGTTTATTCCTCATTTCTCAGAGTGGCTGTTTTCCTAATTTCAGTGCTGAGTTATTTATTCCAGGTACTGTGAGCCAGCCAGCCAGCCTGTCAGCGTACCTGTGTGCCTGCCTCCTTTCCTTCGTTCCTCCCTTCCTTTTCTTCTCCCATCACCTTCCTTCCCTTCTGTTTTAGCAAACACATTCCTGGGACTTTGTTCTTGGCTTGCTTTATATTATTATTAAAAAGTTGCCCCTTGCGTCATCATTTAGTCACCAACTAAAGGTTTACATTCAGAGATCTACTTGACCTCAAAATTCCTGAACGTAAATTTGGTATACTTTATATGAGCCTAGGAAACAGAGCTATACACTTGTCCTTTATGTTTGAGTATGGAATTTGCTTTTTCTCTTGCTAAACTTTTCCTGTTAGCAACACAAATCAAGGATTTTGCTGTCAGCTGTTGCATATGTGGCTTCTTGTTTTCTCATTTCTCTTTTATGTATGCTTATGTATGCAGGGGCACAGGAATGAAGATCGTCACCACCTAATACATGATTATCAATAGACTTTCTTTCTTTTTTTGTTTTTGAGACAGGGTCTCACTCTGTAGCCCAGGCTGGTTCTGAACTCACTGGTGTAGCCCAGACTGGCCTTGGACCTAGGACAGTCGGCCTGCCTCAGCCTCCTGAGTGCTGGTATTACAGGCATCTGTCACCGTGCCCACGTTTATGTGGTGTTGAGGAATTGAACTTGGGGCCTTGTGTTATGAGGCAAGCACTTGATCTGCTGTGCCATTCCTCCAGCCCCTAGAATTTTCTTCTTGACCTTTTGTTTTAATGCCTTTTGGAAGCCTTTTTACTACCTTGTACTAGTGAGAGTTGAGAGGATGTAAATTGCTTTGGTAGCTCATCCCAGGTAAGCCCCAGAATAAGAGGTAACATACTGTTTAAATGGGTAGACTAGAACAAAGGTCCTGAAAATCCTTCTAAAAACTCATCAGCCTTTTCATTGTTCTCTTGGTGTTCTGTCCTGTCTCACTGCCCATTTTATCCTATTCTTGATGGCCAAGTATTCTCCTGGCAGGCTGCATTTTCTTCTGGAAGGTCCAGTGTCCACCCCCTAAGGTGGAGATGGTCGCTGTTTTCCCCCAGTGCAGGAGCTCACTGCAGCAGTCATTCCTTTTTTAGATGGAGAGGCAGGCTATGGAGAGGGGGTGACACGGATGTACAGCCTGAAAAAGCTCTCCCTCTTTGCACTCACCTTTGTAAGAGTCATTTTCTACTTTGCTTCTGTTTATCCTCCATCTCTGCTGGTCCTTGGAAAACTGGTAGCACAGCCTCTGGCAATGTAATGATTCATTACTGTAGGTAGCTTGGGTAAGTAGAAGTGGTTGTTATAAACATCTAAAGTTGAAATCTGTTTTGTTTGAAGTAAAAACTACGTTTGCATGCACTAAGGGAAAAGCTGGAGGTAGAAATTGCTGTACAATTTGCCTCAAGACTGTCGTAGAAAATATCCTTTTTGGGAAATAGGATGATCAATGTGATTTTTCTCTTCATGTAAAGTTGTTATTGAAATAACAACTTATCTTATTTTGCTGTTCTAAAGTAATAAATAAAACATTTATGACTTGGAATAAATTGAGAGCATCCCATTACCTGTCGTAGCAGGCATGCTCATACTATTTTAAAGCCTTAGGCAGTGACATCAGCAGATTTCATTCTCTAATCCAGAGGCTTCTAATTTCTTTCTGCCAAAGAGCTTGCATTTCAGTATTGAGCACATCTTCAGGGACCCTTTCAGGTATGACTGGGTTTTGGAACACTTCTTGTAAATTGTGCTTAACTTGTTTCCAAGAGACAGCTAGGTGTTGTTGGGAGGAACATGGACTTAGAATTTATATACAGTTATTTTGTTCTGTCAGGAGGTCTTTGGTTCACATTCAGATTCTTGACCAGTTTAGCAATCTGGAATTTTTCTGATGACCAGATATATCATTCACCAGCTACTGGAATAGCATTTGTGCTTTCTAGAAGGAAGTCTTTACTTAGCCATTTAATGAGTACTGGTTCTGTTCTGGTATGTTATACACACACAGTGCACACTCAAACCTGAAATCATCTTGGTCTCTGAAGTTTCTGTGACAGTACTGGGTTTTCTTCCTGTTCTATACCACAGTGACTCATGCTCTTGCACTTTGTCGGAACTCACGTTGGAGAACCATCCCAGCTGATCTGCTAGTTTAAGAACACAAAGAATAACCTTTGGTTTTTCTTCCAGGGCAGCCTCCCTGTCTGAATACAATGAGCTGATCTTTCCTGTTCAAACATTTACCACTTACTTATTAACAAGTATTTACTGAGTCCTTTCTGTCTATAAGAGTCTGTGCTGTGAAAGAGGAAGTGGTGAATTATCCATGATTTCAAGAAATTTTATAATCCAGGAAGGAAGATAAGCAGTTTTGAGCGTGGTAAGGATAAAAGCAGGGTTTATAAGGAAGAACTAAAATGATCAAATGATCTTGGAGGTGTGAACTCCCTAGTGCCTTTTAGCAACACTAAATGTATAGAGGCATCATGGAGGGGAATCGGAAGAGATGGGGAACACTTAGCCTTTTTCCTCAGCTGTGCACTGGCTTCTTCCTTTGACTTTCAGATGAAACACAGTGGTATTCTCTGAGATTACTTTGGTAGTCTCTGTAAACTGCTCCAGTACTGAGTGCCCCTTTCTGCTGCTTCTCTTGTAGTCCTACTCATATGGATAATCTTACTTGCTCATGTCCCTCTGTTACCACTTAGTCAAGATTGCTGCCTGGAATTCCAGACTTGGAATTTCCACCTATCCCCCCCACATGTCTATGTGGCCTCCCACAACAATCTCAGATTGTCAGAGCTAGACATAGATTCAGTCTTCTGCTTTGTACACCTAAACTCCTGCTTCGTTCCATCTCTGTGAATAATTGGACTGTGAGTTTGCTCCATGCAGAATGTGGGCACCACATTTGACTCTTCCCGTTCCTGTAATTCATGGGAACCATCCTGCAAGTGCATTTCCTGAATATCTGAAAAATCTGTCCTCCTCTCTCTCTGCCACAATGCTATTGTCACTGACCCAAGTTACTGAGGGATCCAATCTTACCTCTGAACAAGGCTTTTTCATGGTATAGCCAGAATGATCTCTCTAGAAAGTAACTCTCATCACATCACTTCTCTTGTTAGAACTTTTTAATGACTCCTGTGGCCTTCAGGATAAAATCCAAATTCCTTAAATAGTTTAAAAGTCCCTTGGTGTCTTGGCCTCACCTGAATCCTTGAGGCACTTCACTTGCTGCTCTGCCTTTGTCCTGTTGCCTCCAGCTGTCTTAAGCTACTTCCGTTCCTAATTGGTTCTGTTCTGGCACTTGGAGGTCTAACGTGCTTTTTCCTTTGCCTGCATTATCCTGTTTTTGCTTGGCCACTCTTTATTTCTCCACCAAATCTCAGCTTCAGTGCTTCATCCTATTGAAAGCTTTCTATAATTACCTCAAAATAGGTTAGATGCGCCTTTCATGTGCCCCTTGTGTACAGCACATAACATTCAGGTTGGAGCATAATTGCCAGTTGAATTCTGTTCCCTACTAAACTGTAAACTTTATGAGGACAGAGAATGTTGGTCCTATTTACCACCCAACCCTAGATTCCTCTGCTGTCATATTATTTAATCAAGAAAATTACCTCTTACTATGCCTCCATAGTCAAAACAGACTTCCCTTTTTCTACTTTATCCACACCTGTAGGGTAGGACCGTGTTCTGTTCATTGTGCTGTACCCTACACTTCATGTTAAATAAGTCTGTTTCACCAGCTACTTTTGGAAAATTTATCACTCTTGTGGTTTAGATCTGAAATATTTCACAGAAGTCTCCTGTCTTCTGAGATAGGCCTCTAAGAAGGAAGATGATTTTATCATGGAGGGGACTATATTCATTAATAGATTAATCAACTAATGAGTTTATAGCTGAATATACTGTTAAGAAGTGGAGCCTGGTCAGATCAAGCTTGCCGCTGGCAGCACAACCTTCAAGAGTGTTTTTGTTCCTGGCTCATCTCTGCTTCCTGGCGGCCTAGCTGTCTGTTGAAGAGCTTCCCATTACCATGCCTTCTCCTCCTTGGAGCCAACCAGCCATGGACTGAATCCTCTGAAACCATGAGCCAAAATAAACCTCCTCTCCTTTAAGTTGCAGGTGTTGGATATTTTGTCCCAGCAATGGGAAAGTAATATAATTGCACTTGAACTTTTTACAGACATATATGAATGTAAGTTGTAAAAGTCATATTGAGTAAGACTAGAAAGCAGTGTAATTGACTTAGTAAATGTACTAGAAATTTTACATCTGAATATTTGCCCATTCATTCCTGTCTGTAGTAAAGATGGAAAAACTATAAGGCATTTGCATTGAGTCATGTTGGTTTGAATTTTACCTCTACTGCATAGTAATGTTGAGCTCTTGGGAAAGTTACTTTCCTTCTGAGCCTCTGCTTCCTTTTCTGTAAAATTGGAATATTCTGTATTACATAATAATTCCTGTTTTGCAGAATTATAACAAAGATCAATGAAAACATTTGCCCTAATATCTGGCATGTGGTAGTAACTTTATGAGTTTAATTTTCTTCTATTTCAACAATGTTGCGGTTGCCAAAACATCTTTGGAATTTCTTTCTTGAAATAGTTTTTGGAACTTGTGGATCACCACCATTCAGGTGGTTTTCCATATTTGTGGGTTCTGTGGATTCAACCAATTGCAAATAAGATAAAACTTCAAAAAGAGTTGTGGCTGTACTGAACACGTATAGGTATATTTCTTGTCATTATTTCCAAAACTGAACTAAACAACTCTTTATGTAGCATTTACCTTGTGTTAAATGTTATAATGATTTTGTTATCTGTGGGGTTCTGAAACTAGTCTCCCTTGGATACTGAGGAACCCTGTATTTTAATGGGAAAAAAATTTTTTCCTATGAGCATGTTTGAATTTTGGAAACAACCTGGTTCAGAGAATGAGATGGAGATGATAATATTACCTGGATATTAAAATTTAGTGTAATTATAATGGAATTTTCCAGTGTCTAAATTGGTACATGTTCTGGCTTCTTCACAGGTAACATGGAGAACATATTCTACTTGGCACATTAAATTCAGGGAATTAACTATGACAAAAATCTTTTGAATGTTGAAGAGCACTCTGATGAATCAAGCAGTATTAATAAACTCAAGAAGGCCTGAGATTTTTAATATACTGAATCACAAGTTAACCATCAAAATTTTACTTCTAGTAGTGAGGTTAGCGGGGAAGTGATTCAAGGTGCCTCCCTTCTACATAGTCTTAAACGTTTAGGACTGTTCTCTTTTCAGCTAGGTGTGCAGGAGGCTCTGTGGCTGAGACACAGCAAGGATAATATTCTCTGCTCATGACTTAGAGGAACCTTCAGAGGTCTGTCTTCATAATAAGAGAAGAACCTGGAGAAAAGAAGTAGAGGAGATGGTTAGGGATGGAGAGACAGGATTGCAGTTTTTATAGGGGCCTGCAGGGCCTGTGCAGAAGGACCCACAAGATGAGCTCATAGGATTAAGTGATCGGAGGCACAAGGAAATCCACCTAGTAGAAAAAACAGTAGAAGTAAGTGGTTAGGGGAACACAGGAGTGAGAGGCTGGAAGCCATATTCTGAGGATTGTGTGGAACTTGGGTGGGGGCGAGCATGATTCAGGAGAGGTCTCATGATGATGCCCAGGTTGTTATAAGGAATCAGTATTTGTAGTTCAGAGGTTACTAGGGTTTTGGTATTTTATCTTTTAATTGTCTGTTTTTATAAATGTGAAGTAGTAAGAGTTATCAACATGTTAATTACTTTTCAGTATTTTACTATCTTGTATCTTGAATTTCCTGCTTAGTGTGCCTATGTGTTTGTAGTTGTTGATGCTGAAATAATTTACTGGGAACATTTGATGGAGAGAAATGCAGGGAGAAAACCAAAGGTTGCATATTTGTGAGTCTTGGGTTGTGGGGCGGGGGGGGGGGGGGCGCGGGATGACATAACTATCCTGCCACCTGGGCAATGGGAGAACAGTCATGCACTCAGGTGGGGCCTGGGCCTAGCTTTTAGGACCACCATGAGCTCAGTGGGATAGACTTCGGAAGAGGTTGGTCTGTCTGAACTCTTTTCATCAAACCACATGGGCTTTGGAGGTTCTGGTGTCATTACAATTCAGTGAAATATTGCTCTCAGATTTAAAATTGATATCATTGTTAATTCCCCTTGGATAGTATCCTTATCCGGGCTGACTGCTCAGTGACATGAAAGGATTCTTCCTTAGCCTGAATGTGGAAGAAAAGCCATCAGGCTGCCTTTGACTGTAGCTATGGCAAAAGTGACAAGTTGTTTATTTTCATTTCTTCTCGTCCAACCTTAAATATTAAAATCAGATTTGGAATTATTCAAGACTATTTGAAAACGCAAAGTTCATGATCTTTAAGGAGTATTCAGAGAATAGAAGTTAACCTCTTTCCTTTTCTCTTTCAATTTTCTGCAAATTGGTATTTGGTAATCTTTTCTGTGTGTTAGTTTTCTTAAGTATTGTTAACTAGTTTAAAGTTACCATCTTAGTAGTAATGCCAGCAATGTGCATAGATACAGACTCATGTGGAGACTATCCTGGGGCCCTGTAGGCAATCAGCTAATATCCGAATGATCTTCTGACACTTAAGAGACTTGTGCATTAAGGAATCATTCAAACAGTGCTGTCGTTTGTGGAAGCCAAAATTTTGTCTTTTGACAAAAATTTTCATTTGTGGTGTAAGTAATATAAAAAGTAATTTATGTAAAACTGAATAGTTTTGTATACCATAAGTTTACTCTTACATTTTGTTGAGTAGAGATCCAACACTTGTTTGATGGGGCAAGAACTACCTTCCTCCTGGAGCCTCAAGGGGAGAGTCATTTCCTGGTTTTTTGGCTTTTGTAGGCTGCTATCTTTTTTGGCCCATGGCCTCTTCCCTCTTCAAAACCTGCAGCTGACTGTCCTTCCAGAGCCCCATCTGCCTCTGAGCACAGCTGGGGAAGCTGCTCTGCTTTAAAGACATGGCACACAGAAAGATTGGGCCCATCTAGATAATCCTTGGTAAACTTCCAATCTCCCAAGTCTTCAAGTTCGTTAAAGTAGCCACATCTTTAGTGTCCCCTTTGCCATATAAAGTGACATATCCTCAAATCCTGGGAATCAGAATGTGGACATTATTGGGGGAGGTGTATTATCTACCTACCATAATAGAGAAACATTTAACCTAAAATTTCATTTAGAGAATACAATTTTGAAATGTATTCATGTTTTGTTATCAAGACTTTAAGAAACTTCCACTTGAGTATAAGGAAGAGGTGCATATATTAAAAAACAACAAAGCTCCACCAATTTTGTGTGGGCCTTAATCTCCTGTGAAAGCTAATGTTGGTTCTCTTTTGTTTGTGTTGATAGTGATAACCTGCTACGGAGAGCAGCCTGTCAAGAAGCCCAGGTAATGCTATTTCCAATGATAAAATTAAACCCTGCTTTATCTCCTTGGTGCAGAAAGCCTGTGCTACTCTAGGGACGCACACAGGGTATTGCATCCGTGCAGTTTGGCTGTTTTTTTTTCCCCCACTATCAGGATGAATCAGGCTGAGAGCCAACTCTTAGTAGAACAGGAGGAAGTTAAGCATCTGGTGAAGAGCGGTTCTGACATCCACCCCTTAGACTTGTTTACTTCTGGATCACTCCCAGGAACACATGCTAGTCTGCAGGAAGCCCTGGGAATTTGCTCATGTCTGCAGTTGTCCTTGGAGATCTAACGAAACCCTGAATCATCTCTGATCCGAGTAACTCCCAAGGATATCAGTTCAGAGCAGGTGCTACCACTGAAAGTTGAAGTTATTTAAAGTTGTTGATTCATATTTATAAAGCCCAGCCCTTTAGTACAGTGATTATGTACCCTGTGCACTGTTATCACAATACCATGAGACTTAAACATCTATTTTTCTGGTGGTAGTAATTATAGTTGAATTATAAATCCTTTAATTTTTAAGAGCATACACTGGGACAGGACCTGGAAGGGTATGTCCCACTATCTCCCTTCTTCCTCGGAGCTCGCCTCCTGTTTGCAGTGCCGTGAGGAGCTGCCTGCACCTCTGCCCTTTGCTTCCATCATTGCCACGTGCCCATGAATAGACTGAGACCTTCTGAAACTGGGAGCTAAAGTAAATTTTTCCTCCCCTTAAAAAAAAAAAAATTTAAGAGCCTATTCCTTCCTGGCATATGTGTCTTATACCTTGAGATGAATTTTTGTGATTCAGTTGCCTTTTTAAAAAAATAGGACTATTAAAGTTTATGATGTCAGAAAAACACAAAAGAGAAACAGAAAAGTGAAAAATGGTGGAGGGATGAAACATTTAGTATAAGTGGTTGGCAAACCCGACGTTTCTGAAATGTTTTTGTGAATGACGTGAAAATAGATACTATTAATAAATTCTTCTCTTCAGTGGCATACCTGTTCTACATCTGATTTAAGAATTTTATTATTAAAAATATTTCATATGGCTATAGGTTGTTTTAGAAATCAATTTAAACAAACTTTTAAGAACCTTTATTTAAATATACTTTTGGGTTACCATATGATAGTTGATACATATATGTGCAATTTGTAATGATCAAATAAAGGTAATTATTAAATAATTTAAATATTTAAAATTTAGGTATTTAATATTTAAATATGGTTTCCACCAGCAAACATCCTTCTTTCTGTAAAGTAAGAATCTCCCTTTTGGTTTTGAGTTCTATTTCATTTTAGTTTTTCAGGGACCATGTTCTTTTAGTCTAAGGTATTGACTTTTTCCTACCATTCTGATTCTTCACTTCCCTAGTCCATGTTCAGCTCCTTCTCTATGACAAAAGGGAGTGAATTCATCATTAGAGCTCTTTAATTACTTTTGTACTACTATTTTTATGGTGTAAGTTCTTCAAAGAATGATTTAAAAAAGAAAAACTCACGTTGTTTTAAGAACTCAACTCACTGTAGTCTCATTTAGACTCCGTACTTTACTTGAAGCCTGAGTCCTGTGAAGTAGGTAGGAATTCCAAAGACTTAAGAAACTAGGACAGGGAGGTATAATCTACTACAGATTTGGAGTCTGGTAGCTGGGTTAGTTAAATCGCTTGTGGTCACATTTCAGAATAGTAAGGATAGCCAAAGGACAGGTTATAATATTTGGATATTTAGCAGCAAAATGCTAAGACAAGTAAGAGTGAAAGCAGCATAAAAATAATGTATACCAAAAACTTTTTATAAAGAAAATATGTCTGAAATATTCATAAAAAGTATTTTTTAAAACCAAGAAATGTTGGAGTAAAAGCTTCTTTACTGGACTGTCAGGGAGATAGTAGATTCAAAGTGAGTTGCCTTTTTTTCTTTTTTTTTTGGAAACAGAGACTCACTCTGTAGTTCAAACTGGTTCTGAACTCACTGTGGTACCCAGGCTGACCTTGAACTAATGGTAATCCTCCTGCTTCAGCCTCCTGAATGTGGGGATTACAGGCATGAACTGCCACACCTGACTTACGTAGTGCTGGGAAATCAAAACCAGGGTCTGGAGCTTGTTGGGCAGGCGCTTTAACTGCTGAGTTATTCTTCCAGCCCCCAAAGTGAGTTGATTAATAACATATCTTTGTATAATCTTTGTCTTTAATCTTACTGTGTATATACAGAGTGCTGCCTTAGCCCAGACCTCTTCCCCATCCTCTGAGACCTGAATTAGTGCCCTTACTCTTTTTCTCGACATTCTTCTCCACTTCATACATAGCAGTAATCCCTGTTCTGCTCCCATTTGGATGAGTACAGCTGGTCCTTGGCCTCTGAATTCTGTCTCATTCTTAGAGCTGTTGGAGTAGAAGTTTCAAGTTTGGAGCTAGACAGATGTGAATTATGCACTAGCTGTTGATTAACTCTGTGACTTTCTGTAACTTAATTTTTTAGAATCTTGATTTTGTAATCTGTAAAAGTGGTAAAAGTGATATTACTTAGTACTGCCATTGTTCTTAAGAAAAATGTATGTAAAAGTGGCAAGTATTAGGTGCTTACTAGAGATTAATTGGATTCGTTTCCCATGTCAGTTGGTATTAGTTATTACGCTGGGTTGCAAAGAGTAGACAACCAGAGTATTAGGTTTAATTATTGTAGTATAAAGTCTGAAGATTAACTGGTGATACAAAAGTGCCTCATGAATAAGTTTTGCTAGTAAGTTGAAGGAGAAAAAATTTATCTTCTGAAAACTGAACAGACCCAGATTAATTTCTTTCGTGACAGCCTAAGGCTACACTCACTATATGTTTATGATAAACTTAGCCATATTATACAGGCAGAAAAAAGTTACATACCTCTAGTAGGTGAGGTATGGTTTTTATTCCAGTACAAAATTGAGCATAGTCATTAATAAGGATACATTGTTGTTCATGGTGTTTTTGTTAAAATGAGATCATGAGTGAATATTCCAGAGAGGTAGATAGTATATCTGCTGGAAGTAATTTATTTTTGGAATGAAAAAATATCTGTGGTCACTAACTCAATAAAAGAATATTTACTGAGGGTATTTGCCTTTTTTAGGTGTTTGGCAATCAACTCATTCCTCCCAATGCACAAGTGAAGAAGGCAACTGTCTTTCTCAATCCTGCAGCTTGCAAAGGGTAATTCAGTTTGTGATTTGTTACATCCTCAGCTGGTTGGACCATGTGGACCTGGAAGAACTAGGTTCAAAACTACTGTGGCAATAAAAGTCATTTGCAACATAGAACTAACAGTTAATGTGGAATAACTGTAAAGCTAATTGATGCTTAGAAAACTTGTCTAGTTGAAGTTGATAATGATTCCAGAGTTAAGAGATGCAAAGAAATCTTACCTGCTTAGCAGTAGTCCTCATGGAACTAATTGCCTGCCACATGGTAGAGACCGTTAGACCACCTCTGTAGACAGGATGTTCAAAGATGGCCCCAAGCACTGCGGGACAGGATGTTCTCTCTAAAGGACTGACTAACTGCACCTAGAGCTGGGACTTGGAAGAGAACATATGTTCTTCCTAACTGAGGAAATAAATGGTCCGTGGAGGCAGGAATCTAAAGGGGGAGTGACCTAGTTACGTGCTTGCTGCGTCAGAGGGTGGTTTAGTCATCATCTAAGGTTGCAGGAGTTCTAGTAGGAAGGGTAGTTGGGATTTTGGTGGCTAGTGATACATTGGCTCATGGAGTGTAATGCAGTGAAATGGATGGGAGCTGTGGAGGAAAATGTCCCTTAATGAAATAGATTACCAAACGTAAGGAAAAAGTCCCGTGTTGTGGATCTTATTCAGTTGAGAAGCTAAGTACAAAGACTTTCTTTTGGAAGAAATAACATTTATTTAAAAAAATAGGATGAAGAAGTTGAAAGAAAAATACTCTTTTTTATTATCTCTAATGTCCAGAACAATGCTTTTTGGCTTTTCTGAAGATTGAGTAATAAACATGTGTCAGGTTGGATCATATAAGAGGTAAGTCAGATGATGCTGAGTTAAGTACAACAACTAAAAGAATGTTTGGGGCCAGATGGTTAGTGGGGAGATGGCTTTTGTCTGGAGCAGCTGGCAGCAGGGCTATGCAGCCGCTTTTCCGAGGTGTTTCTAGGGAGGCGGTAAGTGTCACCTTACAGATAAGAGGATGAATTACATCTTACTTTTTTTTTTCAATTCACTTGTTTACAATTTTTACCTATATTTGTTTAAAAGGGCTCACTCCTACTTCAGTGTAACTGTCCCAGGCTCCATTCCTTTAGAGGCGGATTGACTAAGTAGCTGGTTTCCAGTGCAGTTGATGGTAGTTTGCTTAAACTATCTTAAGGTGTAATAAATTATTTTGAGTTCCTACCTTTTTTTCAAACCCAGTCTTGCATGTAATAAGCACGAGCTCTACCATTTAATTTTTGAAGATTAATAAACTTTTCAGAGAAGTTTTAGGTTTACTTACATTTTGAAGTGCAAATGTATTTGCTTTTTTAAAAGTAGATTCCTGCTTGAAAGTGTATTTTTTTCTAAAAGCAGGCTAGGATAGAGTCACTGAAGTGAAGCCTTTCCTTCCTGAAGGCATTGTCTCCTTTAACAAGGTGAATCCCTGTGTGCTTCTAGGACACAGCCACTGTGAACGCTCCGGCATCTTTTCTGAAGGCTTTCATTATTTAATTGCACTATTTTTGTCATCATGGCTCTGCCCTGACACATAATTAATAATTTATTATGTAGCTGTTTCATTATGTAGTACTGCTTTAAAACTTCAGAAGAGCTTTAAAAAATAAGACAACTGTGTGTTTAGTGATAATAAATAATACATTAAAGAGTAATTATTTTTTGTGTGTGCCTGAGCCTAGAAATTGCTGTAACTACGTAACATTTTATTTAGACCTGGTGCTATCTTGACCTTAATTATATGATAAATAATATATTTCTTACTGGTAACACTTGTTTCTTATTTCTTAATTTTTCATATAGACCATCACAAGGCAATATCTTCACCTTCACTTCAGAGATTTTCTGAACATAGCACGCTATAAAGATGTGAATATCAAATGTCTAAACCTTTTTTCTTTAACGCAGAAGAGGTGACATATTTGTCATGATTGATATGGCAGATTGAGGTTTCTCGAAAGTTTGGCTTCCTGGAGACAGATCTGATCCACCCGCAGCAGCTCCACTCTCATCAGTGAGATTAGCTGGACTATTGGGCCCTCTCTTTTTAGGAGAAACCCACAGGGGCAAAGTGCTGGAAAGAAGAGATGTTTCCAGTTAGCCTTTTTTGCATTCAGAGCAGCAGAAGCAGAGTACTTAGGGCAGATTTTATTTGCTTAGTATATGCATAGGTAGGCTTCTGGTGGTTCTTGTGAAAAGTTGTCCAAATTTCCCAATTTTTATGTTAATGCATTATAAGAAATGTTTTATGTTCTATGTTCCATTTGGTGGGTGTATCTTTAGTTAAAAGGATATTGAATTTGGTCTCTGCATAACTTTACATGCTCTTCCTTAGGTACCTTTGTATTTCTTCCTAGTGTAAAATGTCCTTACAGAAGCCAAGTGTGCATCCTTACTAGGGAAAAACAAGTCCTAAATCTCTTTTTTAGAATGAAGAGTGAGTAAATATGGATATAAAATTTAGATTGTCGGCATTGATATTTTTTGTAAATCTCAGTTTTTTTATGATAAAAATATTTAGGTAAAAGACAAATGAACTAATTCATATGGCTTAATGTTTGTCTTTGAGACTATGCTGTTGTCTCAAATGGGACTTTTTGCAATTTGTGCATATCTTCTGCATTTTTATTAATAAATATGCAATAAATAATTACAGGGAACTTGAGGGGTTTTTTGTACATATGTATTACATCAACATTATAATCCCTTCCCATTTTTGGTCCTCCCACACTCTCCCCAACCCTCATTACTCCCAGTATCATGCTTATTGGATTCTATAGAATGCCTGTATTCTGGGTTTCCCAAATCAGAGAAGCCATACGATATCTGACATATTTAATCTTCTACCTCTGACTCACTTCACCACTCAAATCAGCAGTCTTTAGCTCAGCTTCCCAACCCTAGAATGGGCTACAGTGGCCATATCTTGATGCCTCTTCTCTAGATCCAGCAGAGCTCTTTATTGGGATGATTTGCTGAAAGTTTTCTTTTTTTGTTCTCTTACTGTATCTTCATTGAGATTCTTTAAGATGGCCTGTCCCACCAGTCCACATAAGAAAAGAACTGTAACAATGAAATTCATAAGCCTAGAAAAAGTGAGAAAGAAAAAAAGTTAAATTTCAAATTCCTTAGCTGTGTACTCAAAGATAAATATGCATTCAAAAGACATTCAGGTTATCCATTACATCAATCAGTTTTATTAGGATAAACTTAGATCAAAGAGCAGCACATGAGTGAATTGCTACATTAAATGAACTTAAGTCTGTATTGAATTGCTACATTAAATAAACTTAAGTCTATATCACAAAAGTATACATAAAATTATAGATATAATGGCATGCTTAGTTGTTTCACAGTTTCTTAAACTTTCATATGTTATTTACTCACATTTCAATAATTGCTGACATTTTGCCAGATTTGGTTTATCATTTTATCAACATTTCCATTCGTAAATTCATGTATGCATATTTTTAAAAGATTACGTACAAGTTCCCCATGTTGAATATAATAATTATGTTTTGCAAACTAATATACTATGGTACTGTTTTGGTAGAATAGCGATCAAATGGTTCAAATACCAGTCTATATTTTTTTGTTATACTTTGTCTTTAGCTGTTTCCTTTCCTTTCCTCCATGGTTTTGTTGCTGCTTCTCTCTCTCTCTCTCTCTCTCTTTCTCTCTTTCTCTCTTTCTCTCTAAGATTCCTTCAAGTCTTTTCTGCAACGCTGGTCTAGTGATCACATATTTCTTTAGAGATTCTTGGCTATGAAAAAAACTTTTTCCCACTCCCGCTCTTTGTTATATGAAAAATTTTTACTTCTCATTCAGTTTTTAGGGATAATTTTGCAGGATACAACGACTTGGGTTGAGACTTGTTGTCTTTTAAAGCTTGAAAGATCTTGCTGCAGGCTCACTTGGCATTTAAAGTTTGCATTGAGAAATCTGAGATCATTTGGATGAGTTTGCCTTGGTACAATAATGTTTATTTTTCTCTTGCTGCTTTTAATATTCTCTCTTCATATTGTATTTCTGAGGTTTTGGTTATGGTATGTCATGACAAGTGTTGTTGCTGGTTGAGGTTATTTGGTGTTCAGTATGCTTCTTGTACCTGAAAATTAATTTCTTTTCGTAGATAAAGGGAAATTTAGGGAAATTTTCTTGCATGATCTCAATGAAGAAATTCTTAATATCTTCAGTGCTATCTTCTGCTGTTTCTCCCACACTCATGATTCTGAGATTGGTTTTCTTTTGTGTTGCATCGAGCTACTTTGCTCATTTCTAATTTTGGAGTCATGCCTAATTATAGCATTTGCTTCCTTAGCCTTGTATTTAAGGCCTGAAATTCTGTCCTCACAGTGTTCAAGTTGACTTCCCCTGCTTTCAGATTTACTTTTCATATCCTGAATTTCAGCTAGATTTCTTTTTGAAATTTCTACTTCTCTATCAAAATGCTCCTTTAGGTCTGGAAGAATGGCTCAGTGGTTAAAAGTCAAGTGCTAACTATTTGAGTTCTATTCCCCAGCACCACATAAGCTGGGCGTGGTGGCGCGCGCGCCTGTAATCCCAGCACTCGGGAGGCTGAGACAGGAGGATTGCCATGAGTCCAAGGCCAGCCTGGGCTCTGAAGTGAGTTCAGGACCAGCCTGGACCACAGAGCGAGACCTTGTCTCAAAAAAAAAAAATACTCCTTCATATCTTGCATTTCCTTGTCTCAGCTAACTTTTTATTTGTGACTTCATTATGCTTAGTAAGCTTTGTATCCATTAGGACCACTGTTTGCTTAGTAAGTTCCTCTTTAACCCTATTGTTCATTGCTTGCATTTCTTTGAGGATATCTTGTTTGAACTGGCTGTTCAACTCATTTATTTGCTTTCTGACTTTCTTCCCTATGAGTCCCACTATTTCAGTGGCCATAAAATTAATTCTGGAGTCTCAGGCATTTCTGTGTGTGTCCTGTTGCCTTTTCTTCTCATGTTTCTCTTGTTGAGGGACTTCACTTTAAAGGCCTAACCAAGAAGTTTCTTTGAATAGATATGGGGGTGGGGGGTAGTAGGAAGCTGAAATTCCTCTGAGTTTTGTGCTGAGAGTAGACAGGGAGGGAGGATCTAACAGTCTCGTGGCCTCTGAGATGTTGTTCGCCCCCAGCCCTCTCAGCAAAGTGTTCCTGCCTGTCCTGGCTTCCCTTCTCTGAGGTCAGGGCTCTCCACCCTCGGAGGTGCTCTCACTAAACCCAAGCTGTTCAGTTGCCTTTCTCTCCTCTCCACAACTGTCTCTTGTGCCAGTTTCTTCCTAGGCACTGTTTAAGGGTGACCCCAATAATGCTGATGGTGCTGTTCTGAAATTTCTTTTACTGTAAACACTTCAGCCTTGAGCTGTTTTTAAAATGGTTCCTGCTTACATCATTGCCTGTTATGGCTGCCAAATATTGCCTCTGATCTAGGCTCCAGGAGGCCTTTTCTAGGGGGAATTTGCACTGTATTTGTAGTATGCATTACCCACAGGTTGTTTTTTTGGAGGCTGGGGCTACCAGCTGCTGTCAATTCCCACTTCTCATGCTCCTACCTTGTTCTGAGGCTCTGGGCTTTGCTCTGTCTGTGGATGCTGGTAACTCAGGTCTACTGTTTTCCTCCACTTTGGATATGTCTTCAGGATTTCTGATGTTTGGGTGGCCTTCTTTCAGTTGTTGGGGTGCTCCTCCTTCTCCTAGCTCAGTCAGAGCTTCCCAGTTCTGGGAGGGCTTTCCTCTATCTGCAGAAACTGCCAGCTCCCAGCCTTTTGCAGTCAGTGTGGGGTGGCTTCCTGGGCTGCTGTTTACCTCTGTTTCTGATATGTTTTCAGGGTTTCTGGCCTTCCTGTAGCCTTCTTTTTATTGTTGTGGTGCTCCTCCCTGTTGTAGCTTCATTGATCAGGTGGTTTTTGACTGTTTTCCCAAGTTTTAAAAAGTGGGTTCATAAGGAGACATTTTGCAGCTTTGTTACTCGGCTACCATCTTGGAGTCACTTGTGCATATCTTAAATCTTATATGCTTTTGAGTCTTGATCTGAATTGGACAAGACTTCACTACCAAAATAATGTACATTATACTTTTGAATTACACAAACTCACCAAAAAGCTTTTTATTTTTAAAATGAAGCTGTTTAATAATAATAAAAGACATCACATTTTAATTTAATTTAGTTCACGTATTTTAGGGGTTTCAGTCCACGATCAGCTGGCTCCAAGTAAGGACGGGGTGTGGTAGAGCAGCACTCCTCACATCATGCCATCTGAGAAGCAGAGCAAAGGGGAAGGACACCAGAGGGTGGTATGCTGTCCTGAAGTGTGGCCCTGGTGACCCACCTCCTCTACCTGGGCCCATCTCCTAACAGTGTGTGTAACAACCAATACCAATGAATTAGTCCCCTGATAAGTTTTAGTGCCCCCTGACCAAGTCTCTTCTCCAGGAATCTCTTAATCCAGTCAGATTGACAATTAAGCTTATTTTCTGACAGTTAACCATATTATTCTATATTAGAATATCTCTAATCACCATGTACCTTGAATTCCCTTCTGTACCATGGTCTTATTCTACTCTAGAGAAGATTGGATTTTTAGTCTTCCATTTGAAAGCTGTGTTAAAGTATTTGTTTTCTCCTTTTGCTATAGCAAAGCCAGGACTCTATTTGAAAAAAATGCTGCTCCAATTTTACATTTATCTGGCATGGACGTGACTGTTGTTAAGGTAAGAATGCCCTGAGTATTAATTTACTCAAGCTACTGCCCTTCCTAATCTTTCCGCTACTCTTGAGTTTTTAGCAAAAATTACTTGTCATTTAAGAAGACAACACAGAGAAATCAGTGTTGTGGTTTGTTCTGATAATAAAAGCAATTTTGTTTTGTTATGACATCGTCAGCTTTTTATTTTCAGAGTGAGATTAGATGGAGGCAAGGGGACTTTGATACTTTTCATCTGAAAGATGAGAGATGGAATTATGTCTTGAAGGATAAAAGTTGTAGCTGTCAAATTCTTTTCCTGCTAATATAGAACCCTTGAGTTTGAGTAATTCAGCTTCCTGGTAGTTCCACAAACAGATAAACATTTTTCTCTATGATAGGGAATTATCTCTGATAAGAAATTTAAATAATAAATCTTTAGGCTTTGAAGATTAAGGTAAGAAAAAAAGTGGAGAAAAATGAGTTAGATGGATTATAGTAAATCAGAAAATGCCTCAAGTTTCCACTTTGGCAACTTGGAAGTGATACATGTGTTAATATGTATTTAGTGAAAATCGTTCTTACAGTATTTGAAGTCTGGTTAATCCATTTCTGATGCACAACACTTTCAGTAAATTATAAAGGGTCAAAGTTCATTTAGTGTAATTTACTATGAAATGTCGAATTCTCTTCCAACTTGTCTGAGATGTTCTTTCCCAGTTGATTGCCTTCAGGATAGGAGAAAGGGGAAGAGTATGTACATGTATCAGATTGTAGGTGTGAATGCTCTTAAATTGTTAAGTGAGACTGGTATTATCTGTTCTTTGAATGATTGGTGGAACTCATGGGTAAAACCATTTTGGCCTAGAATTTTTGTTAAGCACAGATGTTGTGTAGGTTGTATACTAGATTTCTTTAATGGCATTAGAGGAAGTACCTAAATTCTGTTTCTATTTTACTTAATTTGGTAAGTTTAAAATTTTAAGGAATTTATTTCATAAGTTCACAAATCAGCATCAAATTGTTTATAATGACCCATTTTTGAACTTTTTTTTTCCGGTACTGGGATTGAACCTAAATACATTTTAACACATACATCAGTTAAAAGTCAACAAAGTGGAAACTTCAGGCATTTTCTGATTTAGTATAATCCATTTAACTGAGCTATATCCCTGAACTTTTTTAGTTTTTATTTTTGAGACAAAGTATCACTACTCACTAATTTGCACAGTTGTCCCAGCTGGGTTCAAGCTTGCTGTATTTTTGCCTCTGCCTTCCAGAGTGCTGGGATTATAAGTGTGGGCCATTGAGCCAGCTTTGATTTTATTATTAATATTGTCTATTTGTGTCATTTTCCCTCTCTGATCTATTGAGAAGTTTTTAAATTTAATTCTTTATTAAGAACATTTTTTGGCTTATTAATCTTATTTACATGTTTGTTTTACTCAATTATGTCTGTTTTTTTCATTTTTTCCATAAAATGTTTATGAAATTAATGTTATATATTTAAAGCTACAAATTTCACTCTACTGCTTGAATTGCCTCTCATTGGCACATCGTAGTTTCATTATCATTCATTTTTATTATTTTTAAATTTCCATCTTGAGTTTTGTTTGGTCAATGCATTATTTAGACATTTAGCTTACATATCTAAGGTTTTTTTGGTTATCATTTTGTTAATGCTTTCTGGTTTAGTTCCATCATAATAGAATGTAATTTATGTAAGTCCAGTGGTTTATTTAGAGTTTTAGATTTGGTTTATAGTCTAGAATGTGGTCTGTTTTTATATATTTCATGGTATGCCTAAAAATACTGTGTATGAATTACCAGGTACAATATTCTATGTCCATTAAGTCAAGTCTATTAATTGTATGGTTTAAACCTTCTTTGAACTTCCTGATTTTTTTTTTTTATTCTTAACTATAAGTTACCAAAACAGGGGTGCCAGAAATAGTAGATCCTTTTTCTCTCTCTTTTGGTTATACTGGAGATTGAGACCAGGGCCTTGACACTTCCCTAGCCCACTTCTTTATTCTGTTAAATAACTACAGATCAGAGATTAAAATAAAAAATATTGATACAGAACTATTATCAAATTAGTATAGTTTATTCAAATTAAGTTTCTTATTCTACTACTTTGTTTTTAACGATTAAAAAAGGTATTTTTCTCTTGATTCACACCTAATCCAGTATCACATATTACATCTAATTGACCTATATCTTTAGGCAAGTTTATTATTTATTATTATTCTTTTTATTCTTTTTGGTGATGAATAGCAAACTCAAAACCTTGTATGTGCTGGTGCTCTGCCACTGAGCTACACCTCTAGCTCCTTGCCAACCTAAGTTTTTCCTTGTAGGTATTTTATTAGAATGGGGTTGTGATGCATAATAATTACATTCAGCTTGGGGATTGATGTGTATCCATATTGCATTTTGATTTAAAAATGTTTCTCTTCTTTCATGGCATTCACGTATTTGAAGTTTGGGGATTTTTTTTTTTTTTTGTATAATATTCCTCACTTTGGGTTTATCTACTGTATTATCATGACTATGTATTTTAGCAGCATTGCCTAAACCGAGTATGTGGTCTTTGGGGTCCTATATCCTGGTGGGTAGGGTCTTTGATTTGTTGACCAACAGTGAGCTTGTCCTAGGAAGGTTACGTCTTTTTCCTGTATCCTAATGAAGCTGAAAATGAATATTCAGATCCACCTTGTTATGGTTTGGATCTTGATGTCCACTGGAAGCCTCCTGTATTTGAAACTGTTACTGGGAGGTAGGGCCTGGTTGGAAGGAGCAGGTGTTTCAGGTTTGACCTGGAAAGTTTGTGTCAGTTTGTTGAGATTGGGGATTGCCAAGGGCAGAGATTTCAGGTGTTTGTTATTGAGTTATGGGCCGGGAAGTGAAGGAGGGGCAACTGGCAGCTTGAAGTACTTGAAGGAAGAAGAGACTTGTTACAGCTTCTTGCTGGGAAGGCTTATTGGCCTGCTCCTGCTTCACTTGGCTTTTGTTTGCAAAGGGGTTAGCTTCCTAGCCCTGTCTGCCCTGTGTCTTCACCGGGGAGGGCTGCCCCATGAAGGGACTGCGTGAGAGCTTCTGAAACTGTGAGCTGAATAAATCTTTTGTCCCGTAAATTGTGGATGTCAGGTATTTGTTCACAGCAATGAAAAAGTAACTAAGACACACCTGTTTGACTAAATCCTCAGCTCAGTGCCAATGATCAATATTTACCTTTTTAGATGCTTTTTATTCTACTTTTAACAGTAGTACTAGAGAACTGTTATCACTTCTCCCCCAACACATAGTTTAATTGACAAGCAAATTGAGATCCAGAGAGTTTAAGGCCACTCAGCTAAAAAGTGACACAGTTAATGCAGGACCCATGGGCTCTGAAATCTGGGCTCTTTTCGTTACATCTGCTTCTCTACTTGCAAATACACTTGACTTCTTGCCTTCAGATGAAAAGCAATGAGTGAATGATGTAATGGAGTCTGCACTGGGCTGGAAGTGAGTCCTGTGGCCAGCTGTGTAACTGAGGAAATTATTGAATTTAAATTTGATTTGTAAAGGAAAGAGCTGGCTGTATAGATTTGCAGTCCCTTCCGGTTCTAAAAGTACAAAGCTATAAAAATACACATAATTGTTCTGATGTCTGTTTTTGCATGCCTATCAATGTAAAATTTAAGAAGTCTGTGTTAAAGAAGAAATTAAAAGAAAATATTCTACATATTTAGCTTCCAACTTGTGGCCCTGGGATGATAAATTTACCAAAGACTTCCTTTGTATGCCAGACAGATTATGAGGGACAAGCCAAGAAACTCCTGGAATTGATGGAAAGTACAGATGTGATCATCGTGGCTGGAGGAGATGGGACACTGCAGGAGGTATGACTTTTACTCTCTGAGGCCATTTTGAAAGTGTGAAAAACGAAAATTAGATTTTAATGCAATGATATAAAGTAGCTGTAATTGAAGGAAATTGTTTCTTTGCAATTCATTTTTTTTAGGATTGTTATTTTTAAGCTTTCAGACTTAGTGCAGCTTTAGAGTAGTCTCACACCCTTTTATTCAGTGCTTTTTTTGGGTAAACTCTGCCTCTACGCAGCCCCTAGAATGGCTTCTATATTACCAAATTTAAATTTGGTAAAATTGAATAACACAGGAGGCAAAATGGTGGTGAGTAGGATAAGCTTATTATATTTTATGAAGTAGTCCTGTTGCAAGGGAATCATAGCTATGAGGAGTATTTCTTGCAGAATAAAGATTCCTTTGAACACTGCCTATGTGCATCCCTACATCACTGCTATCACACCTCTTTCTATTAATATGACATTCATAGGAAGAAGGGCTGCATGTTCAGATGTGTATATCTGCCTTTGCTTTGTGTGCTTTGCTTTTTGAAGTGCTGGGGTTTGGACCAAGATCCTTGCATATGCTAGCAAATGCTCTATTGCTGAACTTCATGCCTGGCCCTGGCCCTGTTAACATGTCCTCAGTGAGATGCCAATATACATTGATTAGAATGGCCGAAGTCCGGAGCACTGCTGGTGTCCAGTACTGGTGAATGTGGAGCAGCAGGAAGCCTCATTCATTGCTGGTGGGAATGCAGAATGGCATGGTGATTTTGTGTGCCCATTAAAATGACCAAAATCTAGGATAAGCAGAATGGTATGGCTACTTGGGAACAGTTGAACTGTTTTCCACAAAATTGAAATACTCTTACCATATGATCAAGCAGTCATGTTACTTAGTATTTACTAAAAGGAGCTGAAAACGATTTTCATGGTGGTTAGAGCACTTGTCCAGCAAGAACAAGGCATAGAGTTTGATTCCCCAGCACCATGTAAGCCGGGTGTGGTGGCGCACACCTGTAATCCTAGCCTTGAGGAGGCTAAAGCAGGAGGATTGAGGCCAACCTGGGCTACATAGTGAATTCAGGACCAGCCTTGGGTACAGAGTAAGAGTCTGTCTCATACAAACAAGCAAACCAAAAATGAATTTCCACACACAAGCCTGCACATAGATGTTTATAGCAGTTCTGTTTGTAATTGTGAAAATTTGAAGTCAACTGAGATATACTTCAACAGGTAAGTGGATGAAGAATTACACATTAAAGCTGAGTTTATAATCCTAGCACTCTGGGAGGCTGAGGCAGAAGGATCACAAGTTTGAGCCCAGCTTGACAACTTAAGAGAAACCAGGTCTACAAAAACAGGGGTTGGCAGGGGGACACTAGGCATGTAGCTTGGTGTGAAGGCCCAGGATTCAATCTCTAGTAGTACCAAAAGAAGGGGGAGGAGGGATTAAAAAAAATACCTTCAGGCAACAGAATAGAATTCACTATAAAGAGAAATGGAATGTCAAGCCATGAAAAGACACAGAGAAAACTAAGATGCTTCTTTTTAAATGAAAAAAGCCAGTGTGAAATGGCTACATGCAGTGTAGACCCAACTGTTAGAGATCCAGAAAGGCAAAATTACGGAGGCAATAAAAAGGAAAGTGGTTATGCGAGGTTGAGGGAAGAGAGGGATGAATGTGGGCAGAGTGCAGAGCACTTTTAGGGCATCGAAACTGCTCCTACTGTTACAGTGGATGTATGTCATTGTGTGTCTGTCATAACCTGTAGAATGTACAACACAGTGAAATCTTATGTGACCTGTGTAGTCTGGTTGGTAGTGATGCGTTGGAATGGGTTGTGAGTAGTAGCAAATGTACCCGCTGATGGGGAGTGTTGGAAATGGGGAAAGGTGTACATATGTGGGGAATTGTTAGATGAGAAATTAGTGTACCTTTCCTCAGTTTGCCACGGATCTGAAACTGCTATAAAAATTAAATTCATTCATGAAAAAAGTAACAAATCCTAATGCTTACTTTGATTCAAAAAGGACTGTAAGCTTGTTGCCTGCAACAGTTCTTTTCCAGTGGTGCACCAGTCTTATAGTACATGAGGGAAGCTTCTAAAGAGCCCCATGGGGGTGTTGCTTGGTGCTCACGTGCTGAGTCCCGTACTCTTTCCTTCACACCTGCACCTCACTTCTGGTCACCTTCATCTCTGCTTGCGGGCATCTCATCAGTATGCAGGGGTCAGAAGCGAACAGGAGACAAGCTTGATTCCAAAGTTCCCCTAGGTTTGACTTGGCACTTATTTGGGCCCTAGTAAGCTTCTTTATAAGGGGTGCACTAATGATGTTGTCATTGTTTTTATGGTTTTTTAATGAAGCGTGAAGAGTACTGATAGCATGCCTACAGAGGATGAAGTAGACCACTTGACAGCCCTGTGTAGTCCTGACACTCAGGGAGTCAGGGAAGATGGAGTGGGGAGATTTGTGTAGCCCTGACTTTGCAAAATGTCTTTAAGAAAGACATGAAATTGTGTATTTGGTATAAATATGGTCACATTTTAATAGGCATTGATTATAAAAAGGATTCATGGGACATATACTCAAATTCAGACAAATGTTCAATATTGGTTATCCGGAATGGTGTAACTACAAGAAATATTTCTTCTGGCATTTTTTATAGTTTTATGGTATACTCTTCCCCTGTCTTCATACTCTTCCATAAGAGATTTTTTTATTTAGTGCAGATTTTTCTGAGTGAATCAAGTATTTTTCCTCATGTTTATATTTCACAGTAGTGATCTAGACTTTCATCTAATTGATGTATATATCACATTTATATAGAACTTAAAATACTACTAAAGTTCTATAGAACTTAAAACAAATTTAGTAATATATTGTGAAGTTTTTATAATTATCTCATCTCACCATTTGTTGTATTATTGATCCTAGGTCAAGAATAAAATCTAATTTAGCTATGATTGTATTTTAGAACGCTATATGCTTTAAGATACAATATGTCATTTAACATAGTGCCTAGGAAGAAAATAGGAATAAGTTTATGGCCCATGAAAATTGAATCTAATGCTTTTATGATAAGGGAAGCATGTTGTTTATGATAATTTCTTTCCATTTGTAGGTTGTTACTGGAGTTCTTCGAAGAGCAGATGAGGTGAGCTTTTAAGAAAGAAATTGTGTTCTTTACATTTCTTTCCTTTTCATTGCTCTTTTACTTTTTTTGTCCATGTTATGTTTTAAAGTAGGTACAAATTCCAAGTGGATTGGTTCTTAGAAAAGACAGCACTAAATGTAATATACCACATTAACAGACATAAAGATAAAAATTATATGATTATCTCAATAGATGCAGAAAAAAGCATTTAACAAAATCCAGCATTCATTTGTGATAAAAAAACGCTGAAGAAAATAGAATAAAGGGACCCTGCCTGAACATGATTCAAGCTATTTTTACAACAGCTGCTCAGCCAGTGCAATCCTAACTGGAGAAAGACTGAAAGCATTCACACTAAGTTCAGGAAGAAAAGCATGTCCACTGTCACCCCTACTACTTAACATAATGTGTGAAATGTTGGCAAGAGCCATCAGGCAAGAGCAAGGATTAAAAGGAATATGAATTGGAGGAGAAGAAGTAAAGATATCCCTATTTGTAGATGACATGATACTCTCCATAGAAGACCAAAACATTCCACCCAAAAGACTCTTAGCACTAATAAATAAATTCAGCGAAGTAGAAGGCTACGGAATCAGTACCTACAAATCAGTAGCACTCCTATATACCAATAACAAAATCACGAAAGAAATCACGAAAACAACCCCCTATACAATAGCAAAAATAAATTAAATAAATAACTTAGGGAAAAAATGCACCAAAGAGGTGAAAGACCTATACAAAGAAAACTATAAAACCCTGGAGAGATTGAATAGGACTTTAGAAAATGGAAAGACATCCTATGTTCCTGGATAGGAAGAATTAGTATCATCAAAATGGCCATACTTCCAAAGCTACTGTACAGATTCAGTGCAATACCAATCAAAATACCCACTACATTCTTTAAAGAACTAAAAAAAAAAAAAAAAAAAAAAAAAAAAAAAAAAAAAAAAAAAAAAAAAAAAAAAAAAAAAAAAAAAAAAAAAAAACCCCAAAAAACCAACAAAAAACTTCTGGGAAAACTGGATTTCTATGTGCAGGACAATGAAATTAGACCGATGTCTGTCACCATACATTAAAATTATATTAAAATAGGTCAAAGAAATGAACATCAAAACAGAAACACTGAACCTACTAGAAGACATAGGGATAGGAAAGGATTTTCTAGACAGATCACTAACTACTCAAGAAATCTCAGCCACAATCAACAAATGGGACTACATTAAACTAAAAAGCTTTTGCACAGCAAAAGAAAGAAACAACAAGGTGAAGAGACAGCCCACAGAGTGGGAAGATATTCACTGGTAATACTGAATACTGTAGACAAAGGATTAATATTTAGAATATATAAAGAACCCCAAAACATAAAACCCCCTAAAATAAATGACCCCATTCAAAACTGGGCAGCTGAAGTGAAAAGAAATACAGATGGCCAACAAGCAGATGAAAAAGTGTTCATCACTGGCCATCAGAGAAATGCGAATAAAAACAACACTGACGTTTCACCTTACCCCAGGGAGAGGGACACTTACTAACCTTAAGAACTCAAAAAACAACAATTACTGGTGAGGGTTAGGGAAGAAAGGAACTCTGCTCCACTGCTGATGGGAATGCAGTCTGGTACAACTATTATGGAAAGCAGTGTGGAGATTCATGAGAAAGTTGAGAATGGAAATTCCATTTGATACCACTACTGCTCTACTGGGCATATTCCCAGAGGAAATAAAGGCAACTTACCAAAAAGATACATGCATATCCACATTTATAGCGGCACAATTCATCATATCTGACTCCTGGAAACAACCTACCTGCCCATCAATAGAGTAATGGCTAAAAAAGATGTACCTATATGCAATGAAATACTATGCAGCCATAAAGCTTTTGGATGCAAATGGGGTCACCTTGAGTCAATAATGCTGAATGAAATGGACCAAACACAAAAGAATGACTATAGATGGGTGTCCCTCCGACGAAATCCACAAAAAACAATGGCATAAATAGGCTCCATATGAGTGACAAGGTAGAAGGGCAGTGGTCCTCTAGGAGACGGGTGAATCTCTGAAAAAGGGGTGAGCTTAGATGCTCATTGATTCCCCAAACCCCATGTCTGTTACAGAATTGAGAATTCATGTATATAAAATTAAACAACAGCACTGTGTCCTTGGTCACAGGACACTTAATAACCCATGGTGGACTTTCTATGTTGGTTATACAATAGGTTTTACTAACAATTGCTTAAAATATAAAATTTTTCTATGGAAAATTTTCTGCATTGAACTTCTTTATCACTGTATGTTCATAGAAAGAGCCAGAAACCAGTTAAAATGCATGGACTAGATCGATAAATATCTGTGTATTTCAATCTCAGAAATGTTGCCTGAAAGAGGCAGGTTGCCAGAGTATGTGATGTATTTCTATAAACTATATAGAACTATACAAAGTTTAAAATTCAGAAACAGTAGTGTTGATGGTTGTGTAAATGTGAAACGAGGGATAACAGTGATGGTGGGGAATCACATCAGGTACAGCAGGATGGTCCTTTGCAAAGAGACAGGAATGGGCTCAAAAGGGACTTCACCTGTGTCCGTGTCACTTTATTTTTCACTCCCTGTGGTGATAGTAGATTGTACTCAAAATAATCTTGAGGAAACTTCTGGTGTCTGTTGTATTTGTGGCATTAATTAAAGCAAAGGCTATGCCATTTTCTTCTGCTACTTGTATTTGTTGATTATCTTCACTCTATTTGTCCTGGAGATAATTTATAAACAATCTGCATCAATCCTAGTCATTGCCATCAGTCACTGTACAAATGGTATTTTTTTACTTAAGTTTTATCTGCAACTTTTAAAAATAGCATGATGATATAGTCTCAGTCACATTAGTGCATTGATCTGGTATCTATCTGTAAGAATCATTATCTTAGCAAAATTTCTTTTAAATAGTTGTCATTAGAGAATACTCAGATATTTCTTCCAAATACTAAATTGTTTTGTTTTCGTTAATGGCTTCAGTTTTGAAACTTCTTACCTAGGCCTATTTGATTACTGGGTAGGGTTGTGAGAAGGGTGTGGGGAGGCAAAGGCGAGGTCAGCTATTCTGTTACAGTGGACACATCTGTGTCCCTTCGTTAAGACTGATTTTGCTTTTTAAACTATAACAACAGAAGTTTCCTCTTTTTTTTTCTCCCCAGGCTACCTTCAGTAAGATTCCCATTGGATTTATCCCACTGGGACAGACCAGTAGTTTGAGTCATACCCTCTTTGCCGAAAGTGGAAACAAAGTCCAGTAGGTTGTCAATGTGGAATATTAGCGTTTGTGGGTGAGCGAGCTTGCGAGTAAAAAATGTACATGTACGATATGATTTGTTTTGATAACCCAAAGCTTCAGATAGTTGAGAAGGGGACCTATATTGAGGTTCAGTCTTTCAGTTCATTGGGAAGCTTCTCGGTTGGGTTGTGGGATTCTGCTATTCTAATAAGTTCCTGGGTTAGGTATGGAGATGAATATTTTGTATCCTTTTTCAGTTATAAAATATTATCTCTGAGCCAAACTGTGTAACTTTGGAAGATTCTTTTGGAAAGGCAGTTTTGCACAAATCATTTGTTTGCCTTAAGTATACAAGATGACAAATAGCAAGCCCCTTGTGAAGACTGAACTGGTAGCCTTGGCTTCATTATTTTGATAAGGCATATAGCTAAAAGAACTAGACACAGTCCCATCTTTTTGGGAATGCCTAAGGTGGTAGGAGTATGGATAAAACAGGGAAAGCAGTGTAACCCTGAAATCCAAATTAAATTGCTCTAATCATGTCTTCAGGAGTCAGGTGAATCTGTTGTTCTCTTTTTCATGAATGCATAGTATAAACAAAGCCCCAGTCTTTTCAGAAGGCAGGGATCTTGAACGTGAGGCCTGGCTTTCATGGTGATTAGTAATATAATCTTAAGCACTATAATCAAGATTTAAGTGGAGAGATACCTGAGAGATACTCACATGATCTTTAATGTAAGTTTGGTGACATGTTGGAAGAAGTCAGTAAATGCTTCTGGAGTTTGTTTAAAACATTCTCACTTTTTTAGTTATAACCTTGTAGAATTGATAATAATGATAGTGATATTCAGATGATTTCTAGGTTGGTTAAGGATTTATTTTTTGGCTTTGGAATTCTTTGATTAAGCTGGTTTTTATAGATTAATTTTTGCTGTAGTAATTTTAGGAGTCAGCTGTTATACCTTTTAACAGTTCTGTGTTTTTTAAAAGAGCCTTGGTACAAACATTAGGTATGCACGAGGGCATACATCAGGCCTTCTTTCAAATTTCTCTTATACATCACACTTTAAGATAGTAAGATTATTCCTCTGTTGCCCCACCATCCTGAGGCCTAGCAAACCGGGGTAGCTTTTTCAGTTTGCCGTGTGTTTTGATCCTAATTTAGAATTTTTTCCCCTGGGAATTAAATCCAGGGCCTCACACATGCTGTGCCACTGAGCTGCATCCTCAGCCCCATTTTAAATTTTATTTTGAGGCAGGGTCTGAGGGCTGGGCCATAGGCCAGTGGTTAAAACCCTTGTTCTAGTACATTTAAGGCCCTGAGTTTGATTCTTCAACACTGTATGAGCTGGGCATTTTGGCACACACCTCTAATCGAAAACCCAGGAAGCTGAGGCAGAGAATTGTCATGAGTTCCTGGCCAACCTGGACTAATAGACTTTGTCTCAAAAGACAAATAGACAAACCAAAACAGACAAGGTCTTGCTAATCTATCCATGCTGGCCTTGAATTGATGATCCTTCTGCTTCAGGCTGCTAAGTAACTAGGATTACAGGAGTATACCACAAAGCCTGGACCAGTTTAAACGTTTTGAAAAGCAACAGAGCATGATACATGGATTACTTAAACATTTTTGCTAATCTGAAATAAATACTCTGATTCAGGTGCTGGTTATTGCCTTAAGTTACTTTTTCATTTCTGAGACAGAATACCCAAGATGAACAAATTAGAAGACAAAAGATTTATTTTAGCTGGCAGTTTCAGAAGGTCACAGTCAGTTCATGGGCAACCAGCAATGGTGGAAGCACATGGCGGGGATAGAGGGAGAGGCAGCTCATCATGGCATCGCAAATGGGAAGCCAAGTCCAGAAGAAAGGAAGGAAGTAGCATGGGTCATTCCAGATCTTGTCCTATCCCTCTGGGCCCAGCCTCATTGTCCTCCACTTCCAGGCTTAAGCCCCCAATCACACACCTGTAATCTACCACATAACTATAATCCACCCCTCCAGACGAGGCCCCCATCTCCTAACAGCACATAGTTTCATAGATAACCTATAACATCCAAATACATGAGCCTTTTGGGGAACATTCCAGATCCAAGCCACAAGAGTTCTGTTAGAGAGCCGATCTTCCTCTTGTAGCAGTCGAGATTAATTGAACTGCCTTAACTAACATTTCCAAATAGCATATGTCAGTGATCAGAGCTAGATAATTTTCCATGGAGAACTCCTTGCCAGTCCAGAAGCCAGTTAATGCAGAAAGTGGCAACCTTAGGAATCTGAGATAACTTTTTTTTTTTTTTTGGGGGGGGGCGCTGATTTTCCCCTGTTAAACTGCAACAACAACAGTTATTTCTAATTTAAAGATTTCTAAAACTGAATTTATAAACATGTCCCAGGGCTCTTAGGTAATCAGTTAATTCTGCTCTGGGTTCAGAATTTTGTAGACCTCTTAACCTAGCCATTGCCTAAAGCTATTTAAAAAAAACAAGGAAGGCTTTGCCTTTTGCCCTAGCTGTCAAGATTTTGTGTGTCATAATTATTACAGAAGAAAAAAGAATGCTTTTCTTAGGATTTGGAATGTTGCAGGTAAATAATCCTGGAAGTGCTGCTCTATGCTCCAGTGCTGCTTTATTTAGAACTTTCAGTTATTCTGCAGGGTGATAAATTTAAGGTTGCAGTTTAGTCATCTTCTGCCAAGCGATTTAGGAAAACAGTTTAATATAAAAAGGCTTTTGGAGTTGCAGTCTTTTTTGTTTTTAAGGTCAGTCTCTGAAAGTCATTTACTAAGCCTTTCAGTGTGCTAAGTACTCATCAAATTAAGTGCAGTGCTTTGGAATCCTTTCAGACAGCTTTCTTCTGAACATAATCATACAGAATTCAGCTTGTAAGCATTTTCCTACATTGAGTCTCAATTTCACAAATCAAACTTTTACTCTCTAAAAAGAGAACATTTAATAAATAGGGCTAATTCTAATAAAACATGTGCAAGACTTATATGCTGAAAACTGCATACCAAAGAGGTCCAGAACTAAAGTCTAGAACTAAATGAATGGAAATATGTATTTGTGTTTATGATTTGTAAGACTCAATATAGACATGTCAGTCATTTTCACGTTGACTTATAAAATCAGTATAATCCCAGAGCCCCATAATGCTTTTTATAGAAAACTGATTGATTAAAATATTATATGGAAAATTAAACTAAAATACCACAGATAATTTTGAAAAAGAATGCAGAGTTGAAAAACTTACCTTATCTGAGTCTGAAACTTACAATAAAACTATAGTAGTTAGTACACTGTGGTATTGGCAAGAGAATCAAATAGATCAATAGAAGACCCATGCATCCAGAGACTGTTGGTTTTCAATAAAGGCCCTGAGGCAGGTCAATAGAAAAAGGATAGTATGCTTTAACAGATGATTCTAGAACAACTAAACAGCTATAAAAAAGAGCTCACTAAATATGTTAACACAAAATGGATCATTGGATCATTAGTTTATGTGTAAAATCTAAAGCTGTAAGTCTTCTGAAGTAAAATTTTTAGTCATGAGAGAAATGCAAATTAAATGCACAATGACAGCCATCTACTAGAATGGTTTAAACAAAGGAAAAAAGCCCCAAACCTGATAGTACCAAACACGGACAAATATATGCAGTATCTGAAGCTCATATGGCTACTGCTTGCAAGAACGCCAGCTAGTGCGGGCCCTGTGGGTCATGGTGTGGCAGCGTACACTTCCACATGAAGAGCAATCACAAATCTAGTTATGTATGTTAAAGAGAAATGTAGAAGTGCCCATATAAAAACCTAAATGAATATACATACATATATAATTATATATAATATAAGCATTGTTTCAAAAGCAGGTGTCAGTGCCCATCAGTTGGTGAATAGATAAACAGTGGAGTGTTCATATGATGGAGTACTGCTCAGCAGTTAAAACCCATCCACTGAGATGTCCAGTAATGAATGAGTCTCAAATGAGTACAGGGTAAAACTGAACTGGAAGTCTCCATAATTTTTGATAGTATTATAACGTTCTAGAAAGGCAGAACTAGACATAGTGGTTGGTAGGAGTTGATGGTGAGGAGTGGATTAGCTACAAAGGGTCATGAAGGAATTTGGGGGATGTTAGAAATGTTAGATAGTTTGGTTGAGGGGTTACATGACTGCATGTATTTGTCTACAAAATGTATATAACAGTGTGCCTAAAAGTATGAATGTTATTGTGCATAAATCATACTTCAACAAATCTGACTTTAAAAAGTTAGGAGCTGAAGACATGGGTCAGCTGTGCATGTCTAAGATGCACAAGGCCCTGGTTCCATTCCCCAGGACCACACAGAACAGAAAGGATGACATACATCTGTAATCCCAATACTTGGGAGGCTCAGGCAAAATTGACGTGCTAGAGGCCTGCTTGGGTGACATATAGACCCAGACCTTGTCTCAAAAAAATTAAAATAGGGGCTGGAGGAGTGGCTCAGCAGTTAAAGTGCTTGCCAGGCAGGTACTGAGTACTGATTTCCCAGCACTGCATAAGCTGGGCCTGCTCACACATGCCTGCAATGCCTGTAATCCCAGCACTTGGGAGGCCGAGACAGGAGATTGTATGCGTCCAAGGCCACTCTGGGCTACAGAGCCTGTCTCAGTAAATAAATAAATAAGTTAGATATTCCAGTTTCCAATTCGGCATCTTATTCTACAATAAGAGCTGAACAAAGTAAATAAAACATTAACAATTTACAGATCTGAAAAAGAGGGGTTGACACAGCCAAACCACTTTACCTCAGAGTTAAAAACTCCTCCACTGTGTTGTGACATTTCTTTCTACCAGCTTGACTGAGATTCCATAGTGAATATCAAAGAAAAAAATCCCCTGTACTTCTGGCTTGGGAAAAGGAACAAAAACTACATTGAAATACAGATGTGTTCTGTTCTTACTGAAGTTGCCCTCAGGAGGAGCCAGTACCAGACCCTAACCTGCTGAGGTGTTATTAGAGCTTAATAGACATAAGGAAAAGAGAATTGTGGACTCTTGTCAGTTTTTGTCTCCACAGGGGAGAAGGGAGATACTCAACTTCAGTCCTCTCTGACTGTCCTTCCCTACCTTAAACAGGATAGAAAAAGCCGGGAGTTAAATTAGAAAGGTAACTGTAAAACCCCCCTACTTGTGATTATACAGCATGCTTCTAAATAACGTACAGATCAAAAATTTTTTTCAAGCAAAATTTAAAATAAAATTTGAGACAGTTTTGCTCTGTAGTCCAGGATGGTCCTGCACTCACTGTGTAGCCCAGACTGGGCTACTCAAACTCATGGCAGTCCTCCTGCCTCAGCCTGAAAATAAAAATATTTTTAAGTGACAATTTAAAACTACCAAAATTTGTGGGCTGAAGTAAATGCAATAATTGGAGAGACATTTATAGCAGTCAGTGTATATGGTGTGAAAAGGGAAAGATTAATAATCTAAGTCTCCACTATAGGAAATAAGAAAAAGGGCAATTAAATCCAAGTCAGCATTAGGAAAAACAAAACAGGAGTTAGGGCAGAAATTAGTGAATTGAAAACAGGAAATCAGTTTTAAAAATCAAAACTGAAAGCCGGTTCTTTTAAAAGATCAGTAAGACTCACCAAGATAAACAAGAAAAAACTTAGGACACAAATTTACTAATATTAGTAATGGAAAAGAGGATGTTACCACAGATCCTATGGAAATAAAAGGATAATGAAGGAATAGTGTAGCAGGAACAGCTGCCCAGAAACTGATAACCTAGATGCAGTGGACCATGAAGGACACAACTTGACAAGCTCACATGTAAGAACACAATAATTGAATGGATTAACAAACTGGTATGTACAGACAGTAGGTTATTATTCAGTGCTAAAAAAAATGAGCTCTCAGACCATGAAAAATCACAGCAGAAACTTACAAATGCATATTGCTAAGAGAAAGAGGCTACTCTTAAAAAGGGTGCATTTTTACTATCACTGGACTTCTCGAGACAGTGAAAGATGACTGGTTGTCTGGGTTTAGGGAAAGGTATGGAAAGACAGGACAGTGACGGATACATGTCATTATATATTTGTTCCAACCCTGTCTTAGTTACCTTTTGGTTGCTGTGATTCAATACCCAACATCCACGAAGTGAAGAGAGGGAGAGTTTATTTTAACTCAGCTTCAGAAGGTCTCAGTCCATTCAGGGCGGCCAGCAACAGTGGAAGTATATGGCAGAGGCAGAGGTGGAGGCAGTGCCTGGACATTACAGATGGGAAGCCAAGTCAAGGCGAGTTGAGTCTAGCCTTTGGAGGAAGGCAGGAACCGGCTTATATGTCCTTCCAGGTCTCATCCCAGTGACCAGCACTTCCTGGATCCAGGAGTGGAAGGTGTGGTAAACCCTCACTACATTCCTGTAATTCGATTTACGTGCCTGTAATCCACCCCTCCAGACTAGGCCCCAGTCTCCCAGCAGCACCTGCTTCCAGATCCAAGCCACGATACACCCTTACAACGTCACATAGTGGAAAGTATGGACCCTCGTGTTAAGGATCCTGAGTCTGAATTGTAACCAATATGTTAAGTTCTGCTGGAGGTTATGGATGATAGTAGAGGATAGGGGTAAGTGGGAGAGTATATGGGGAAATCTCTGTATCTTCCTCTTAATTTTGCTGTGAACCTAAGATGGGTCTAAAAAATAGTCTTAAATTGTAGGTTAAAAAATTGAACTCTTCTTTTCAAAGTTAAGCAATAGAGAAGGGCTATTAGTTTCTTCATTTTGACCAACATCATGGACCTTCTGTGGCTACTCTTTCTCATTCTATCTAACTATACACTGCCTCTTGTACCCTACCATTAAAACTTATTCATTTGGGGCAATTTGAGTATTAATGTATCCGATAACTCTAAGGTATTGGGAGAGGCCAAGTATATATATCAGTATCTATGAATGATTTCATAGTACTACTGAGAACAAAAGAAAAAACTCTTAGAATACTAAGGGATCAACTTATTTTTGAAATTGATGAAGAAAAACGTTTAAAAGTTAAGGATATATCCTTGACTTTCTTATATGACCTATATCGCAGAATGTCCAGATTATAAATGGGAGAAAAGTTTCTGTTTGTAGTCCATATAATAAATGAGGTGGAAGAACAGGATTCACAGATCACAGATGCAATTCTCTTAATATAGGCAATGATATTCAGTGGTTGGGCATCATAAAAAGACAACCAGATGTTATGTACTTCTAGGTTGAAGGACACACCGCCACATTGGGGGCATTTTGCATCCAACTCAAAAAGCTGTCGATTTTTGATTGTAATTACAGGTAGTCCAAAAATACAAAGGAAAGAAATATGTGTTAATACAATGGAGATGCAATCAGTAAAATCCAAACCATCATGAAACTAAATAATCCATTTCTTCACATTGTGAAGTGAAATGCAATAGAAGAAACCCGAGATACAAGTTTATTACAAAAACATAGACTGGTAATTATGTTGAGATTAATGAATTAGTATTTTAAGTATCCTGATACTGTTTTATATATTTTAAGAATCTGTCTTTTGGAGATATATAATGAGCTGTTTATAGCTGGAGTGTCGAGATACCTGAGATTGCCTGATGGATGCAAGGTAGTAGGCAGGTTGGGGTATAAAGGAAATAATATTGGCCATGAGTTAAGAGTTGTCAGGGCTTTGTGGGGAACATACAGGAACTCACAAAACTACTCTTTGTAGTTTTTATTTTTTATTATGTGCTTGAAATTCTATAGAATAAAGTACTTCAGGAAAATTCAAGTACCCAGTATGCACTGTACTTATCTTGGTTAATAAATGAATATAAATTGTCAGTAACATACTGGTACTTTCAATATCTAGGAGGCAAATGATAAAGTGAATATATAGTATGTTATAAATAACGATCTATGAAAAGATGTGAACAGTTTAGTGGTAGAAGATAATAGAGAAGGACCTACCTTTAGGCTAGAGGGGCCGGGCCTCCCCAGAAGGTGATGTTTCAGCCAAGAGCTGAAAGGCAAAAATAGCACATTCCAGGATGAGTGGCCACACAGAGCGAGGGAGGGCTAGATGTGGGGGTGCTTGTTCTGCTGCTCTGAGAGCGAGTGTCTTACTGTGTGGCTGCTTGTTGCAGTGTTTCTTTGGTTGACTGTTGGGTATTTACTGATTAACCTACAAAGTCTAGAATTGTGTGTGAACCTTGGCACAGTTCCACATGCTTTAGATAGAAGTTAGTAATAGTGCCTTTTGATGAGGATTTCTTTGCATATAGACTTTTCAGGGGGTTGGAGGAATGGCACAGCAGTTAAAGCTCTGGAAGACCCTGAGGTCGATTCCCTAGCACTGCATAAAGCTGGCTGTGGTGGTGCATGCCTATAATCCCAGTACTCAGGAGGCTGAAGCAGGTGGAGGATTGTCCTGAGTCCAAGGCCAGCCTGGGTTACACAGTGAGTTCAGGACCAGCCTGGGCTACAGAGGGAGACCCTGTCTTTAAAAAAAAAGAAAAAAAAAATAGATTTTTCATAAGACTATCAGAATGTAGGTGAGAATTGTCTTGAGTCTTTGAACAAAAGACTCAACAGCTAAAATGAACTACACCCTAGAAATACTAAAAATAGAAGAAGTATGTCTTATGTTCTGGATTGTATTTTGCTGTGATGAAACAAACTTTGTCCTTTAGTTACCTTCTGGCTGCCATAGTAAAAAAACATTTTTGAAGTGTCATATATAAGTTGCATGTTTTCCAATGATAAATATGAAATGATAGACTCAATAAATGTTAAATGATTGATGCTTTTTATAAATTTTTCCTCGCCAGAGTCTTCTCTTTGAGGCTATAATTGCAGCCTTCCACTCTGTTGTGTACGTAATTCTTTTATACTGTTTGTTCAGTGTTCTGGACTATGTTGAAAGTCTCTCTGTTTTTCCTGACCCAATCACTAGTATTCTGGGCACGAGAGAGAGTGTGTGGCCAGAGGGAATGTTGCCGATTTCCATGACATGTTGGTGTCTTTTTTGTTCCCCTTTAGGCACATTACTGATGCCACCCTTGCCATTGTGAAAGGAGAGACAGTTCCACTTGATGTCTTGCAGATCAAGGTAAAGTCTCCTCTCCACATTTGGAAAAATTTTGTACAGCAAACACACATTATGTTATAAAGAAAATACAAAGTAGCAGTTCAGATGAGATTAGACTGAATAGAACAGTCCTTTCCTTCCTATCCCAAGTGTTAATCTCCAGAGAAGATATTTTACCTGTTAATTCTTTTGTTATCGATAATATAATTATTCTACTTTTTAAAAAGCAGTGTTAGTGGCTCGTGGTATAGCCCCATGGTGGAGTGCTTGGTTAGCATGCATGAAGCCCTGAGTTCAATTACTAGCACCACAAAAGAAAAAAAGTTTGAAAATTGTGATAAAAATTACATACTGTAAGATTTACCTTAGCCATTTTTTAATTTGGTAGTGTTAAGCGTATGATATTCCTTTGATGTAGTAGTTTTAGACCTTATCTCTAGACCTCTGTTATATATAAGAATTCCTAGGTAGGCATGGTGTGACATAGTTCTAATTTCAGTTACTTAGGGTGCAAGGACAGAAGGACCACAGTTTGTGGCCAGCCTGGGCAACATAGTGAGTCTCAAAAAATGCTGGGCATGTAGCTTAGTGTGAGGCCCTCGTTCTGTTCTCAGTACTACCATTTTATTTCCCTTTTTCTTTCTAATATAGTACTATCCCTGTTGATGACCTTTGGGCCACAGGTAATCTCAGGAACATCATGTACCCACTGTTGTTCTTTTGAGTATTGGAATTGCTCATAAACAAAAAGCTTAGGATAGTGGCTGGTTTCTTCTTGTCTCTTTCTGCATAGCCTTCCAGAGGAGAAGCCTTTCTCATGTCCTTGCTCTCCATTGCAGTAGCTTATTTTCCTTTGGAATTTTCAGCTCTCGGGCAGGTTCAATGAAAGTTATGATTTTTGTCGATTATTTTGTCTTTTTGTGTCTTTTAAAGTGGGAGAAGTGTTTCCTACGTCCTAGGTGAGAACAAAACTTCTCATTTCTCTATTGGGTATGTAGGCTTTTCTATCTGATTTGTGGTGATTTCCTGAGTTGTTTTAGCAGTGTGTTTGCTGGCTGTGCCTACCGTGGGCCCTAGAAGCAGTGATACTCCTCAGCACTGAACATGCCTGGAATCCAGGATTTGCGTCTTTAAATACCATTTCCTAATAAAAAAATAACCAGAGTTCTGGGAAGGGTTGAACACCCCGGTCTCCAGTGATACTGCCAAAGAACAGCTGATTTGTGAGAGTAGGAGGAATAGAAGAATAGAAATATGACTGTTTTAAAGGCACCATTTTGATAACTTTTTCAGGACAAGATCATCAGTTGATCCAAAGCCACTGAATAAAGTTTTTAGGAAACAAATATCCAAAAATTCTCAAAATTATTTACTCCACAGTTAGAAAGGGGAAAAAATACCCATTAGAGTAGAGAAATCTAGCAAGTAATTATACTTGACATCACCAATAAGGGAGCAAACATTTTTTGCCTCCTCATAAAACACATGGAGAAGACCATACCACCACTTAAATAGTTTTCTTTCCCAGAGCTCACCAATCGGAACCCGAGTCTAATCATGAGAAAATACTCAGACAGATGCAAATTGTGGGACATCAGCTATCCCATCTTCTTGGCACCAGGGACAGGTTTTATGGAAGACAGTTCCCAATAATTTGGGGATGAGGTAGAGGCAGTGCTAGTGTGACTGCCTCGGCTCAACCTTAGATCATCAGGCGTTAAATTCTCACGAGGCGCGCACAGTCTAAAGGCCTCACATGCACAGTTCTCTGGAATCCTCATGTTCCTGACAGGAAGCAGAGGCCTAAGATGACGCCTGGCTCCCTTGCTTAAATTAGTGCAAGATCCTAGATAGAAAAAATGAAAAGCAGTGGCAGTCAACAGACATTATTGGGACAAATGGAGATTTTTAATATGAACTGTTAGGTAGTATATATTGATGTTTGATTTGATTTTTTTCTTCCTCCTTCCACCTTCCCTCTCTAAGAGTAGGCTTGAACTCAAGAGTGTCCTGTCACAGAACTGATCCCCAGCACTTTTTACATTTTGAAACAGGGTATTTTAAAGTTTTCCACTCTGGGCTTGAGCTTGCCATCCTCCTGCCTTGGCCTCAGGTGCAGCTGCGATTACAGGTGTGTATCACTGCACCTGCCTGATGTCACATCTCTCAGTAGTGACATCCATGTCGTAGTTGTATTTAGTTTCTTGCCCTTAAGAGATGCATCCTGAAATATTGTGGGGTGAAGTCTTCAACTTAGAAATTTAACCACACTGTGGGATGTGCGCGCACACAAACGAGGGAAGGTATGGGAAGTGGGAAAAAGGGTGTTCATTTCACTGTTTTGACTTTTGGTTTTATATTTTCCAAAATAAACATTTGGGGTTGGAGGAGGGAAGGTCTAGAATGCATTTTCAATTCTTGAAAAGGATTCATTCTTTCACTTGAATTTAATGCCTGGAACCCAGATATTTTCACTTGGATAGTAGTTAAGTATTCTTTTTCTGCCTAACTTTTTTATTCCTGCTTTAAGAGTGAGGGGGCAGAATTGTGAAGGTAAAGCAACCTATAGTGAGCCCATGTACGCTTTACACAGACTGGGTCCTAAACTATTATCAGCTGTAGTCAAGTCAGCTTTTTATTTGTTTCCTTATACTTTCAAAAGAAGGATCTATACTCTGACATGGAGCTGAAGCTGGGCTTGGATTTGCAGTCTTCTTGCCTCAGCCTCCCAGAGTTCTAGGATTGCAGACCAGCACCACCAGGCCTGCTAGGACACATCCTAATAACTGAGTGATTTACTCTCTGTTATGTATGTGTTAAAAATTGTAAGTCCCATAGTATTTAGAATTTAACTGGAAATTCTTTCTGTGCTTATATTTAAGTGTCTTTTGTGTCCACTGTATTTTTCTTCCAAATATACTGATTTTGTGATTTGATGAAACCAGTGTTAAATTTATCACAGACCATGCCTATTGATGGCACAGCCCAGGAAGCAGAAAACTTTCAAATCAGTTCCTAGAAAATGTGGTACAGCAGCTTCTCCTCTGGTTTCTGAGGAACCCAGCTAAGTTGAGTTCATTTTCTTTTTTATCCTTATTTCTGGAAATAGCTTTCAGAATACAGAGAAAAGCTTTGTAGACAAAGCTGGATTCCCAAAAAAATTTTTTTAGAAAGCAACCCAAACTGATGATTCTTCAAAGATAAAATATAGTCTTTGAAGACTATCTATAATAATGATTTATATTTAACTTTTTACATAATTTAGCGTGTGTCTTAGTTACTTTTTTTTTTTTTTTTTTTTGCTGTGACTCAATACCTGACTTCCACAGATTTAGGAGAGGAAAGGTTTATTTTAGCTCACAGTTTCAGAAGGTCACAGTCCATTCAGGGGCAGCAGCAGCAATGGAAGCACATGGCAGAGGCAGAGATGGAGGTAGCTTCTCACGATATCACACACAGGAAGCCAAGTCAAGGCAAGTTGAGACTAGTCCTCAAGGAAGGCAGGAAGCAGCTTATATATCCTTCCAGGTCTCATCCCAGCAATCAGCCCCTCCTGGATCCAGGTGTGAAAGGTGTGGTAAGCCCCAACAACATTCTTGTAATCTAATTTACATGCCTGTAATCCACCCCTCCAGACTAGGCCCCAGTCTCCCAACAGCACATGGTTCATAGACAATCTATAACATTCAAATATATGAGACTTTTGGGGGACATTCCAGATCCAGAACAACATTAGTATATGTTCCCATTTCATTGGGACACCTGACTTAGTGAGGAATTCATTGTATGTATTAGTATTCTCATTTGACAGACCAAGGGAAAAAGAAAGTCACTGGCCATGATACTAGTGGGACAAAGCTGGAGTCTAGGATTTCTGTTGCATGATCTGTGACTTTTTCCATGTCACCGCTTTGGTGGTCTCACTCCTGCTACAATCCGGGGACTTTCTGAAAGCCCTTTTACTAATGTAGACATTTATTATGCCTAGTACTTGACTTTAGAGAAACTACTGAAAGATTTGTGGACTTCTTTTTTACTTCTTTCTTCTTGCTTTTTCAGATTCATCATGCCAACTCAACCAAGTAGGGATTGTGATACGAGCTAGACCCTCTCTTTCCCCCTCCATTCTGCCTAGCACACACTTGTGTTATTTTTCTGCCCACGCTCCGCATATTCTTCAAGGGATGTCTGAAGCTGCCTTGGGAGTCCTTCAGAGCCCCCTCCACCTCTTTTCTTTCCCCCAATGTAAGGTCCTAAATTCCTAGATTAAGCACATAGCTAGTAGAGGGAATTGTTTTCTTTGCACTTTTCCTTCTGCTTTTATGCTAGCCAGCTCTTCCAGTTGTTTTCTGTCACAAACTGCTAGGCTATTTTCTGGGGGATTTGTTCTTTTTAGGGGGTCTGTGAATTAGGAAGCAAATCCTGTTTCTGTGAAGGTCTGGCAATGTGTCTGTCTTTCTGTTTTTGTTTGTTTGTTTGTTTGGTTGGTTTTTTACTTACCTGTCTCATATTCCAGCCACCTGTTCAGGCCTTCAGTGGGCTGAAAGGCAGTGGAACCATGTTGGCTTCTTCCCTGTCCATCTGATCTTGCTTGTTTTACCATGTTCATGTGTACCTGACATCTATAATTTAAGGGAGGAAAGATTTATTGTAGCTTAGAGTTTCAGAAGGTCTCAGTCCATAGATGGGCAGCTGGTAATGGTGGAAGCACATGGTAGGAGGAAGAGTAGGAAATAGGCTGCTCACGGCATGGTGGATGTGAAGCCAGTATGAAGGAGGAAGCAATGGCGCTAGCACATAGCCTTCTAGGTCAAGCCCCTGCGTCCATCTCTACCCCTCCAGTATCCCACCACAGCCAAACACATGAGGCTTTTGGGGAGCACTTTGGATCAAACCATAACATCGATCTTTAAGCCCTACTGAATCCTGACAGCTGTATGATTGTCTGGCTGTTGATCAAGTTTTCTAGATCTGTTCATACACAGCAGCCCCAGTTGCCTGTTTCCAACTGTCCAGAGGCATTCACACCCCACGCTGCTGTAATATTGCCATGCCAGGGCTTCTCCATGGATCCCGACAGAATATTCCTATGTTCTTCTCCCCAGATGAAGAAATGAGACACATGTTAGGACACTGGTCTGCAAATATTGACTACTTCCTGCAGCACTTCTTGCCTATGCCATGTGCCATGTCTTAGAATATCAGTTCTCTTTTTGTTTTAACTTATGAAGAATTACAGTGTTTCCTATCAGCAACACTTCCCCACCCTATTTTAGGGAGTGTAATGACTGCCACAGTTTGTTCAAATACAATGGTTACACTGAGCTTGATGATTTTGTGCACATACATGCCAGGACTACTTTATAATCCCCCCCCCCCACCTTATTGTCCTTCCTGCTCCCTCCCTCATACCCCCAACCCTCACCATTACCTTCATTCATTTCTACAAAATACCTGTGTAGAATATCAGTTCTTGATGTATTTCATTTACATAAAAAGAGCTCCCAGAAGGGCTGGAGGAATGGTTCAGCGGTTAAAGTGCTACATCAGGTGCTAAGCACCTAAGTTCGATTCCCCAGCACCACATAAGCAGGGCATGATGGCCCACACCTATGATGTTAGCGCTTGGAGTTGGAGGCAGGAGAACTGCCATGAGTCCAAGGTCAGCCTGGGCTCCATAATGAGTTCAGGACCAGCCTGGGATACAGAATGAAACCTTTTCTCAAAAAAAAAAAAAAAAAAAAAAAAAAAAAAAAAAAAAAAAAAAAAAAAAAAAAAAAAAAAAAAAAAAAAAAAAAAAAAAAAAAAAAAAAAAAAAGAGAAGGGATGACAGTTAAGAGTTTGGGAAACTATATTTTATTCCTCCTTTTGGAAATTTGTTTACATGCATTAAAATACTAGCAACTCTTAAGAACTGTATTTAAGCATAACTTGTTGAAGAGTGTAAGGGCTAAGGCAAGAACGTGAGCATTTTGAGATAGGGAGTGTGTTAACTTGTTCTCAGGTGTGTTCTTCAGCCCCTGGCACAATGCTTGGCCTAGAGTAGGGTAGACATTTATTGGTCAAATGAAAGAAAATATGTCTGTTTTCAGAATCTTAATGAAAGATATTTTTATTTTGCATAAATGACTTATGAGTTTATTTTGTCACCTAATTTTAAGCTTTAAACTCTGTAATTGGCTGTTGCCATTCATTGTGCTAGGAGCTAAGAGTAACAGTGATGAAGATCCTTCAAATACTTGTTGTACACAACCACATGGAGAAGTTTGATTATCAAAAAAAGATAACCCTGTTTTTCCAGGTAGAAGTCAGTGTTCAGGGTATTACTGACTCATCTACCATCATTTAAATTTCATGTGAAGATTCTCACTGAAAAACAGTTGTTCCATACTGTTTTATACCTCTTTAGTGATCAACATGTAACATTCCTAAGAAATAAAACAATCTAAATGATCACTTACTCTTGATAAAATGATTATTACATCCAAAAGTATTGGTCATCCTTGACTCTCTCCAGTGTAAGGGAGAAATCATGTTGGTTCTGTCTTTAAAATGTATCCAGAATCCAACATTTCTTCACACTTCTTTTGTTCCTACCCTGGCCTGAGGTGACTCCAGCTTTTGTCTAGACTGCTGTAGGATCATGTGACTGCTGTGGGATCATGTGACTGCTGTAGGATCACATAACTGCTATTTTCTCATCTGCCCTTGTCTCTGTGCAGTAACAAATCAAGGCATGTCTGCTTTGTGCAAGGCCCTTCAGTGGCTTCAGTGGCTAATTTCTGAATGTAGGCCAGAGTTAATCGAGAGCCAAGACCAAACACAATCTGGCCCCTGTTTGGCCTTCCCTAGGTTTCTCACGTCCTGGTCTCAGGTCATTTTTCTGTTCAAATATCACCCTTCCCCTTGATGTCTTTTCTTTTTTTTTTCTTTTAAATCTTTTAGTCTTTTTGCCTTCTCTTCTGTTGATAGTGAGAGACAGGCTTGGAGAAAACTCTCTTAGGAGATTAACAGTTTCCTCCTGGTTGCTGGTGCCTCGGTGTGGCTGTGGTACGGGCTCATGTGTGAGTTCTTTGCAGTGTCTCTGTATAATGCAGTTTTCCGGTGTTGGAGGTCTGTCCTAGCTCCATCTCTTTCAACTCTTCCTTAGATCCCAGGCTTGGTAATCCTCCAGAGCTTCCTTCTGTTTGGGGGCTGTGGCCCTGGGCAGACTCTTATTGGTGTTGGGTCAGGATGACTCAATGCCATCAATTTCCACTTGACACCCAGGAAACTAATACATCTTGCTGTGCCAGCCAGTGAATTATCTCAAGATCACTTCTTTGCTTTCCTGTTTTTCTCTCTAGTTCCTTTTTGGTTATGTAGAGAGCAGAAAAGCAGGTCTCCTACTGTATGGATGGGAGAGATGGGGGAGAGGAAACACAACGAAGGGTGTTTGGCACCAGTGTCTACGTGTAGGCTTCTGCTATTTGGGTGGGATTCTCCTAGAAACTCACTTGATTTTGGTACAGTGGGAAGGAGTGAAAATGGGCCTGGGGTGCTCTCCTCCCATGAGAAGATACTGCATGTGTTCCCTGGAATGGCAACGTCCAGTGCCAGTGATGCTTCCCCAGAGGTTCTGCTCTGTTCTCTCTCCTGGTCTGTGCTTAAAGTAGTCATTGTGGGGTGATGGTATAGGGAAACTGGGTGCTTCTGTTAGCTTTTTAGCAAATTCTATGGAGCTGTATCCAGCACCTGGCCCTGTGTGTGCTTGTGCACATGTTCTCTTGGTGTGTGTCCGTCTTTCTGTTCCTGTGTGTGCATGCCCATGGATGTGTGTGCATGTGTGTGATACTAGAATTGATCCCAGGGACTTTGTACTTAGGCAACTTTTCTGGCTACCCCTCCCCCACCTTTTAGTTTGTATTTTGAGATAGTGTTTACTAAATTAGATTAGGCTGGGCTCAAACTTCTGGTCCTCTTGCGCTGGCCTCCCATCATACTGGGATTATAGGCATGTGCCACCACCATGTCAGGAAGCAGCTCTCTAAACACAGCAGTGCCTGATGCCTGTAAGTTTTCAGCTCATGCTGTTTAGCTACTATTCTGAGCTACGGGAAAACAACAACAACAACAACAAAACGAAAAAACAGAATGTTGGTACATATTTGTGCATTGGGAAAAGCTTATTTTGGAGCTCTTAAGGACATTGGCTTTGTTTTGTAATTTTCTACTGCTACATAGTATACTAGTTTGTTTAGAAACTCACTAATTTTAATAATATATAATATTTGGCCATAAAACTTGGGCCAGGTCAGTGTTTGCTCTGACTTATTATGACACGTATTTGTGCATTTTTCGATTTCCAGGGGATACATTCTAGAGTCCCAGGATTCTAATCTTACCGAGAGCTCTTTGGGCCTCTAGGAGAATGCAGACTTAAATTATCTTTACCTTGTACATGGCTGTGATAGAGAAGGACTTCTGGCTGACCTGACTACTGATTGCTCCAAGAACCAGCACAGTTCTTAATTTACAACCTAAAGTATGAAATGTTCCCTTGCCAGCAGAGTCATGAACTTAATACATAAATGTCACTTTAATATACAAAATGGCTTATTCAGCTACTTTTATGAGTACTTATGGGTTAATTTCTTTAGGTGTGAACATAGCCTTTAGAATTTTTGGTTTCATAAAAAGTAGGCCATAAACATTTGCTGGATACTTAATGCATTGTACTCATGAATCTAAAGCACACGTGTTTACTTTCCAGGGTGAAAAGGAACAGCCTGTGTTTGCAATGACTGGCCTTCGATGGGGATCCTTCAGAGATGCAGGCGTCAAAGTTAGCAAGTAAAGAATTGTTACATTAACGTGTGATGACTTTTAAAGAATCTTTCTCTGCCCCTGTCTTTGAGATTTTAATGTACGGATAAAAATTTGGTGGGCTTGGAGATTGGATTGGGTATGAATAAGGAAGTCAGAACATCCATGTGCAGAAAAGCCGGGGAATGTTCCTGTTTCCTTGACACTAGCTTGGTGGTAGCTAAAGAGAAGGGTACCGAGCGGAAGGCACTGCCGGGGCCTCGGCCATATGGAGCTCTTATTGTCCCAGTTGGGAGACTTTCCTGCGTGGTATTTTTTGAAGGCTTTGCAGATTGAGAGACCACAGGCTGCCTCACATAGGGAAGGAAGAAAGACGGACTCCTGGCTGTGCTGGGAGACGGAAGAACAGGCCTACAGAGGAGCTGATTGGAGGGCTGTGTGCTGGCTTTCATGGGAATATACTTACTTTTGGAGAGTCCATTGTATGAAATGAAACTCTTTAGTTGGGAAGAGGGCGTGTCGGGTTCTGTTAGATGTGGGGAGGTGGTGTAGGCAAGGGCTTCCTGAGGTGGGACTGAAGGAGGTGCTGTATGAGGTTCACTTCAGTCCTGGTGGGCAATGGTTTTTCTTTCCTTTTCCTGAAGACTGGGGCTTATGGTGTTAGTATAGTTTATCTGAATAAAGATTGAGCTTACATGCAGCTCTCTCAACAAGAAGCCCCTCTTGCACTTTTAGACCAGCTGCCACATTTACTTTACAAATATTTCTCTCACTTGTTTCGCTTTTTATTTCTGCTAATGAAATTCCTGACAAGGGAATGTCAAAGAAAAGACATCACAGTATTAGATTATACACTTCAGTTGCCAACACTTCATATCCTTTTATTGGCAAGTTTGCTGTGATTGTGTTGATTCTACAAATTATCTTGTGTTGATCTGTAATCTCATATTCCAGCAGCCTCACCAAGAGAAATTGCTTAGCTTTTCCTGAAAATGTCTGGAGAGAACAAACTGTCTTCTGAAATACGTTAATCAACAATTAGGTGCAAGCACAGGTTACCCCTCTTAGGAAACTCTCATACTAGCTTCATATTTTGATTGGTTTCCGAACATGCATTTTAAAATGTGGTGGTTATATAATATCTTGGCTAGAGAGCCGAGGCCACTGAGTTGTTTATCTATGAAAGAAGAGGCAGAGGAAACAAGAAATCATTCCCTGGCAGACCACAGGGAGACCTACAAGCACAGTATGAACATTTGCTGTTGGCAGAGGAGAAGGGAACTGCTGACAATTTAGTAATAAGCTACCCGAGTCAGGAAGGTTTTCTACTTGGCTGAGTGGGAGAAGAAGCAAACTGAAGTAAGTTTCTACTCACACACATAGATAGAAACTCAGTTCACCAAGGTCCTCATTAATAGCACTGCAGATTAACCATTTAGAGGGGTTCTGCATTTCCCTTGGAGTATATCTAACGTCCTTATTCTCCCAGGCCCAATTTCACTATCTCAAGAATTCCTAATTACGTAATCATCCATCTTTATTTTTTAAGCTTTTCTGTTTCTCTGGCAGTTATTCTCACTGATTCCCATTCCTCTGCTCCCCTTCTTGCTCAGGTGATCTCCTTCCGTCTTTCTGTACCTGAACTTAACCCTTGCCCCACTCCTTTCCAAATTCCATACTCTGTCGTGTTGTGCTATTCATTTTATAAGCATGATTTCTTCAGTGATTTTAGGCCAGTGTGATTTTTGGTCCCTTCTTGATTCCCCGAATGAGTAAACAGTGATCAGTTTACATGCCATGACTTGGTCACTGGGGGACTTCTCAAATCATAAGTGCACAAAAGCAGAAGTTTTAGGCTCTGTATTTATTCACATAATGGTAGGAACTAAGTAAATGCATATTGATAAGAACCAACAGGGAGCAGTTAAGTTGGGGTGGTTGGTAACAGGGATAATTTTTAAGAAAGGAATTTACCTTGGCCACTTCCTAAGTCTGATGAGGGTGCTTCCTCTCCTCATTAGCTTTTATGTATTGAGCAATATATAACAGAAGCTCCCCATCCCCATATTCGACAATTGCCATTTTAAAGTTTCACTGTGTGAATAATGAGGAAGTATGCTGATGTACACGTTTGGTTGAGTGTGCCTTTGTGTCAGAGCACATGGATACAGAATTCTGTGGTGTGGTTTGTCACACATCAGATTACGCAGCACCTGCCTCTTCTGAGCATGGCCTCCTCATTCTCTCCTCTTGCAACCGTGTACTCAGCTGTGCTGAGTGGTTGGAAGTCTGCAATATAATGATAATTGTGAATTCAGTGACTCAAGGACTCTCTGAGTCTACATCTCTTGTAAGTTGCATGAATCTATTTTTAATTGTAAACTGTTGGATATGGTACTGAAATGCAGACTAAAACTATACCATAATACTCTTTCATGTTAAGCCATAATCTCCAATCCTCCAGAGCAGGGAATTATAGTACAGGTAGAATTCTAATGTATTGTCTGTCATGAGTGGCGTCTGTCACATTGATAGCTCTTTAGTGTTCTAGTCAGATTTTTATCTTTTTTTCAGGTATTGGTATCTTGGACCTCTAAAAATCAAAGCAGCCCATTTTTTCAGCACTCTTCAGGTAAATGCAGTTTACAGTGTTATCTTATTGTTTCTTTGCGATGTGTATTGGAGATTTGTAGAGAATTCTTTGCATCAGATGCATGTGACATGCCACAATAAGGCAATAAGGTACATTTGATTATATGCAATTACTGAAAGCTTTTTTGGGTAATCAGACTCACTCCATGACCAGTCTCATGTTTAATCTCTTTGATACTTCACTTTTCTTCACTGCTCATTCACTCACTCTTGCCAGGCAAGCCTTGTATGGAATGATATATGTCTCTATTACGTGCATCTGTATATTAGTACCTGACAATGAATTAAGGATTTGTATTGGAATATATCCAGTTACGCAGGCTTGAGGATAGTATCCGCAGGTTTCAAACTATACCAGCCAAATGTAGGTATCAATTACTGTATCAAGTAATACAGATAGAATATTTACTGCATCATAGAAAGTTCTGCAAGGCAGTGTTGCTATAAATTATGCTTTCAAATGCTACAGAGCCAAGTACAGTGGCACATGCCTCTAATCCAAGCTATTTGGAAGACTGAGCCAGGAGGATCATAGCTTTAAGGCCAGCCTGAGCAATTTAGCAAGATCCTAGTCTCAAAAAAAAAAAAAAAAAAAGTTTGGGATTATAGAAGAGTGGTAGAGTGTTCCTGGGTTCAGTCCTACTACTGGGGGAAAAGTTAAGGGCATAGTGGCAGAACACTTGCTTGGCATGTATAAGCCGTGGGTTCTTCCCCCCATCCCCCACTGCTGCCAATGGGGACTGGGAGACAAAACAATAAAATTGATAGAATAGAGAAAAGTATAGAAGTTTATATTAAATTAAAACACTAATGGAGAGGTCATTCTTAACAGTGGACTATATACAATGTTCAGTTTGCAGATCTAAGTGTGGTCTCAATTTAAATTGCTAGTGAATATGAAAATTGGTAGTGACAAACTTGATTTCAGTGTTAATATTTAGAGTTATCAAGTGTCCTTCGAATTACAAAAGCAATACATGTCCATTTGGAAAGCATAGCTCCCATAACCTAAAGAAATTAAGTGTGCAAACCTAACATCACTAAAGTACTAGAAGTAAATCCACATGATTTTGGAAGTTAACTTGGGGAAAGAAGCCTTTCTATACCTAAGGCAAACTAAATTAAGTAAAACATGTTACTCACTGGAGTAATTTTATTGATGGCGTAGTGGGTACACTTAGGAAAAATGTTGGAGCACTGGAGATTAAACTGTCTGAACAGGTCATACAAGGCAATTATTGATAAATGCCTGAGATACAAAGTCACATAAGACAGGTTTTCTGGCATCGAGAAGTGTACTCATACTAGAGTGGGGTACATGAGCCATTTGGCAAGTGCTGGAAGAGAGATTGCAAAGGCGGGAGCAGAGAGGAGGTCTGCCTAAATTTGACTGAGTCTGCACGTCTTCCTGGGAAAGGTGACACTTACACTAAACTTAGAAATATATAGAAAACTAGGGGGAAAGCATTTTAGGCCGAGGGACGGGTCATGAAGAGTCACAATAGTGGCTGTGGTCATTAGTTAGAGTTGGCAATTCAATAGCAGGAAATGGAGCTGAAGGTCCCAGTTAGGAATGCGTGGTCTGGCCTTTATCCTGAAGGCACAGGGGAGTTTTTGAGTCCTAAGCAGAAGCATGGGGACAGATCTACATTTGGAAAAGTTTCTTGGTAGAGTGTGCATAAGAGATGGCACATGGTTAGCATCATACTTCATGCTAACGGATGTATTGGGCACAAAAAGATGAAGCAGAAGGAATCTAGATATCATTAGAGATTTGGACATTAGGGTTTCAGATATCCAAGATAGAAGAATTCTGGGTCGCTGTGAAAGCCAGGATGACTTGTAATGATTTAGAAGGTAGGTGTGGCTTTAATTATGGAGGAAACTGATGCAACTAGTGTGACACTGGACTTGGGGTACCAGGAAATCGTGGCCAAAGCGAGGCAGTGTGAGAACGATTGGCTTTGAAGCAAAGTGAGAGGCCATGAGGTGGATTTGGACCGAAGTGGGGCTACACCATTCTGCCTCTGTGGAGTGTGACTCCCCCGGTGAAGGAGGGATTTGATGCAGCTGGATGTCACCTCTCTCGTTTTTGTGTCACCATTTCTGTAGATAAGTTCATTATGAGCTGACTCCATCCTTTCTCCAGCTGTCTTCGACAGATGTGAGCAGTGGTTATCACTCCGCTTCGTCTTCTCTTGGTTGTATGTCAGGAAAGCCGTGGAGGCAGAAATCAGTGAATTCACGATTTCCCAGAGACAGCTTTAGAAAGGAAAGGAAGTAGTTCTATCCAGTGAGAGATTACTGACTTTTTAGCAGGAATAGTTAGAATGCCGACATTTGCAGAGAGACCCCAGCGTTAGCATTTGTGTGCATGTGTGACCAGAGAGCTGTTCTATTTTTTACCTCAACAGGAGTGGCCTCAGACTCATCAGGCCGCCATCTTATACACAGGACCCACAGCGAGGCTTCCCAGTGAGCCAGCAGACGCTCCTCCCCGTCCCTCTCTGTACCGGAGGATATTACGGCGGCTTGCTTCGTACTGGGCACAGCCACAGGATGGTGAGCAGTGTGGTGATTGCCTGCTGGGAAGCCGCACTCAGTCTGGAAGTGCTACAGCCGGCCCCCATGCCAGTATAGCAATACAAGGGCCAGAGATGCCTCTCAGCCACCAGAGCCCACCAAAGGAAGCATGTCTTGGGCCGGGCCACAGTCGTCTCTGTGCACCTTGTTTCTTACGTTATTGTAGCTGCTTCGGGTAGGGATATTTTAGACATGGAGATCTCTTTTTCAGCCTATGCCTTTATTCCTTTGTGTAAGAATTTAAAAAAAGCTAAGATGGAGAGTTGACAAGACAAGGTTGGTTGGTAGTAGGGGTAAGATAGCAGAGAAAGAAGCTGATCTGTATCTGATGTGCTCCCACAGCCCCCTCCCGGGAGGTGACCCCTGAGGTCTGGAAGGACCTACAGCTGTCCACCATTGAGCTGTCCATCACCACCCGGAACAGCCAGCTTGACCTGACAGTAAGTGTGCTCACTAATTAGAAAAGCATTTGGGATGTCGTTAAGTGACACAGGCACACAGTCTTCTTGGTTATGGAGAGGAAAGGTCAGGAAGAAGGGTGTGCGGTGCATTTAAGGAAGAGAAGTGGCAGCTGAGGGCATTTGTGTCGTAGATACTCGTAGGTTCCTGCCAAGTATTCTGCTCATTGCCTCATCAGCCTCCGGAGAGCTGAGGATAAAAGGCCTTCCGAAATTATCAATATAAGCAAGCTACTCTCGTGTGTCACTTGTATAAACGTCCATTTTTTTGTGAGTATATTCAATTTATAGATTCACATTCCTTGAGGAAACACAGTTAATCTATACATATGATTTTATTCTCTAATCTGTAGACATGTACTGTGCAATACTGTAGCTGTTGGCTTAATGTAGCTATTTAATTTTAATTACAGTTAAAATTAAACACTCACTTCTTCAGAAACAGTTGCCTTTCGAGTACTTAGTGGCTACATCGGTGTTTTCAGTGTTGAGCAGTCTGTTGGCTAGTGGTGCTGTAGATCATACATACACATGCTTCACACATGCCTGTAGGCACACACACACACACACACACACAATTTTCAATCAAAAGAGGAGTTGCTAGCTGGTCTGCCAGCTGTTTTCAGGTAGCCTGTCAGTGAAAAGTTGATTTTCTAATTTTAAATGGTGGAAAGTACATCAAAAGATGAATGTTATTTTGTGACACATTATAATTATGTGGAATTCATGGTTCAGTGAACTAGTAAAATTTCATTGGAACATTCCCATGTTCCTTCCTATACACATTCCTATGGCTGCGTGACACTATAGTGGCAGTACTGAGTAGTTGTGACAGACCCTAGGGTAGGGAAAGCAGTAGTCATTTATGTTAGTAAGACAGAGCAGTCATTTTTTTTCTCAAATTATTCTTATTAGTATGTGTTTCATATGCAAAGTAATTGCATTTGACTTGGAGCACTGATGCGTATACGTATTACGCATTGGTCACTTTTACTTCCCTTCCTGTTCCTGCCCTCCTGCCTCCTGTCCTCAGATCCCCTTCCCGTCTCAACAACAGGCACCTCCGTTTTCTACCTTGTCTTTGTTTTGCTCCTTTACTCATTTATACTTTGCGTTTCTCATGTAAGATAAACCTGTGATATTTGTGTATGCACACCACATTTTCCTTATCCATTCATCTGTTAATGGGCATGTAAGCTGCTTCTGAGATTTAGCTATCAGGAGTTGTGCTGCTATAAACATGGGCATGTATGTGTCACTGTAGTATTTCTTTAATCTTTTGGAAGATACCCAGAAGTAGCAGCACTGGCTCAAATGGAGTATTTATAATTTCTGGAGGAATTTCCTTACTGATTTCCATAGTGGTTGTACTGTTTCAACATCTAGGTACCGTCCCAGCAACAGTGTAGAAGTGTTCCTTTTTCCCCACCACCTTGGCAGCATCTGTGGGATTTTTTGATTTGTTTTTTGTCTGCTTTGAGTCCTTGGCTACAGCCATTTGTACCAGAGTAAAATGGAATCTGTGTTAGTTTTTCTGATGACTGAAAATGCTCAACATTTTTCATGTTATTATCCATCTGTTCCTCTGAAAAGCGTATGTTCATTTTGGTTGCGTCTTTTGTTTGGGAGGAGGGACTCTAATTTTTTTCCTTTTTTATGTATTCTAGTCTTTAGTCCCTTGCCCAAGGAATAGCTGGCATAGTTTTCTCTTGTTGGTTCTCTCTTCACTCTAATGGTTGTTTTCATTGGTGTGTAAAAGCTTTTAAATTTGACATAATCCCACTTGTTGATTCTTGGTGTCAATATTTGTGCAGTAGGTTTTCTGTTAAGGAAGTCCTTTCCTATACCTATATCATGAAGGTTCTTGCCTATTTTATCTTCCAGCAGATGCAGTGTCTCTGTTTTAATATCTAGGTATTTGATCCATTTTGATTTTAGTACAGGGCAAAAAGTAATTCTTAACTTTGAACTAATTACTACTTTAAGATTCTATGAAAATCAAAGTAGTCTATTCACTTCTAGCCATTTGGGAAATTGGCACATGCAACTGGAATGTAGTGTGAAGTGCGATTCCAATATTAATACTTGGAGGACTGGATTATTTTCTAATTATAACGGTAATACATATTCAGTGCAAAACATTTGGCAGACAAGTCCTTTCACCTTCTTAAATAATTCCAGTTGAATTAACCTAGATTTAAAACAATAAATTTAGTACTAGAATAAAATCTAAGTAATTATCAATATAAATGAGAGGAGGAAAGACTTTTCTAAGCATGGCACTTAAGGCAAAATTATATTGACACATTTGTCTACTTGCTGAAAGTCATTACATTTGATGACTAAATGGGAAAAGTATTAGAATGTCATAAATAGGGAGGTAACAGCTTTCCTTATCACAAACTCCTAGAATACATCGGTAGGAACTGACAAAGGACTACTATTTAAAATCCAGGCAAAGGGTATGAATAAAGGATTCACAAAAGAAAGAAAATTTGAAAACTGGCTTATATTTGCTCAGTTTGACTACATGTAGGCACTGTCCTAAGAATTTCACCTGTCTCCATTTATTGAGTATTCTACAGTTAGCTAGAGCTTTTATTTGTGTTTTATAGGTAGAGGAACAGAAAAAGTATTCAATGATAAAGACACACAAGTTAAAATAGTCAAATATTTAATAGTCACAGATTGAAGAGCACGATAGCACTTCCTATTGTCGTAGGTGGGGAAGTGAGTTGGCTTTTGTATTTCTAATGGAAATATAAATGGAACACCCTTTTTCAAGGGCAGCTGCTAGTATATATAAAGTCTCTAAAATATAAGCATGCCCACCCATAGGGGAATGGTTAAAGAAGATGTGGTATCTATACATGATGGAGTACTATGCAGCCATAAAGAGAGATACAAAGCTTATGAGTAAGAACGGGGTCACCTTGTGTCAATAACGCTTAGTGAAATGGACCAAACACAAGATTGACTATAGATGGATGTCCCTCTTATGAAATCCACAAACTAATGGCTTAAGCAGGCCCTAACACGAAGGACAGGGTGGAAAGAGGGGCAGTGGTCAGCTAGGAAAGGGGTGAGCCTCTGAAAAAGGGGAGGGCATAGATGCTTATTGATTCCCCAAACCCCATGCCTCTAAGGTGAATTTAGAATTTAGAATTCATGCATGAAAGAGATATATACATATTAGGCAAGTAGTTAAAATTGCACATATATACAATTTTTAAATTCTTGAATCATGTACCCCTCAGTGTATTGAAGTTAGAGATTCATTTAAATTTTTTTATTACTGTATTCTTGACTTGCTTTTAAGTCATTGCTGCTTTCTTCATGTTCAACACTGTTCAAATTACAACTTTAAAATAATAAAGCAGAATTTCATTAAAATTTTTTTCTAAAACCAAAAAAACATAATAATAAGCATACCCTTGCCCTCTTGTGTTTAGGGATTTGTGTTACAGAAATGATCACAGGCAGCCCTTACATCCTTTTGTAATGGTGAAAGTGCTTTTATGAAGGTTAAAAAAGTAGATTCAATTGCAAAGGGATTTAAAAAGGTAAAATTACACACTTGCTTTATACTCTTTGGTAATATGTATTCCCAGCATTTTGCTTGTGTTCTTTTACCATTGTTCTGTGCTCTGATGATTGAACAGCAGTGAATGGATGAAATCCTGTGAGCATGATTACTGCTCAAGATGAGCCACATGCAGAATGCTGAATGTTTTTTATCCTTGCACTGATTATAAAAGTATATCATAAGATGCTTATTTCTAGTAACCGCACATTTTTCATGCCTCTTTGTAAAAGCAAAAGCAGATGCAATAAAATATTCAAAGAAAATCTAGCTGCTATGTAATAGCTCAAAATTTCACTTTAAAAGTAGTATATTCTAAAATGAGAGCGGAGAATATGTCTACTTAGGGTCTCTTCCACAAGTAGCTTTCTGTATAATGTCAAAATTATGAAAATAATCAGAATGATTAAATTTCGATAATTTAAAGTCATATATATAATCCTCTGCTTATATGGCAATGTATTCATCAAAAAATTTTAAATGAAAAACTAGTTAAAGGTATTTTTATCAAGTAGTTTTTGTTTCTAAAGAAAATACTCCCACTGAGCCTGTAATCCCAGCACTCTGGGTGGCTGAGGAAGGAGGATCACAAATTCAGACCCAGCATGGGCAGCTTAACCTGGTGAGACTTGTGTCTTAAAATGTAAATAAGAAAAAATGGGATGGCTCAGAGTGAAGTTTGGATTCAGTCCCCAGTACCCTTACACATACAGAAAATACACCACCTGAATTATTTTGTGAGTAGAGGAAAGCCAGTTTTATAGTCCAAACAGCAGTAGCCCACGAAACATTTATTGAAATGTTCACTTTCTCTTCATTGATCTTCACTAAACTACTGTCATACATGGAGTTTCAAGACAGTTATCTAAGTCATCATTTGTACATGGACAAGATAAAGGCTTCTAATCTGTTTCTGTATTTTTCTATACAGAATTCTGTTTCTCTTAATTATTACAGTTTTATAATAGGTTCCTATTTTTCTTTTTGAAGAGTCTCGACTATTCTTGGCTCTTTTGTCCTCTATAAATATTTTAGAATGTTTATTAAATCCCTAATGAAATTTTTATAATACTGGTCTGGACTACACTGTAGTACCCTAAGAACAGTGTCATTTCTACAGGATTGTCCTTTCTAGCATGTGAACATGGTCAGTTTGTTCATTTACATCTGAAACACCTAAGTGAAGTCTTATAATTTCCTCTGTAGCACCCTATCTTTTGCTGGATACATTCCTGGTCATCTTTTGATGCTATTATAAATAGTATCTCTTAAAAATTCATTTTCTAATTATCTGGTTTAATAGGTGGACATGTAGTTGATTTTTGGCATTGATACTAACCCAGCAACCTAGTTAATTACATTCTACTTATTTATAGTCTAGATTCCTTCAGATTGTCTGTAGATTCTGTCCAGTCCCCTTTCCAACTGTGTGTGTTACCTCACAGCAGCGGCTAGGAGTTCAGTAGTATTGAATAGAGTGGATAACAGGAGTGAAAGGAAAAAGCCATCATTGTTTCATTCTTGAATGTGATGGGAGTTTTTTAAGGTAGTCTTTACCGGTTAAGGAAATGTTTTTATAATCCTGGTATGCTAAGAATTTTTAATCTTAAGTATCTTAGATATTTTATCAAGCACTTTTCCAGCATCTATTGAGATAATTTTTAACTTAATCTACCAATATAAGAAAATCAAATTCATCTTTCGCATGTTGGTATAAGAACATTTGGCAAAGACAGAGCCATCAGCAACACATTTACCTTACAGAACCTTTGGCATTGAAAAAAGAAGCATAGGACAGTGACCCCAGAGAGAAAGGAATCAAGTAAATTGAGTCCTGGGCTTGCCCCACCCTATGGCTAGAGAGCACAGTGGTCCCCTCAGCGAGGGGATCTTGAGAATTCGGGAAGATCAGGGCAGCTAGAATTTTTGGGCACAACACAAGGTAGCTACACTGAAGAGCAAGCCAGAGATGCACAGATTTTCTCTGGCATCTTCAGCTGAGTGTGTACTGATGTGTGCACGTGAAAAGCCACTTAAGAGAAGAACTGAGAAGGAGCCAGCACAGTCATGGGGGGCAGCAGTTACATCCCAGGGCCAGGAACAGTTTATCCCACCTCGCCCCACCCCCCTCCACCACCAGGTTTAAAACTCCTTGTCAGATCTGGGTTTTATGTGTCTTTAGAAAGGTCTTGTCATGGTACTGGGACAAAATTAGTCCTGAAGGTTGTCTGAACAGAACTTAAATGCTAACGTCTAAATAGTTTCCAAGTAACCTAGCTGGGCTTCTGAAACAAAGCCCAACAGTCAGCAAAGGACAGCTAGAAGCCGAAGCATCCTGCTGCCTAACAGTGTTCTTTACATTTTTAAATAGTTGAAAAAAATCGAGTGGAGTATTACTTTGTTACATGGGAAAATCTGAAATTCAAGTTTCATTAGCTGTCAGAGAAAAAAAAAATTTTGAACACAGGCACACTAAGCCATTTTTTTGCTTCCTGCCAGCTTTGGCACCACCACAGAGTTGAACAGCCTTCAGAGACCGCGTGGTCTGCAAGCCTGAACGATGCCTCTCTGGCCCCGAACAGGCTCAGGCATTGGCCAGCTTCTTTTCTAACTAGGACATGTCCCAGAGCACTTTTAAATGGTGGCCTTTTCCTCCCACTTTGTTAATTGTGTATTAGGCCCGGTGGCTAGATAACTGTCCTACTCATCACTGCTTTAAACCATTCTTCCTCCTTCCCCGTAGCATCATCCCTCAGCTTCCAGGGCTCTATCAGTGTCACTGTTTTTGGTTATCTGCAGAACCCTGAGCCATTCCTACTTACTTCCCCAGATGATTTTTCTGATTCACTGTCTACCTTTCCAGCATGATATTTATCTTAATTCTCTGCATAGTAAGCAGAGTAATCTATTAAAATTAAGCCAGTACATTTCCCTCCTTAGAACCTCGAATGGCTCTGCTTCACAGTCTAAAAGCCAGGTTCCTTCTGGGGATCCACAGTGCTCTGCCAAACAACCCTTTCATTCTGTGCTCATCTCCTTTGTTCAGGCCATTTACTCTGCTCTAGTGACTCTGGACTTTTTTGTGGCTCTTTCCTGTACATGAAGGCCTCGTCCAGGTATCCTCTCTTTTGTTCATCCTTAGACCAGTGGTTCTCCAAGTGTGGTCTTTAGATCAGCATCATCAGATCACCTGGAAGTTAATTGAAATAAAAATCCTCAAGCCTCATCACAAATCTACTGAACTAGTCTTTGAGGACAGGACCGGAGTCTGAGTTTAAATTTTTAATTGACAAAAATCAGAATCTGAGTGTTAATCAGCCTTCCACTGGTGTCTGAGAGCTACCTAACCTCCTGGAGGTTTCTGCTCAGAGGGCATCTTCTTACCAGGATCCCTCAAAATGTTACTGCTGCCATCAATGACATTTCATGTTCTTTGATCTCATGTTCTAGTATGTTCTGACATATTTCTACTATATTATCATAGTACTGTCAGTAGTTTCCTGTTCTATTATGGTCTGCCCCCTGTAGGTTCCCCAGTACAATGAATATAAGTTCTTCATAGGTAGAAATTCATGGTTGTTTTGTTCATTGATATAACCAAACACCCTGAATGGTTTATGGTTCTTAAGTAACTACATGGAAGATGAACTCAGCGCAAATTGCTCACACTGTGTGTCAATACACCTTGCAATTCCTGATTGTAAGATACAGTAGTACTTTGATGGGTCCTGAGTCTCATGCAAAAGTTTTAGACCAAGGCCTGTGTTACCGTGGGCCTGCAAATCTTGCATGTTCTCACCAAGAAGCAGACACAAAGCCCTGGGATTGACTGATGGAGGCCAGGCTTGTATTTCTCATTACTGACTGGTAGCAAACTGTCAGTAGTGGTACAGGAACCAAGTCTTTTAATAGCCACTTCCTTGTAGCTCAGATCTTCCAGAGTCTTCTGTAGTTGTAGACATAAAGTCTTAAAAACATGACTAGAGAATGAATTGCAATTTTTATGACTGCATAAAGAATGTGTACGTAGAAAATTTTAAAGACTGCACTTGGGCTTCTACAGAAAGCAGATGCTGTGGTCTGGTACTGTCATGCTGATACACAGGAGCAAGAATTGCTGGGATGTTGGGGCAGAAAGGTTGGCCTGCCAGGAAGGAAAGAACCCTAGGAGCCTTTCATCCTGTTACTATGAGTAACAGAACTGGAGAAACCTCCCACTTTGAGAGTTTTATTTATTTTGCTTATGTAATGAACAAAAGGAATATATCTAGGATTAAATTACTAGGAGTAAAATACTGTTGACCTCCAAGGCCGAAGATGACAACAGTATGTATGTAGCAGCCCAGATGGTAAAAAATACTGACCTTAGTGGCATTCCTTGTTTTCAGAGCAAAGATGACTTTATGAATATCTGCATCGAACCTGACACTGTCAGCAAAGGAGATTTCATAACCATAGGGTAAGTGGACTGTTTTTAGGAATTGGGCCTATTAAGTAGGGTTGTGAGACCTTTCTAAGGTGTCCAGTTAGGTCTACTGAAGTCAGATCCAGTGAAGGTCTGTCTTGTTTGGGAATTTTGGCATTTTCCCCTGTGGAGCTGACTTTTATAGTTTGTCCTTTTGTCCTCTCTGTTTACTGTGAGGTCAGAATGTAAGAAGAGTTTTTTCCTTTGCACATGAAATTAAAGAATTAGGTGTAGCATGCCAGTGTCAAGAACTCTGGTTTCAGAGAAGAGGTGAATACAGGTCTTGATTCTGCCTCCTGATAGGTCATCTTTTGTGCCTTTGCCTTGTCTATAAAACGAAGTAACATGCTCATTTCTCCAATTCTCAGGACTGTTTTTTGATCTCAAGGGAAGTCTTAAAATTGTGCAGCACTTCAGTGTCCCTTATTATTCATGTCAGCTCACTTTGTGTTCCCATTCCCTGGGCATCAAAGAAAAACTTAAAAAGGTATTTATTACCTTAGACGCCTCCCAGGCTCTTTTTTCCTTTCCCTACAACATACCCTTGTGGGTCCTTCCTGATTTGTTAAGTCCTGCCTCTGCCAGAATTTTATTGGCTAAGCATACTATCAGCCCCTCCAGCAGTCTCTGCAGCATCTGAAGAGCTGGCGTGTTCCCATGCCAACTGGCAGTCTGCTGGCTCCGGCGCTCTGTGCAGGGTGTCAGGGCTCCCCCTCGTGCCCAGTTAGGGCTTGGACATCGCTGCTGCAGCGCTGGGTCTCCATGGCTGCGTCATTGTCTGCCCCTAGCTACCAGCACAATGGCTTTCGTTAGTTTGTGGTGTTCTTGCCTTTGGCCCAAATTTTTCAGACACTGACTAGCTCCTTCTGCACCCTTTGTCTTACTGGCTGTTTCCAGAGTAAAGGGAAGCAGGGTACAGCCCGTTTTTCCTCCTCCCATGCTGTCTTAACTGCGAGTTTGGCTAATGGGACCCACTATACTAAAATCTCCTAATGGCCCGAAACAGAAAACCCCTTTATAGTGTTTAAGGTTGGCCAAGTCATTGTTACACGTTCTTGTCGGCACTGACATTTTTCTTTTGGTCCGTAAAGGAAGTGAGGTTGTGTAATGTCTCTTTGGATGTCTGAGTATAAGGCAGTAATGTTGCTTTCTGAACCATGAAGACAGTTTAATTTACTAAAAGATTACTGTTATGTTAGTCAGGCAGTGATATACGGTGGGCTGACTTAACCTTCGTCTTTGGATATGGCGGCTTTACTCCAAGGCATTTAGTAAAGATACACTGCACTAAGCCAACTGTTAATATGAGATGACCATCACAGCATGTGAGAATCACAGCATGTGAGAATGTCTAAAGACATACCTACCTTACATGGGAATTAAAAACCACCAGATGACAGAAATTGAGGGCTTTTCCCAAATTTTTAAATTTCACTGTGATTTTCAAATTTGGGATTCCTCACCCATAAGGGTGAGGAAGACTACACATTATGTGCTTATTATTTCCCTAAAGATATGGAAGGAACCCTGCCTTTTATTAAATATTGGAAAACTAAGTCCCAGAATATTTTGGGAATAGGTTAAAAAAGGTAAGCTGTTTTTAACAGACGGTAGAAATGGGTCCATTTCCAGAACCAGCTTGGTGTGTGTCACAGCAGGCACTAAAAAATATGTTGTAAAAAGAATATTACCTTAGGTAGTTAATCCCAAATGATTTAAGAACAACTCAGAGAAAGGCACTGTCCTATTTGTATCCCATACTGCTGTGCAGGATCCATGGCAGGAAAAACAGACTCTCCCAGGCTATCCCCACTCAGAGGGGAGGGATTTACTGCAGCTTTGTAAGCTACGCAAGTTGCCATTTCTGGTTTTCAAGCTTGCTTTTTTTCTGTACCAACAGGAGTAAAAAGGTGAGAGACCCCAAGTTGTGTGCTGAGGGCACCGAGTGCGTCCAAGCCAGCCGCTGTACTCTGCTGCTTCCTGAGGTGAGGGGCAGGGAGGGAACTAGTGGGTGGCAGGCACTGCGTCAGGTGTGTGTTTTACAAAGAGATACCTGAAAGGGATTTTTTTTGGTCAATAGTGCAGAAAGATAACTACAGTAATAATTATCCAGCTGGTACATAATGGGTTTCCCTTCCATTTTTAAATAAAGGATCTGGAAGCAGTTTAGTTCAGCATCAGATTTAGATTTTTCTACATTGTGAAATGCCATGCTATAAAAATAATCAGTTTAAGTGGAAAAGATGAGGACCCTAGGAAAGACGTAAACTGCGCATTGGCTCTGAAGAGCTACTGCATCACCAGACTGTAGTAAACAGGAGGTGCCCCCACGTGATGAGTACCACAGTTCCAGCATAGCAAATGCTGACGGTAATGCACACATGACGGAAGGGCTTAACACACTGTGATGACATAAATAGTGATGGACCATAAGCCTCAGCAAGTCTTAGAGAAAATTTTTAAAATCCAGTGGATATGACACCCTCCGTAAGGGTGAGGAAGACTTCACGTTATGTGCTTATTATTTCCCTAAAGATATGGAAGGAACCCTGCCTTTTATTAAATATTGGAAAACTGAGTCCCAGAATATTTTTGGGAAGGAAATAGGTTAAAAAAGGTAAGCTGTTTTTAACAGACGGTAGAAATGGGTATTTCCAGAACCAGCTTGGTGTGTGTCACAGCAGGCACTAAAATATGTTGTAAAAAGAATATTGTGAACCCTTGGAGGGTGTCCCACGGTGAGCCCCCTGAGCGTGCTCTCCACAGGGCACTGGAGGGTCCTTCAGCATCGACAGTGAGGAGTACGAGGCAATGCCGGTGGAGGTGAAGCTGCTCCCCAGGAAACTGCAGTTCTTCTGCGACCCGAGGAAGAGAGCGCAAATGCTACAGCGCACAGCCCCGTGAGTGGACGCGCGGAGGGCTCTCAAGACTGCACTTCAGGCCACCAGTGGGACCAAAAGGCAGCCGCCGCCTCAGCAGCCCCGCGTCGTCAGCAGATCCCCAGGGCATCTTCACAGCAAGTCGTCCGTGCTCGCGTCCCACCTCATGTTGCCGTCTGTGTCCCTCTGCTTGTGCTCTTATTTCCACGTGGCCATTGCTCCCTCCTAGTAATTTTCCACAGGCAGGCTCTGGATGGGAAAGGGCTGGAGTCCTGTTGCTTTCTCAGAAATGCACCCACAGTGGGAAGCAGCACCTTCCCCCGTGTCTAGGCTCCGTGGGTGCTAAGTTTGTGAGCTCTGGCTCTTGTTTAGCTCATTTCAGTTCTTGATCCCAAAGCAGACAGGTGGTTTGTCTTCAGTGAACTTCTAGTATTGTCAAGTGGCATTTTTTAAGTAGTGCTTTTTCACTGTTGGTTGTGTGGGAACCCTCCACTGGGGTGCATGCTGAAAACTGCTGAGCCCCTCAGGGTGTGGCCCCACATCACTGTCCCGAGGAGGATCTGGAAGGGCCCTTCGGCCTTCTGTAAGTAGCTTCACAAAAATATTCTGGAAAAAAGAATCATATAACCCCTCACATCTGTGTTGACGTCTAGAATTTTTCATGGTAAGTTAAATAGTGGCCAAATTATGTAGTTTCTGTTGTGTAAATACTGATGTTTTAAAATAAAAACTGTTACCCTCTTTTCCAGTATAATTTAAATACAATCTGACACTTCTCATTTATAAAAATAAATGAACTAATTTTCTCTATTTCCATACAGCTTTCAGCAAGAATGTTATAATGTAAATTTAGCACAGAGGAAAGAGTATCTTGATTATTGGTGTTTGTTCGTGTAGAATTGAATATAATTTTGAAAATTAATTTTGGTAAAACATGTAAAAGAATGCTTTATATTCTGATTGGTTAATATAACAATGTTGCTTATAGCGGATGCTCACCTCAGTCTTGTTCCAGTAACTGAACGTGTAAGTAAACTGGAAGGGAGAAACTGGAAGGGAGAATTATAACACTATCATCGTTCTCTGAATTCCTTTGTAGTTCCAAGACAAAAAGCACAGCGCTCCGGCAGTCTGATTAGTTTGTTGAAGGCAGAGGACTGAACACTCTCTAAGCTACTAGCAGTTTGTTACGCAGTCATCAGCATCACTTGTCTAACCCTACCATGTGCGTGTTCTCCCACCCCAGTTCTCATACCTCTGCAGGTCCTGCACTGTAGCGATGTGGGTGAGACATGTGCCGTGGTTTGTCTAGAGGTGGAGGAAAATTATGAAGGAAAAGTGAAGATGGGCGGGCAGGTCCTAGCTACAGGCCTCTCGTGAGATCATTTTAAAGACATTACATATACCTACGCGTCCTTTGTTGAGTAAAGACCAATGTTTTAATAGACGACAGAGCAGCCAGAAAAGCCCATGTATTATAGAAAATGCTTACCTATTCAGCTCTGTATGCTTCGAGGTGGTGGTAAGAGCTCCGCGTTAGCCGAAAAGGCTGGATCCAAACATCAGCAGGAGGATTACCTAATCCATGGAGGGCAAGAGCATGCCATCCTATGAAAAATAGAGCCTGCCGTGGCCCTGCTGGCAAGTTGGACCAGCGCTGAAAACGGCTTTCTTCTTCCTGAGGACAGTTTCCAGTGACACTCATCACACTGCTGTACGTGGCCAGGAACAACATTAGTGCGCATTAGGAACTGCACTCGCTTTTAAATATACCTTGTCTTGATTTGGCTTTGTGACTCTCTCCATTCTCCGCACTGCCCTATGTATTTCCTACATGCTATAATAACAGTGAGTCAGTCTGGGTCAGCCACACTGGAATGCTGAGCTGTGCAAAGGAGCGTGGCCCTCTCCTTACAACCCCTTGCCCGGTAATTTCACTCAAAGGCTTGTTCCTATTAAAAGTACAGTAGTTTTTCTATAAAACAGTTTAACATAAAACTTTTCTCTCTGCTCCATAGTTTCATCTGCTAAGTGCCAGCACCGTTACGCCTGCAACTGACACATCAGTTCTCACAGCTGCCCTGCCATGTAGGAAATACATAGGCACTTAAGAAACACCAGCCATTTGATTCGACAGTCCCCAACATTAGCAACCAACAGTATGCTTTAAAATAAGCATTTCTGCAATAGATTGAAAATGGAACAAAAATTTAAAACATAGTACACATAATATTTTAAACTAAACTTTGATAAGGACTTTTTCCAGACACTTGGTGACAGGCTTTTCCGGCTAGCATTTTGCTCTCAGCGTTGGTTTACTTGAAAGTGCTTATCCAGACTGCAGGCTTGCGGAGGGCAGGTGGCTGTGTCCCAGTCCCCTCCGTCAACTGCGAGTGAGGTGCCATCATGTTTTCCTACCAGAGACCACACTCTTGGACAAGGTGGAAGGTTGCAGCACACGGGTTCATGTTAAAATGTGAGCTTTAATTGTAAAAACTAATTTCTGTAAATATATCAACCTCTCTGCACACAACTTGGTTCGAATATATACAGATATGATATACATTTTACCACAGAACAAAATCAATTCAAGGAACATTTACTTAGTCTCGGGATTAGCCTCAGGTTTGTTCACACTATCACATCAGCACTGCAAACAGACCACCACACCTGTCTGCAGGAATATCCAGGGCAACACTTAGGAACTGTCTTTGATCTCATCATATGAGGTAAGGTCTTGAAATAAAAATAGATTCAATTTCTCTTATTGCTTTATCTCTTAGGCTGGAGTATTCCTCAAAATAGGGTTTTTACATTAAGGCTACAGGGAAGCTATGCTGATCCTAACTTGGGGCGGGAAGGGGTGAGATAAAACAGGTTTTCAAGGCTCCAATTTCCTTTTCAGAAAATGTTTATATCCCAGATACATACAAAAATTTAGCCAGCAAGCTTTGAGTAAGTAAAAGTATACTTTGTTTGCCTCCAAGCCCCTGAGGTCCCCCAGTCAGGCTGCTCAGAAGTGTAGGGTCTGCACCTCAGATGGCCCCGACAGGCATGCTGGACCCAAACTCTTTCTAATGCCACTTTAAACATTTTTTTTCCTATACTTTATCTCTGTTTAAATTGTTTAATTTATCCAAAGTAAAGAATTTTTACTCATTTAAATATATTTGCAACCAGTTAATTCATGTGGATTTTTCCATTTTGTGCATTGTTCCTGGCCAGTGTGTAATACCCTGCCTTACCCTCCCAATCCCCTTACTGACCTTGGAAAGCAACACAAATCATCGTTAGTCTACGTAGGCACCTACAGCAAACCTAAGTCATTTACACCTACCCTACAATCTTGTAAACTGTGAATCTGGATCATACTAGCTGTAAAGACCCACGTTACACTAAAATTCTACAGTAAAAAGATAAAAGCAAGGTTTTATTTATCCATCTTCATTTCTCTGTACAGTACTAGAAAATTCCTGTTCCCTTTTTACATTTGTAATTTCATCTAACTGCCCCTAAATTCTAGCCTCCAAAATGAATTAAAGTGCCAGTTAATATAATACTATCACCCATTCCCTCTTCTCCATTTGATCAAGGGCCCAAGAATCAGAATCTACCCATCTACCCTCTTCTGTCCTAGACCTTTACTGAAGGTTGGCATCAGTGTATCACCCTTGCTGGACTGTGCCATTAACCTTCTGGGGTGCTGTGACCATTATGCAGAAGGGTATATTTTCTAAGACATTCACATAGTGAAGCTTCTGAGGATCTCTGCCACTACCAAATTACAAAATGGCCCATTTCTTCTGCTATAGTTTTGAAATTTTCTTCCATTTCAACATCTTCATATTCTGTTTATCACACAGTAACATTGATAGAAAAATAGACTTCCATTTCTTCTAAGAAAAACACTTAACTCATACCACACTCAGTGTTCTTGTAGCTCCTGGGAACAGAGGTATATTAGCAATAAAAGTGAAGTGTCAAATCCATGAGGAGTGGAAGCAGCCTCTGATGTCTCCTGTCCTCTACCTCCATCAGAAAATGGTTTCCTGAAATGAGAAGGGCCAGGCTGGGGCCTGCAGAGGTAAGCCTGCATGTCTTGGAATTCTCACCCAGAGTGTTAACTGTGAGGCTGGGGAGGAGATGAGAGGACCAGACATCTTACCAGCCCTGGAACCTAACAGAAGAAGCCCATGCAGGGTCTGTTGGTCTTTGTATTTTTCTTGCCCATTTTAGAACTCTCCTCACACGAAGACAACATTACTGTCAATCTAAGCCGTCTCATGATGGCATTCATACTCTCCCTCTGACCTTACCAAGGATGGGTTACCCTGGGCCTGGAGAAAACATCTCTGTCCATTCCCTCAGCTAAGCAGTTTCAGAAACCAGTCCCTCGGTCCCTCCTCCTCCTCAGATGTTGATACCCTACCACTAAAAGGTTAATTCATTACCAACTTTCACAAAAGGTTCCCTGATAGTGAATGACTTCAACTTTCTGTTATGTTGGAAGGGCTTCCAGTGTATCAAAAACAGATAGTGCATCCTCCCAGCTGAATGAAAATGAAGCAGTGAGAATGAAAACAATGATCTGGCTGTGGTTTCATCTGTGTTTATCTTCTAGCCCTCACAGCCAGTCGTACAATGAAACATCTTCCCCCACGGCACCTGGCACCTTCTGCACTAGGTCCTACTGTTACCATTCCCATCTTGGTCTCAGGTTATAATGCTCTACGTTACAGATGGGAGTCCTAGGCCGAGTCACTTCTATCCGTATGTCAGTGAATTCAGCTGCCCTCCCCTGGCCAGATGGAAGAAGAGACCCCAAAATGGATGGTGGGTAGGGAGTGCAAATGCTTCCAACTCATTTGCTTGTAACTGACTGAGGACTGCACAGGCCCCAGGTGGGACACTGACGCTGGCATATGGAATGCTTCATATTTAAAGCCAAAGCTGCAGCTAAGCAATGATTTGGCCCATATTTTTTGAACTGGTAGGAGACAAACACTATTTCTGACTCCTTCTGGAGGAAAAGTCCTAAGCCAGACAACGACTGAACAATGTCCCAAAGGCTAAAGATTACTAGCTGCTGAGCCTACCAAATTGGAAACAACATTTTAACTGGCTTTGGTCCTGTTTAATATGGATATTGACAAATCCAAAACCTGGACTCCAGTCCCATGAAGATATCTGCTACCAGACATTTCTAACTTAAGATCGAGCGAGCAGCTCTTTACGTCACAGCATGGCAAGCACTCCATGTGGACACATGGTTCACAGGGTGGCGCTCTGCAGGAGGCCCAGCTCAGAGCTCCCCAAAAGGACTAAGTCCACATGGGCAAGGGCAGTATGAGGGCCACTGGCATAGGGCAGAAGGACCAACACCCCAGGTTCCCAGCCCTGGTCATGCATCTCCACGATGAGAATAATGCCTGCCTCTACTAAGCTCACAGACCTAGAAGATCAGGATAGTTGCCAACTTCTAAACAAAAGCTTTTCAGAAAATGTTTCAAGATTGTCAGAAAGTTGGGTCCACATGGCTCCTAACCTGTACTGTCATTATACAGGGTTTCCTGCCTAGCACTTCAAAGACAAATTCCTCTGATAGGGAACTGGCAGCAAAAGATGCTGGTTGTGCCTGTTGTTGCCTTGTGGGAGCAGTGTCTGCTACAAAGCAAGGCTTCAAAAGGTAACCACAGGAGGGCTCACTACTTAACCCAGGCGAGACATACTCTGCAGGTGACACACATTGGTGGGCCCTGGTGAAGGGCTAACGGTCCTGCCAGGTGGAGGCTCCATGGCAGGTAGACACAGGCTTTGGGAAGAAGCTGGCAAGCAGAGAAGGATGGAGGGAGCCATTCTGTGCTGGGTCAGCAGAGCCCAGGCCCTGTGACCCAAGAAATGGCCCTGCCTCCTAGGTGTCCCCAGACCCTGAACGAGCCTGAGAGGACCCCCGGAGGCAGCAGCCAGCTGCTTAGTTGGAAGGTGGCCACAAGTCCTGAATCACCATTTAAAGGAAAAATCTAGGAACCTCTTTCTCACCCTTGCTGCCATGGTGTCAGCATTTCTGGGCTTGCTACGAGAGGAGCACAAGGAACAGCAGTGTTTGCATGCAGGAGTGCTCAGAGACAGGGTCCTTCCAGCAACCTCCCAGACCCACAGGGGAGGGTCGGCCTGTGTCAGGGATACAACCGGCCTTTCCTCACCCGTAAGCCTGTCTCCAGCCATCCACCTCAAACCTAGAAAACCCCAAGCCCTAGGATACCACTATAATCCATGGCGTGACACCCGTGAGGAAGGCCCCCTTGGCCTTGTGAGGGAAGAGAGCTGCCCACAGACAGAACAAGGTGACACCTCAGGTGCTAAACACAAATGTGTTTTGCTTTGTAAATGCGTGTTCCTGGGATGGTGGCTAAACCCAGGCTGTCCGGTAGTGAATGTGTTAGCTGGACAGTTTGCGTTTCAATGCTCAACATTATTTATATATTTACATAAAAGGTGCTGCCTTGCTTATTTAATCGTTATCTCTTTGCATGTAAGTTGCCTCACTCCTGAGTTCCCTATCAAGGAGCCACAGTGAAAATACTTTTGAGTTAAGCAATAGGCTTAGAGAACCTAGAACTCAGACATGACATGTGATCCACCCATTTGAAGGTTATTTCACTTTACTGTGTAATTAGCCCGGCCGTATCTTAGGCACAGACATGGGTACACTGATGGTTATTCCAGTAACAGAGCCAGGCAGGAAGGATAAAGGGAATGAAATTACCTGTTGCCAATATCTCAGGATCCCAAGTCAAAATCCTTAATTGTGGTGAAAATATCTAAACTTTACTCGCAGGAGCTAGCTTTCTGATTATAGCTAACAACCACCTTCTGATAGGTCACTCTTCCAATAACCTAGCCCAAGAGAACAGGCAGATGACTACAGGACCTATCCCAGACAGACAAAAAAATTTTTTTTTTTCGTAACAAAGCAGGTTAAGATCATTATGGACACATCCCCACTGTCCTGGGGGAAGGCACTGTTATTTTCTTAACAAACCTGTTTCATCTGGACCCTAAGGAATATCACCTCTGGTAAAGAGAAGTGAAGGCCCCAAACTGATAAAAATGGCCCTGTTAAACCATTGTGCTCCAACCTGAGTCAACCATCTAGCTCAGATCCTGGCAAGATTTTGTAATCCAGTAGATCTGTCTCATCCAGAGGCGCTGATGGCAGGGTGTGCCCCCCCCCCCCCCGAATCCTTGTTCAGGTGGAAAAACAATTCTTCTCCAGCCTGCTTGCATATCCAACACTCTACCTTCTAGACACTCAAGTTACCCCAATAGGATGCCAGCCCTTCAGAGACTAAATTATAAATGAATTTGATTGAAAGCTCCACGGCTTATAGTGACCTTTAGAAATTTGCCAGTTCTTTCTGCAAGGAGAGGATTTAGAGAAAGAACATTACAGTGACCTTGAGTGGTCACCATTCACTGACCTGAGAAGGGTTTCCAGGCTTCATTCTGTAAGCAACTGCTTGCTGTCACTCTGTCCTTAAAGAAGCTCATACCTGGTGTCAGGAACATCCTTGTGTCCCTCTTGAAGTCCCTACTCAAGTCAATAGAGAAGACATGGACTTGCCCTAATGAACAGGAAAAAGAATTTGATCCCCAGACTACTAATTCCTAGAACCTGTGGCCTTCAAAGGCCATCTGGGTTAGTTTCTGCCTTTAGGCAGGTGAACATCTAAGGCCACACAGGACAGATATTAGCCTTATTCTTGAAAGCACCAAGGGACAAAGACAGATGGACTTCTTGGCAGTCCACCCACCATTTCCAGAGCTCAGCTTGCTCTTAGTAACAGAAGATTTCTAAGACCAAACCCAAAGAACTAACCATTCTGGGAGATACTGTAGACTCCAGTGTCCTACGAAAGCAGGATGCACAACCAAAATGGCTTCGCCTAACACCCAGAGAAAAAGGGAAGAAAGCAAACTGCAAAAATTACATTTGTTGGAAAGTACAATCTTCCTTCATGTCAACTTAATGAAAACCAGGCTGATGGGGGCCTGTGGTACACTCTAGGCTTCTGTCACTTCACATGGGTGGCTCACCAGTCTCATGCCACTCTTCCTAGGGGCAGCAAGGGTTGTCAATGACCAGCATGACATCTATGCCATAGGCTTCCAGCAGGTCCATGAGAAAGCTCCGGTCTCCCTGGGGGTCCAGGCCCATGCCCCGGGCATGCTCTGCTGTCAAAGTTTTGTCCTGACTGGCAGACACCTCCAACAAAGTCTGAAATATCCGGTTGTTTTGCTCGAGGAAAAACCTACATTTGCAAGACAAGAAGGAAGAGAAGAAAACACAAACCTTACTAGATAATCCATACCTGGAAACCCAATCTATACTGTTTTGTTTTGGATTTAGCACTCAGGATTGAACTCAGGGCCTTCGCATTGAACTATATACCCTCCCCACTCCACCCCCCCTTTTTTTGGTTACATTTTGATACAGGATCTCAGTAAGTTGCTAAGTTGCCCAGGTTGACCTCAAATGTGAATTCCTCCTACACACTGCTGAGATGACAGGTGTCAGCTGCTGCACCAGCTTAATATATTTTTGAATGGCTTCAAAGGTAAATCAAAGACATATATTAAAGGAAGAAAACAGGGTCAAAGCTTGACAGCTGGCTATTAAAGCACTACTTGGGTTAGCAGAGAAGCCATGCTTTGCTTAAGAACCTCTGAGTGCCAGGGTCTGACTGCCAGCATTTTCCTATGAATAGGAAAGCTACCGGTGGTTCTTAGCCTCAGGGAGGCTTCTGCAGACTACTTTCTGCTTCTTCAACAGAAAGAGAAAGTTAAAAACCTGCGCTGCCTGATAACACAGCTCATAACGCAGTTGTCAGGTCAAGGTATTAAGTGGAAAAGTAAAATACACTTTTGTTAAAGCCCCAGGCAGGCCAATAGAGCCTGGGGCAGAGGAGCCTCACCAGAGAACAGGCACGGCCCTAGATGGGACACTGGGCATTACACACAGCCCATGGCTGACACTGTCTACACAGGAGGCATTCTTCCTTCTGGGCAGAGGCAGGGTGTACAAGCAGCACGCTGACTCCCAGCCTTACGGTGCTACGTGTGTACATGAGCCATGTTCAGAAAGGCATCAGCTGTCTAAGCCATGCTGCTTAGAACTCCTGTGACTAGCAACGAGACTTAGTGCCCAAAGCATCTCTGAGTGGGCAGAATTTCAAGCACATATCACATGGCAATTTTTGAAAAGGCTGTGGCCCTGCTTAGGTCTGTACACCTGTGTATCCACGTAGCATGGCCACGTAGCATGGCAGAGCCAGAAGCTGTAATGGGGACTTGCCCAAAGTGAGTTCCTGTCAAAAAAAAAAAGCGGGGGGGGGGGGGGGGGGGGGGGGGGGGGGGGGGGGGGGCGGCGACGACCTGCTATAGGTCCAAGTATTCCCAACCTAGCCTAGCAAGTGGGGCATAAGAAGCTGGGGAGACCTGTTTCCATTTTAATTACAGTTCTGTTTCTAATGCAGAATGGTGTTTTTAGGTCTGCATGTGAAAGATACTGGTGCTGGAAAAGATGAAGACCCAGGGCTTCTATTCTGACCATTCACAGATGTGAAAGCAATTCCATTCAATACAAGGTTCAGGACAAGGAACTGGTCTACTCAGAGGAGGTAATGGATGAGAAGGCCCTGAGCCCTGTGAGACAGAGTGGGCTTCTATGTGGTGGCCATCCTAATCAAACAGAGCACATGCTGGGACTTGCCTCGTCTCCCAGTGACCTCTTTCCTTGACTCTTCTGTATTCCCCGATCCACCTTCCAGGGCTCGAGTTGCCTTTGCAAGGGGCCCAACTTGTGCAGCTACACAGAACATTCCTGGACCGCAGTGGGCGACATGGGAGGGACCCCAGTCGTCTACAGCAGTGAGGGCTAAAGAAATACCAGCCCTGAGTGGGCCAACTCACAGCACGAAGAGGTCCTCTTCACAAGGGTTGTGGTCTTCTTCCACTTCCTGGGAGTACAACAGCATCTGCCTATTGGGAAAGAGATCACCCTCAGACTTGGGTGGCGCTGGAGGACCCCAAGCTGCAGCAAGTCACACCTCCCAACAAGTGCTGATTGGTGGTCAGTGTCAGGGCAAAAGGGACCAGCAAAGAAATAAACAGGGCACCGTCTCAAAATCCCAGGGTCTACGGCCAGCTCTGCTGCTGGTAATCTCAGGCAAAGGACAAATATACAAGATAGTACAATGCATGTTTCTAAGGCACTGAACCATACACTGTAGACACCCAGTGAAAACTATGAACATACATGTGCGTACACATGCACACATGTTCGCACTCTAGACACCACCCTAAACAAGGACATTTTGAGAAGTCTGTAGAAGTTAGCATTACCCTTTCCTTGGGCTTCAGATTTCAGAACCCGTCAAAAAGAAATCACCCATGTGGACCTGTCATCCTCGTTTGGGGAGCAATACAGGGCCTGGCCTCTTTAGAGTGGGGCCGTCCCTTCCTTTCCACCTCCCAGGCTCCGTGCACACTGGCAGGAAAGCACCACCAGGGGCAGCATGGCTGGCTTCGTGGAGACCCCAAGGGCAGGTCTGAGAAGGGGCCCCCAAGCCCCCCAGCCCTTTCACTGTAGCCTTGATCCGCACCACTCCTGCCCGCAACCGCAGCAGGCCTGCGGCACCCGCAGCCACAGCGCAGGCTGCCCCACCTCTGCTCGTTGAGCCGCCGGTACTTCTCCCGGTCAGCACTGTTGATCTTCAGCAGGGGCTGCAGGTGGTCATGGTGGGTCTTCACGTTCTGGTTATCCACATAGACGTCATACAGCTCCTGCTTCTCCTCAAATATCTTCTCTGTGGTGCCTGTGGAACCCACGGTTAAGAGAGAAGGACCCCAGAGGGACCCCTGAGGGGCCACTGAGGGGGAACAGCCTGAGCCCACTGGAGACAGCAGAGTGCAAGAGCCCATGTCTGGGAGTAGGACTTGGACACACAGGTAGAAAGCGGGGAGGACCCCATACTCACAGGCCACGTAGGACACCTCTACCTCCAGGCTCTCGATGTCAGCCACATTCACATAGAAGAAGGGCTTGGACTCGGGGATGGTGCCCCCGATGCCGGGCAGCGAGACATTGGCCAGGCAGCAGCAGCAGTACACTGGAGGTCGGGTGAGAGGGACAGAGAGAAGATCCTGTCCTTCCATGCCCCCTTCCCCATCAAGGCCTTTCAGTCAACCACCTCTGAAGGGTCAGATTCCAAGTTTGGACATGTATGTCTCCACCAAAACTCATGTTTAGGCTTAGCTCCCATGTGACTGTACTGCCATGGCAGGGCCTGTAAGAGGAAGTGAGACTGCGGAGGCTCTGCCTTCATGAAGGGATTATTTTCCAAGACACAGCTTAACTCCCAGAGCAAGTTGTTCTAAATCAGGCCTGGCACCCTCTCTCTCTAGCTCTCCTCTCACATCTTCCGTGTTCGCCTGCCTCTGTTCTTCACCATGATGCCGTCACCAGGAGCCGAGAAGATTCTGCGCCACGCTCTTGGACTTCCCAGAACCATGAGCAAGGACTAACCTCTAAGAATTATCCAGCCTCAGGCATTTTATTACAGCAAGAAGAAACTGACCACTAATACAGAAGCTGTGGAGGCTTCTGCTTTGTGCTGTTCTGAATCACCAGTAACCAGGTGGTCCTGCCCTTCAGGATATGGGGGAACAAACTTTTTGAATTCCACAACAGAGCCAATGTCATCAATGCCATGCTTACCAAATCCAACAGACATTTCTCAGTCTCCCTCTCACTAGTCTTAGTATTTGGTATCACTGATCGTCTCTGGCTTCTAGAACTTTGCGTCTCCGCCTTTTTGTCTTTCCTGCCTTTCCACCTGTGTGTGGCAGGCCACTCCTCCCTCTTCCCACATGACGCTGTCCATCAGTTATCAGGGCAGCCCCTACGTCACTTTCCAGTCCCCACCTTCAGCCCCACCTTTCCCCAGAGGTGCCGCCTCAGCTGTGCACGTATCTGACACACATCTTCTGGGGAAGGTCTCACAGGCAGTGCGCACTCATCAGGCCCCAAGGTAGCTATCAAACTGATCCCCGCCATGCCTTCCAGGCCCACCATTTTGGTAGCCCCAACATCCTGTCATCCACACTCTACCATTACATCCTCACCATTCAGAATCTTCACAAACCAATGCCAATTTTGCAGTTTCTCTGTCACACACATACAGAATCTATCTTCTCTGCCTTAACCCTGACCCTTATCTCTTACCACCAGGCTACAGTGTGTCACCACTCTTATCTTCTTCACTGACTTCATATCCAGAATCCATGTTCTAATATACAAATCTAATCATATCATTTCCAGGCTTAGAACCTGATCCTCTGGTGTGGCCCCAACTATTCCAGTCAACAAGGAAAGACACAAAGTGATGTCTGTTTGGGGAACTTAGAACCTGACTATGGCTTCTAGTTACCTCTGTAGCACACCACACCCACAGGTGGGGGAGAAAATATCAAAATACGCTTTCGGAGTAAGGCAAATTTCCAGAGGATGAGGATCTGCTCTCCGAAGAATTTAATGAACTGAGACATACAGCCAGCTGGGTGTGTGATCTGAAGAAACAAAAGAATGGGGAAGGAAAGGGAAGGGAGAAAGGAGGTACTTGTTAGAAATACTGTGAAAATATGCAATGCGGGTGTGTGCAGGACACGCCCCCTGGGGGAAAATCCCAAGGACGATGGAACAGATATACCAAGGGATGGTGATTTCTACACAAAGTATTTGTCACTGTGGAAGTCATATCTTTAAACTGGATTTCTGTAATACAAGAGCTCCTGATACATGAAGTTTAAGGATCATTACTTTGGAGAAAGAATTCAGAGGAAACAAATATATATATATATAATATATATTTCTTTTCTAAAAGCAGGGTCTTGCTCTATATTCTGCACTGGTCCTAAACTCTCTCTAGGCTGGCCTGGAAAACAAGGCAGTCCTGCTTCAGCCTCCTGAGTGCTGGGATTACAGGCACCTGGCTTATGTGGAGTCAAACCCAGGGACTTGCACTTACAAAGAGCTCTAACCACTGAACTATGACCCTAGCCCTGGATTTAATTTTTTAAAGTCAAATAAAGGTATCTTTGAAGAGACAGTATGCCTCAGTGAGAAAATTTCAACCCTTAACACATTTTTGAGAACTGTAAATAATAAAATAGGCAGAAGTCTTATATTAAATTCTCAAGTGTAAGGGGCACCCAGCTACTGCAAAGTGAGGTGTCTACAGTGGTCACAGGTACGGAGGACCCACGCAGCATCCTGGTCTAGCCGCGCCCCACTTCTCACTCCAGCTAACTTCTTGCCAAAGCTAACTGCAGGGAAGCTGGCAACCCCAGGCTGCCTTCTAGAATGACGATCTCAGGGGTTAGGAGCAGAACTGCAAGTTCTGATCCTAGCCTTGCCACTCACCAACAGGAAAAGTGAGTTCCTATTTCTAGTTCACTTTCCTCATCTGTCAAATAAAAAGGCAGTGCCTATGACTCTAAGTCCCAGTGGAGATAGAACACAGAGATATTTAGCAGCCAGAATAGCGCAAAGGCCGTTGCCACTGATGTCCCTGACACAGCAGCTTCAAACCAGGGTCCTTGTGATTGGTTCAGGTTACTTCCTTGCTGGTGTGTCAGGAATAAGAGTGCTCACCTCACACTAGGGACCAACACGGGACCTGTGCTGAAAAGAAGCTGCCACACCAAGGCAGCTTCTGTGCTCACTGCCAGTTCAGACCTAGCTGTCCTCGGCCCCGTGAAGCTGCGCCTGGGCCACCTGGGAGAGCATTTCCCTTTCCAAGGCCCTCACCCCGCACTTTCACGCACTTGCCTCACGCCAAGAAAAAGGCCGCCTGACACTGGGCCTGCCTGCGGCCCTCTGCCCACTCCTCTGTCACAGTGTCCCCGGTCACCAGGAATGACTAAGTGACCAAGTCTGGTCAGATCCTTCCAGTCACTGCTTTCATCTAGTCAACCAGCAGACAGAAGGGGCCAGAGCACATGCTGTTCTTCCACCTGCCCGTTATTTTCGCGTCCTCGTCGTGGAGCCCTGGCAGGGCCTGTAGCAGGGCCCAGGGCCTCGGCGCCCCAGACCAAATGGTCAGCCCCTCAAGGATTCTGCTCTCTCTGCCATGCTCCCTCAGGGACAAGTGTATGCACTGGTAGCCACGGAAGTGCCACGGAATTGCCTACTCTGCGAAAGCACCAACTGTCCTAGCTCCAATGATAGAAGCCAAGACTCAGCCCCTGCCCTCATGTAGTTCATAGGCTGGTGGAAGAAACAGGTAAACAGAGAATGAGGACCCAGGCTGGTGGGGGGTGGGGGGGGGACAGGGCTGTAGGACATATGAGGGAGAAGACTTCCTGGTGGAGGTGACACCTAAGCATCATTTCCTGCAAGCTTAGCAATTTAGGTCCTAGGTGCAGGCCTGGGCAAGGGGGGTACTGGAAGGGCCACCACAGGGGCTCCCTCCTGTCTTTTGAGTCAGAAGGACCCCTCACACCCCGCTTCACCCTGTTCAACTGCACAGCGAGGCAGACAATTCTGCTTCTACGTAACCATTTCCCTTTATCAGCCTTGTTCTGTATGGCTTATTACAACAGGCACTGTTCAGTTTCAGCCTCTGTTTTCCCATCTTCCAAGCCAGTGCTCTGCTGTATTTTCACTCTTTATTAGCTGTTGGCAAGTCCTGGGAGTCCAGTACCTTCCACCAGGGCCACCTGCCCCTGCTGGAGCTGCGCCCCCCGTGTTACCTCTCTCCAGGGGAGACGCACGCCACTACTGGACCTCCTCACAGGCTCGCACCTGCCACCCTCCACTCTGCTTCCTCATGCTGTGCTCCTCTGAGCTCTTAGACCTCACACCTACTGTTCAACACCTCAGACATCTTCCTTACACGTGTGTTCACATTATAAACACTTACTGAACTATATACTTAGGACTTTTAAGCTTCCTCCCATAAATGTTTTGTTTCAGTAAAAAGCTTACATAAAAAATTCTTTTTTTTTTTTCCCCAGACAAGGTCTTGCTCTGTAGTCCAGGCTGGTCCTGAACTCACTGTGTAGCCCAGGCTGGCCTTGGATTCATGGCAGTCCTCCTGCCTCAGCCTCCCGAGTGCTGGGATGACAGGCGTGCACTATCATGCCCATCTTACGTGGTGCTGGGGAACTGAACTCAGGTACTTAAGTGCTTTTAACTGCTAAGCTATTCCTCGATCCCCAAAGTTTCTCTCTCTCTCTCTCTCTCTCTCTCTCTCTCTCTCTCTCTCTGTGTGTGTGTGTGTGTGTGTGTGTGTGTGATTTTCCATTAAATAGCAAATGGAATCATATCCAGTCATCCCTCCGTCGGGGGATCCAAGACCTTGCAGATAACAAAATCTGTAGGTGCTCAAATCACATATATAAAATGCTGTAGTATTTGCAAGTACTCTGTATACATCTTCCTGTGTACCTTCAACCACCTCTAGAGAACTAAGGTGTAAAAGTTATGCAAATAGTTGTATTTTTACAGAACAACAATAGGAATCTGTACGTGCTCGGCACACACACAGCTGCTTTTGATCTGCAGTTGGTTGAACCTAGACACAGGACCCCCAGCACAGACTGTGTACCTTTCTCGTCAGCACTGTCATTTCCCCTGGCCCCTTCCTTCTTTATACATACAAGACCTGCCCTCCCTCCCCTGGCTCTACCTCCTCGCCCGCAGGCCTTGTCTGAGCTGTAACCTGGTACACATCCATCCTCGTTTCTCCACGTTCCTTTAGCATGTGTGTCTAGCCCTCTACTTGGGACTGATTACTAAAGAGAAATGTAATACTATCATCGACAGGTACCTTGCTCCTTTCACACAAACAGACCTGGCAGAACTTCCCTGTCAGTCTCTGGTGCTCTGATTCCTCATTCACAGTGGTGGTTCACTATGTAGGCATTCTAGTTTTCTACCTCCCCAAACAATGCGGAGCCAAACATCCGTGCACACATCACTCTGGTGGCTTCATACCCACGGGACAGACCAAGGGGTGCTACTGCTGAAACAGGAGGAGCATGTACTTTTACCTGACCAGCATACTGCTTTTTGTAATGAAGACTGTCCATGTCTGTGTCTGCCACCTATGCAAGCCACCATTTCCCTGCATCTCCCGGCCCTCACAGGTGTGTTAAATGAGCTGCCTTCCAGAGGACAAAAGCACTTGGCATTCCCTCTTCCTCTTTCTCCCTCCTTCTTGGCCCCTAGAAGGGAGCTGAAGCAAATTCAGGCCAGATTTTGGTCACTTCCCTGTGCATTCAGAGATAGCCCAGCAGCAATTCAATTCTTTCAGCACGATAAGGTAAGGCAGACAGAGGGCAGGGTTCATCAACATAAGCCAGACCTGGCATGGCCACCCTCTAACCACCTGTCAGCTCTGAGGCTACATCAAAAGATTGGGAAATCTGCAAACTGTATTTACTGGAACTGCACGCCAAATGCCTGCCTGTTAGGTTCTGCCAGTGGGAGGCAATGGCTGGAGACTGGAAGGTAGAAGGAAGGAAAAACTCTCTTCAGTCTCCAGCTTCTGTTGGTACTTCTCCAGCAGCGGAGGACCTGCGGCTCCAGCATAAAGCCTTTCTCTGCACAAGCTGACCTACTCCCTGCCCCTCCAAACCAGTAAGAGGTACCGACAGGGACAGCATGGTACCTCCAAAGCTTGGGCTGGCAGAGTCCCCTCCACCAAGCTCCTGTGATTCTGTCAGTGACATCTCTTTCCCTTTGATGCCTTGGTCCTAGGTGTGTCCATAGCCTCTAGACAGACCCAATCACCTGCCTCCCTGGCATTTCCAAGCCTTGCATTCTCCCCTCTTCCCTGTACGTAACTTGCTTCTCGCCAAGATAATATGGCTACAGGGCAGGCTGTGAACTCTCATGATTAAGGAGACACAGGGGTCTGACTTCTCTCTTGTTAACACAATCTCTTGCTGGTGTCCATGAATCAAGCAGCATATGGGTAAGAACTAAGGGTGGCTTTCTACCGCCAGCAGGATATTGAGGCCTTCAGCTCAACAAACCTTAAGAAATCCATCTCTGCCAAGACCCCCGTATATTTATAAATGGCTACTTCCCTGAAAAAGCCTCCCAGTGAGACCCCAGCCCTGCCTGATACCCTGACTGCAGTCTGACAAGATACCACGAAGCAGAGACCTGGTTGAGCGGGGCCGGGAATGCTGCCTCACAGAACCTGGGAGATGATACACATTCAAGCTTCTAATTTGGGAATTTGGGGTGCTTTGTTACACAGCATTAGATGATTAGTAGGGGGTGGTAGCTGTTGTCTGTAATTACTAATGACCTCACTCCCCATTTGCTTCTTCCATCTTCCAACTCTTACATTCCTGATTCCCTACGTTGAATTAGTTCTAAATACCTAACATGGACTCTGTTTCCTTGACAAGACTATTATTTATTATTGCTCAAATTCTATGATCTAGTTATTATTTAAGATTCTCTACAGTTTGATTCAACCTATTTTCCCAGTCTTTTCTCTTAGGCCAGGTGACAAAAAAAAAAATTCAATTGTAAGTACACAAGCTTGCTTATAACTCACAAACATGTCCTGAACAGTGAAGCAGGGCACTGGGTGATGAGCAAGTCCTGTGTTTAAATTCTATTTCCAGCTCTGCCTACCTGGAAGGCCTGAAGTAAGTCACAGAACCTTTATAAGCATCAATTATTTCAGTTCAAGAACAAAGAATAAAAATGGGCTGGTGGCACAGTGCTATAATCCCAGTACTTTGGTTAGCTGAGGGAAAAGGATCTTAAGTTTGAGCTTAGCTTAGGCAACTCAGTGAGATCCTGTTTAAAAGAAAAAATATAAAACAATGGGCTGAGGATGTAGCTCAGTGCAAAGACCCTGGGCTCAGTCCCCAGTTCTACCCTATCCCTCAAACGCACAGAGATTGTTTTTTAAATGTTAAGAGGAGTGCTACAACACATACAGCAACATGCCTAACCCCGAGAAGGCGCTGATGAAGCAGCAGACAGACCTAAGCCCCTATCAGTGCTTGTGCTTTCCCTCAGTCTGCAGTCGGCCTCCCTCACGTTCCACATGGACAAATTCTTCAGGGAGCAACTCCCCTTCCCAGTTGCCTTCTCCCTGAAATTCATGCATAATTTCACTACCACAGGTACCCTAAGTTTTCACTGAAATATCTTATGACCAGCCACATGGAAGGGAGAAAAGAAAGAGGAGGTTCATGTTCTCAATTACCACTGTCTCCTTCCTGTGGCAGTGTATTAGAAATCCAACATTAGGTGTACGATTGTAATTTTCTAACTTTCTGTAACCAGGCAATGAAATGATACAACTCAGACTGTCAATATTTTAAAGTAACTCTGTTTTGTCATGATTATGCTGTTTAGGTTAGGTGTCTGCTGTGTAAAATAGAGTTGACTATGTAAGTTAAAATTTCTAAGTCAGTTTGCTGTGAGTTCACCTTGTGAGGTCCACCTGCCTTGCTTTGCTTGTGCATTTATCAGGATTACTCTGGAATCCCTGTGATGAGGACAGAGGCTAAATAAACCTCTACCCCTTCCCTTGCTTCCATGCCAGCCTGCTCAGAGTAACGTATTTCATGAGAATAAGGTATTTTGTGAGAGTTACACCAGGTTATGACTGGTCATTATGTATAATGCATGTAATGATGTGAAATCTATATAATACTTGTATAAAACTTGCTCGGGTCTGCTCTCTGAAGACTCACCCAGAGTCCAAGAGACAGTTCAGCTGCCATCTTGGCTGTGAAATAAAGATCCTTAATCTTGCCTTAATTGATGCATGGTGAGCTTTCACATTGGCGTTCAGTGGTCTCTTCAATTCTGACCTAAAACACTTTCAACATTTAATGCTTGGCCAGGTGTTTTGTCAAGTTTACATATATTCTAGTACCAAAAAACAAAGTGGTACAGAAAAAAAATATAAAAAATCATAACTAGGAAATATCATAGCTTTTCATTACACTCTTCATCTTTAGTTCAAATATTTGACTATTAAGTATCTGAAGCAATCAACAAAATCAAATCCATCTTTCTCCTCCTAGGAGTCCAGCATGATTGGGTGGCTACAGTAAGTAACTGTATAGACATGTTGAGAATATGTTTTATTTAAAACAACTCACCTTATGCTGTAAGTGAATCCACTTCTGTTACAACTCAATTCTATTAAAAGCAGACCTTGAGCATGAGCCTGAGGTATTAACTCCTCGTTAATTAAAAATTAATCCACAGCCACTATTCCCAGACACAAGTCCAGTTCTGTGTAAGGCCAACCTCACCTTCATCTCGGGGTACATGTAGCGGTGGATGGATGGCAGCCAGTAAACAGGGGGCAGGCTGCTGCCTCTCCCAGGGCCGGCATGAAGCACCCCTTTCTTGTCTTCATAGAATGCAGCCAGATGAGAGTAATGCCCCGGTGTCTCCAGCTGGTGCCTGTACAACACACACACCCAGGGCACAGTGTGAATAGCCCTGGCACTAGCCTAGCACCTCGCCCCCACCCGACTCCCAAGGGGGTCGCAGGAAGATCTGCACGCTGTGGGTGCCTCAAAGCCTTCTACAGGTTACAGAAGAGCCTTCAGAAAAGCTTCAACACGAAGCCTAATACTCTTTGACAGCAGCATGTAATATGTTCCATTTCCCATGGGAAACACAAAGAACTAGTAGGCTGTGACTAATATCTATTGTTCTTGGGCAAGATGTGACAAGGATCCCACCCGCTTCCCAGCAAACGGCCGTTTCTCATCAAAAGGGGTAACACGGTCAACTGCAAGTACTCTGCTCTCTGTGTCGAGCTCGTGCTTGCTTTTTGTTACAGAAGAACAGCGAGAAGTTCACCCCTCCTCACTGTCCCAAATAAAACAGTTATGACTAGAGGTCACTGAGATCGTAATTTTACATGAAGTCATAAAGAAACGAAAACACATCAGAATGTTCTCCAACACTGGTTGTGTACTCTGCTTGGGTCAGAAGCCCTGCTGACCAATTCCAAGGACAAGAAAGTGGCACCAGGCTCCTAGCCCATTGTACAGTATGGAATCCTGCTCCCTAGTCAAGGCACCATGCTTAGTATTATAGGTAGTAGAGGGCGAGTCGCCAACTCTGCCAGAGAGCAACGAAAGACACGGTGGGATTCTAATGCCTAGTACCTCAGAGCGAGGCCTTATTTGGACAGGGTCTTTACACAGACGTTATCAAGTTGAAGTGAGGTCAATGGAGTGAGCCCCAATTAGGGAAGAATTACAAAAAAGAAAAATCTGGTTAAACAAAGAACACTAAGCGATGAAGAAGCGGGAGAGGGATGCCTTTCTAAGGCAAGGAATGCTGAGACCTGCCAGCAACAACCAGAAGCAAGGCCTGGGGCAGGTCTTCCCATCCTTCCCAGGAAGGAGCCCTGATGACACCTTAATTTTGGCTTCTGTCTCTAGAAGATGAGACAGTGAGTTTCTGCTGCTCTAACCACCCACCCCCCTCAGTTTCTGCTACTTTATTTTGCAAAATCAGCAAACGAATAGAGAAATAAGAAATTTCCAATCCTTATTAGCTCAATTTTCTCGGTGTCTTAAGTTTCTCTAAAATGATGAAAGAGCAAAACACACCTCCACTGAGCAAAGGAAACTAGCACTGGCCCAAGAACAGCAGGGATTAAAAAGAGCCAATGCCGTCACCCCACCACCAACCTGCCACACAGCCTATTCCAAACTAACATCAGAGTCAAAATGGCCACCGACCAACTCAGAAAACAGCCATTTTCCAAGCATCTCCAGGGTGACTTCAGCCAGTACCAAGAGACTTTCAGGCAAATTTATTATCCGAGGGAAAAAACCCCAACACTATTATATATTTTAAAAACGATTACTAAAATAAGCTCCTCGCTCTAATCTCACGGCTGCTCAACACTGAGCTGTAATCTCTGCACAAGGCGGCAGCAACATGACGTAGTTAAGTGACTGGCAGGGGTGATCATGCTCCCTCCTCCCACTTGCGCAAACACTCATGGGCTACACAGGAAATTCTCCCTGGTTAGGTTGCATTCAACCACTCTGAGAAGATGGCCGATTTTATATTCTCTTCAGGGATGGGGATCAAATTGACGGAAGTTTGATAAGCAATCGCAGATGGTAACTTCAAGGGTGGCTTTATTACTCATTTTTTCCTGAAAGGAGAAAGATCTATTTTCTGTATTAATAGGGGCTGCGTCAAGGATAATTTCTGTACTGCAGAGTCGTTTTCTAGGCTATTGCTGGTCTGCGATTCAACTGACTTTCCTGTTTGACTACATTCACTATGACATCAATAGTCATGTCTGAACTGCAGCCTGCTATTCTGTCGCCCTTGTGTGAGTGAAGAGGAGCTGTTTACATATAAAATCCACAACATAGTTAATATACTATATATTGGTACTGAAACTTCCTTTTTAAATTTTTTCATTATAAGCCAGGCATAGGCCCTTAATCCCAGCATTCTGGGAGGCTGAGGCAGAAGGATCAAGTGACACTATCTCAAAACAGAAACTGAAAAGTGGGCTGGGGATGTAGCTGAGGGTGAAGGCCCTGGGTGCAGTCTCCAGTACAACATGAATCAAGGGAAAATAAACAGCTGGCCGCACACTGGACACATCTGTGGGAATCTATGGAACAGCTCAATACAAGGCACAGTCCCTGGGGCAAAAAAGCTCAATCATATTTGATAGCCTAAGATACCAGTAGCTGATGAAACAGAACAAGGAAACAATATGCAACACATAAATATAAATTGGCAGTTCCCAGATGAATATTAAGCAACCAGCGTACAGAGCCTCAAACTTGAAACACACTGTACACTTTGCAACCCGTAAGCCACAAGAACAAAGTAAACCAAAAAGTAATGAAGCAAGACTGAGAGGGCTGGAAGGTAAGTTGGTCCTTAAAGATAAAGTAGAAGGAAACCTTCTTGGTGAGCTTAGCTGTAAGTAATCACAGATTAAGAACCTACCACAGTAATGCTTATGCTGAGCCATCAATGGAAACTGTCCAAGAGACCTGATGCTGTGAAAACTATTAATTATTGGTTCATTGTTTGCTACTGATCTGAAGCCACAGGCTTCGGGCCAGAGCAAGGTTTCTCCTGCAGACACAAAGGCAGTGGTGTTCTCTTTAAGCCCACAGCCCCTCTGCTGCCAAATTACAGATGTACGTGACCATGCAGATGCTCAGCGCAGCGAACCCGAACCTCATGCTCCCCTACCACACCCTGCAATAATTCATCCAGTGGAGAATCCGAGCCCCCTCTGGACAGCAGCTATGGCTCATCGCTTTGCTGTATTCCTTGCTGGTCTGAACAAGCCTGTTTTATGTCTTTGCAAATACAGAAAAACAGGCTATCCAGTTCACTGGTGGTGCAGGGACCAACTATTTCACATCTTGAAGGCTAAATTAAAGTATCAATAGAACTGTAAACTGTATACAACCCATGATCCAGTGATCCCATTTCCAGGTATATGAATTCCACTTGTAGGTCCATGTGGTCATGTATGCCTGCGAGGATACTCAATTTTACAGGAACAAAACCAAACCAAACCAAACCGAGAGAAACCTAAAAGCTCAGTAGCAGTGAAAGAGTTAAATGAACTATACAGTGACATGCTATGAAACCACCACAGTAATGCTGAGGACTCTTAGTGATGAGACGGGTGTTGTGGTTAGGACCTGGAGTGTCCCCCAAAAGTCTCATGTATTGTCTATGGAGCCATGTAATGTTGGTGGGTTGGGGTCTGGCCTGGAGGGGTGGATTGTAGTTGTTGGGATTAGGGGCATGTGAGTTAAGACTAAGGGCATGTCAGTTAAGACTAAAGGTGTATAGTGGCCACACCTTCGATACCTGGATGCAGGAGAGACTAAGACTGGGACTTGGACTAGTCTCGATTAGTCTCACTTGCCTGCCTGTTGGTGATGTCCTGAGAAGCTGCCTCCACCTCTGCCTCTGCCATATACTTCAATTGCTGCCAGCCGCCCCTGAATGGACTGTGGCCATCTGAAACTGTAAGCTAAAATAAACCTTTCCTTTCCTAAACTTGTGCGTGTCAGGTATAGAGTCACAGCAACGAAAAAGTAACTGAGACAATGGAATACAGTGAAAGGTTAGCAAATCACATTGTAAGATTTAATTATTAAATGATCCCAACAATCATTTTTAAAGAAATACATCTGCACATATTTATACATAAAGACTAGGAGGATATATAATAAAATATTAAAAGCAGATTCTCTGAATTTTTTCCTTTGAGCTTTTCTCTACTTTCCAGGTTCCCCACAAGAACTATAGTACATGTTAATTTCATATTCAATCTTAAAACTTTTCATTATGGACATTTTTAAAACATAAAAAAGAAGACAGTAATAAGCTCTGAGTATGTATTGTTCAGCTTTGATAACAAACAATATTGTGGCAACTTGGTTATATACCCCCTCACTAGCACTTTTTCTGAAATGTCTTAGAGAAAACCCAAAACATCGCAATTCACTCACACTCTAGTATACAGCACATCACTAACCAAAATTAATAATGTCTTAATCAAACCAAACATACAATTCATATTCAACTTACACCAACTGTCCTCAGAATATCATTTTATAGTTGGTTTGACTAAGCAGATTCACAAATGCAGTTACCTGTCTTAGGTCCCTTTTGTTCTATTACAGTCCCTCTTTTAATTAATTTTTTACGCAATAAAATAGCCATCTACTATCTTTTGATTGATAATAATCATAAAAGCACTCTTTCACTAGAGAGCCACTGAAGGTCAAGGTTGTAGATGAAGCATTCACTGTAAGCAAGTGTGGGGCATCAGAAGTCAGCGCGAATGGAAAACACACACCAGGGGTTGCAGAAATCAAAACTTAATCACTTTGATAAAAGTCAGGGCTGCCAGCTAGTACCACCCCTGCCCAGCCCGGAGCCCTCCTCTCGCATGCTCTGGCTTACTAGCCCGTTCTCTCAGCTTTGCCTCTAGCTGTCGTTCATCACCAACCTGGGAGACCTTTATAGCTACGATTTCAAGTCTAGAAGCTATGAAAAGATCAGTGAATTTAAAGAAGAAAACCATCAATACAACAAAAAGTACTGTTAAAAGTGAAATGGCAAAGTAGGGGAAGAATCTGTATTATACAGATTTTTCTTTCATAAAACAAACTCTTAGGAATTAGTAAGGTCAACAAGAATAACAGGATATAGCAAAGGCTAGGAACAGCTAAAAAAAAAGACTTGAAGATGCCCACCTCACTTGTAAATTAAAACATAAAATTTAAAACTATACTGGTGAATTGTCTTTCATCTGTCAAAGTGCCAAAAATTCAAATCTTTTCTGGTTGGCAATGAGACAGAAAGGCATTCATTCTCCTGCATTGCTGCAGGACAGGCAAAATGGTTCATCCTCTATGAAACACAATTTGACACTATTTATTAAAATACATATCCTTTAAACAACCAATTTCATTGCTGGAAATTTAATGCATAAATATAGCACTCATGTGTGAAATGATACTTGTCCATTTATAATAGCAAAGAACTGGAAACAACCAAATGCCTCTGAGTAATGGCCTTGATACACAAAGCACTGTTCTTCTGTGGAGGGCATTTAACTGTAAAAAAAACAATGAAGTAGCTCTCAATGTACCGATGTGAGAACAAGTCTTACAGGACACCAGAATGAAAAAGGCGAAGTGCAAACGTGCCTAACATGCAAAGAAAGAAAAGAAGAAAATGTATATTTGGAAATCCACACACAAAAACAATGGGAAAATACAGAGAAATTAACAGTGATCACTGGGACTGTGGGATGTGGGGGGGAACTGGGAGAAGACTTTTCACTTTATGCCACTGGCAGAGAGCACTGCTCTCTTCTTCAGTAATAGAATCTTCCACATCGGGATGGTCACATGTTTACCTAGCTACAGACTCCCTTGCTGCTAAGTACGGCCAGGAAGCAACCAACAGAATGTGAACAGAGGGCAAGTGTACAAGTTCTGGATGCTGATGTCACTCCCCCTTCTTTCTGGCTGGAGTATCGTAATAGTGGAGTTAGTATCTACCAGGTGGATAAGAACTCTAGAAGGCAGCCTAAGACAAAATGACTTGGGTCCCCCAGTGACCAGCACAACAGTGACCACGCGCACTGAACTACTTCTGTTCTGAGACTGTCAGGCTAGAAGAGCTGAACCTGCATCTTTTTTGTTTGTTTGTTTGTTTGTTTTTGAGACAGGGTCTCGCTCTGTGGTCCAGGCTGGTCCTGAATTCACTTCAGAGCCCAGGCTGGCTTTGGACTCATGGCAATCCTCCTGTCTCAGCCTCCCGAGTGCTGGGATTACAGGCGTGCGCCACCACGCCCAGTTTATGTGGTGCTGGGGAATCGAACTTGGGTACTTAGTGCTTGGCTTAGTGCTTGCTCAAGCGCTTTACCCACTGAGCCATTCCTCCAGCCCCGAACCTGCATCTTGTGTCGTTATATTTTGGGTCTCCTGCTTGTAAAGTAACTTAGCACACATTTTACTTAGCTGCATATCAGAAAGCTCCCCGTTAAAGTGTAACAGAACATTTGTCAAAGCTTAAGTAACTTAAGTAAGCTGGAAGACAGATGCTATGCCATCTGATTTGCAGCACGGAAGAAGCAGCTGGAAAGGATTCTGATGTGTGCTGACTGCCCCTTGCTGCTCTTACAGGTTATTACAGGAGTAAGATGAAAACAGGAAGAACTGGCCTGCGTTAGCTTATGAACCCGAGTAGAAGGAAATCCGGCTTACTGAGCAGAGCAAGTTCTAAATTTCACATTATAAATCAACTAGGGTTCTGATAATTTGGGACCCTGTGAGGCTGGAAAAGCCAATGTTTCTGTGGTCAAAAAAGCATGGGGTAAGAGTCTCTTTCAACGCTTCCGTGAAAATTTGGGGCTTGGTGAGCGGTTGTCAAGGAGGAAGCAAAGTAACAATTAGCTAGGTGGGGTATGCACATGCACTAATTCATAAGCTGGATGCGATCAGTAAATACTGTGAACACATAGTAATGAAATAGTTTTGGAGGTAAAAATGTTTCCAGTTAAGTGTTCTTGGGAAGTCCTAGGAATCAAACATCAAATTTAGAATGTTACCACCTAGTAGCTGCCTAAATGAGAGAAAGGGGGTGCACCATGAATAGAAATCAGCAACTGAAAACACACTCATTTAAAACTGTGACCAAAAGAGCTCCATGTGGCAATGACGGGAGTAAGAAGAAGCTGATTTAATCTTTGAGGGACACGGGAATTACCACATGCTTGGTCTATGAAAAGCCAGTGACTTTCCAACTGCTAACGAAACCCTTGGACCCCGACCCCGTGCAGGGAGGGGACGTGTCCTGAAGTGGTGCGGCTGCACAGAGGGTCTGCACCATGCCTGCTGCATGTGTGGCTCCAGGGGAAAACCAGAAAGAGTCTCCAAAGCCAGGAACCGTGGTGGAAGATGGACAAGGGGTCCCTTCCGCACAGCAGCAGGGATCAGACAGCATATTCCTCTGCCAGTCATTACTATGCCTGCTCAGAGTGTCACCACAGCAGTGGACCAATGACTGCGTTTGTGTCTCGTTTTCCCTCTCCCGAGAAGAAGGCTGCGCTGGGGTTGCTGTTCTAGCTTCTATATTGCGTTAGGGCGGCAAAAAGCGGAGGGACGTGTTCCTTGTTTTATAGGTCTTTAGGGTAGGAAGAGGCATGCCCAGATCAGATTCAGAGGACTGCGGCAGGTCACAGAGAAGTTCTGAGCTGCAGCATGGAGGCAGCCCTGGGATGAGACTCTGAAGCCTCCCTTAGAGTAGGGGGAGAGGCCTCCGCTGGGAAGGAGAGTTCATGAAGGTACCTGGGGTCTCGGCCTTCAACCCAGAGGCTGGTTTTTCCATAAAAATCTATGGATTACCCTATTCTTTCTGCTTATAACCCAAGGCTCAGAATTTTAAGTCATCACAGAGTTACCATGGAGAAACTACATTTCCCAGTATACTTTGCTGGTATTGACAGGTGTGACTTCAGTTAGAGAACTCAACAATGGAACCTGACCAGTGATGCACATAGTTTTTTCATTCCTTTCCTCTTTCAGTGGGCTGGAAGGTGGACATGGTATTGGCGAGCACTTGGACGAGGATGACATCAAATACAAAACAAACACTGTTGGTGTATGATGGAAAAGTAAGCGAAGTGAGTCCGTGGATGACTACAGGAACAGAGCAGGCTGCCCATCCTGGTCGCCTGCCTCTCTCTAGACTAATACATAAGAAAGATGCTTTGGTCTTATATTGTATTTTGGGGGCATCTGTTACTGGTGTTTACTCAGAACTTTAATATAACACCTGCTAACAAACCCAGGCTTTTGAACCTTCCGAATATATTGCATATTTGTGATGTTTTCTAAAAGAAACAACTTCTAAGAAGTATCAAGATTTCAACAAAAATATTCTCTTAAAAATTCTGTGTTACTTCTGAGAGACAAAGCTGAGGAAATACTTCGAATGCAAAATGGGGAAAAGCAGCTAGAAGCCTTTTTTTTTTTTTTTTTTTTTAAGAAACTTGCTAAAGCTGGCAAGGCCTAGAATCCCAGCACTCTGGAGACTGAGGAAGCAAGATCACCAGTTTCAGCCTGGCCTGGGCAACTTAACAACTTGGCGAGACTCTGTGTCTAAACACAAAATTTTAAAAAAGGATTGGAAATGTGTGAGGCTCAGTGTGAAGGCCCGAGGTTTGTCCACAGTACCAGAAAACAGGGAAAGAGAGACAGACAAGTACAGATAGACAGATATATAGAAAAACATGCTAAGTATGTTCAATCACTACAGAATAATCATCTAAATTTACAGGACAGCTAAAGTGTGTCTTATCTCTACAGGTACAGGTATGCCATATTTCATTAAAATAGCCTATTTGAAGAAGGAAATCCTTATAAACTATTAAGCCTGTTTCTGTGAACTTAGTTCACTCAAGAATGATATTCATTTAGATTGATTATGGGCCTGTAATCCCAGCACTCAGGAAGCTGAGGCAGGAGGATTGCTGTGAATCCAAGGCCAGCTTGGGCTACATGGTGAGTTCAGGACCAGCTTGGTCTACAGCGAGACCTTGTCTCAAAAAAAAAAAAAAAAAAAAATACATTGACTATGGTGTCCAAATGTGTCAATATTGTATTTTTATGTAAATTTTATTTTTCCACAAATAATTTCATATGTTTCAATGATGATTAAGACAAATTATGTTTTATAAAAGCTTTAAAATAATAAATTTAAAAAGTATGGGCTACCTAAGTACATATATAGTATTGATGCCAGGTGTGCATCTTTTTTTTTTTTATGGGAATCTCACTCTGTTGCCCCAGCTAGCCTTGAACCCCTGGCCTCCTGTTCTACCATGCTTGGCTGCCAAGTATAGTTTTATAAAAGTATATATAAACACACGTTATCAGAAAAGAGCTAATGTGCTAAAATTTTAATAGTGCTTCCAGGATTAAAGATATTTCCTTTCCCACAATCTGAAATGTTATTAGGTCAACTGCATAATAAAAAAAGGAATAACTATAGTTTTGCTGCTTGTGCTAAACACTCTCTTCCTATTTCCCTGAACAGTAAGTGATTAGGCATTGAAAGTGTTCAGCGCCCCCACCTGAGACAAGGAGGCAGTTACTTAGGCGGCAGGGTCAACAAAGATCATAGTCAAGTCACCAAGTTATTTACAAAGTGATGACGGTTGTCAGTATAACCTGGAAAAGCACCACCTCCACCAACTCTCGTCACAGGACGGAGAAGTCTCTCACGGGCTGCTGGCTGAAGGAAAGACTTGCACCTTAGGCTTGAGCCACTGCCTGTTTTCCCGGCACGCTGCCCTACCGCGGGGGATGCCGACGCAACAGGCAGCACACACGCGGAAGCCACATACCTGACCTGGTTCTCCAAGAAGTGCATGTAGCGGTAAAGCAGGGTGTAGGAGGGGGAGAGGATACCCACAGACTTCATCCGGGCGCCACGCTCTAGCTCGCTTTCCACGGGCATGTTGGCGAAGCAGGCCAGGCCAAAGAAGGGCCCCTTGCGAAAATAGCTGAAGTCGACCAAGTATGTCATTAGGCTCAAAATCATCAGACAGAAAATATATTTTCATTAAAATGCGGTCCCTAACAAAATAACTGTAGGCATGGCACCCCCTGACACAGGTCGGCCTTCGGCCACCAGCCACAGAGATAAGATGGCAAGTCTCAAGGAGACCGCAGAACTCACCGGCGGAGGGTCACCAGCCAGAGTCTAGGTTTGGTCTCTGGCAAGCTTGCTGCTCGGCTGCCCAGGACCAGAGACGAGCTCGCCTCTTCTCCTGCACGTCAACTTATGACTCAGATGGTCAGAACCAAGTTTTCTAGCATAAACCATGATGATCTTCTCTTATGTCCTGGAGCTTCTGTCATTTTCAGTACACTGTCACTTTATTTACTCCCCCTTTCTATCTCTTGTACACTCATGGTTTCAGCCTAATGAGGAGATTAAAGCTAAGAAATTACCCTGCAGGTCTTTCTGTTTATACCTCTTCGCAAAATTCATAATGTACCAATTACACAGTACCAAAAATTGGCCTTAGTGGGGGAACTTCAAGCTTTACACACCATGTCTTAAGCTACACTGAGCTGAAACTCCGCTTTCATTATAACAAAATCTCAAGTGAGGTTCACATAATTTGAGTAAGAGACCCTCCATGGTATGCATCCTTAGCTTTCCTAAGGGAGGAAGCTCATTAGGACTTGACAGCTAGAGACTTTCTTGTTAGACAGTCTCCCACAAATAGTTCTTATGTTCTGGAGAAAGTAGGGGTAAAAGGAATGGGAGGAAGTGGTACAGGAGGACTTAAGTTCAGAAGTACTTACATGAAATCGGACTGAATTTTATGGGACCCACTGGCCATTGACTTGAACTCAACGCCCTCGAGATCAATATCTTGAGGCAAGCACCATTCTACCATGTTTCCTGCGGGAGAGGGAGGATATAAGTTAAAAGAAACAAAATCAAAGAATAGGGCTAAGTCCTTCCCCAGCACAATAAGACCCACTGACCCCACCCTTGCCTAATCACTGGGATGCTCTCAGGTTTCCTTGGCCTATCACCAGTGGGCAGCCCCCAGGACCAGCACCAGGCAGCAGAGGAGCTGCTGTTTCCTGTCACTGCGTTCCAATGCACACCGGTTCCGGTCTTTGGTTCTGCCACTGCTCAGCCACTTCCAACTCCTCCTCTCCCATCCTCACTTATCCAAATGTGCATTTTCCTCACCTTTCGCCCCACTTCATCTCACCTTCTCCCCTTGGTCCCCTGAGGTCTTGTTCCCATCATGCCTTTCTACATAAAAAAATTCTCATTGGTATTTGTTGATTCCTAGTGATATTTCTCCTTTTCCCTTGATGTCTCTGACAGAATACAGTAGTGTCTCTTTTCTTACCTCACTGACCACTGTAGCCTTGCCCCCTCTCTCTTTCTCCCCATAATGAAATGTGGCCCTTCCTCAAATGTCGACTATCAGCACTTCCAGAAATTTGGGACTCCACCACTTCTTACTAATTACTGAGTTTCTATTGAGCTAAATGCTGGCAATACAAGGTAGGAGAGGATACAGTCTTTGTCCACAAAGATTACAAATCAAGGGTCTAGAGAAAGACAGCAGCTGTTTTAAATCTTAAAGGTATATGTCACAACAGAAAGTGAAATTTTAGAATGTAACAAGAACAAGCATCCCCCAACCCAAGAGAAACAGAGAACTGCACAAGTAGCAGCATAACTTATAGGTGGCTGAGAACTCTACAGAACAGTCCCTATTGTTTGCATGCATGTGAAACATTTTTCAAAACAAAACATTAAGTTGCTTTTGAGATTTCACATTTGAATAAGTTTATCAATGCTGAGAATTCTAATTTTGTAGGCAACAGATACAACCATGACCCAAGAATAGTGCTTTCACATAACTGGAGCATTGGAGAATACACAGTCCCGTCTCACAACATAGCAGACACTGTAGAGGATGATACAATCAGCACTCAGCCCAAAAGATTTTCAAGAGAGAAATCACAATTCCAACCAACAAATGAACTCCCTAAAACAAACAAAAATAAAAACCATGAAAAGGGAAATGAAAATGTCATGAATCAGAAGACAGAACAATGTGTTTGTCAGAAATAAAGTACTCTGTTAAAAGAAAGCCCTCACACCAGAAAGAGAAGTGAGCTTGGGGATAAAGGTTAGCAGGCTTTTTACGCATCAAGTTCCCCCACATTCCTGTATCTTTCCCCATCTTACTTTCCCATGACTTAACACCTGACATCTACAACTTAGGGAGGATTTATTTTAGTTCACAGTTTCAGAAGGTCACAGTCCATTTATGGATGAACAGGCGGCTGGCTGGCAATGATGGAATGACTTGGTGGGTCAGAACCAGAGACAGAGTTCCTCACAGCATAGCAGAACAAAGTCAAGTCAAGGAGAATGGATGGAGCCAGCACACGCCTCTCCAGGTCAAGCCCCAAGCATCTACCTCTTTCAGCCAGGCCCTCCCACCCAACAATAAATAGTATCCACAGGTACATGAGGCTTTTGGGGGACACTCCAGATCTAAACCACAATACTCTCTTTACCATCCACATTCATAACTTTCATAGTCTGCTGGAGTTCCCTGTGGAATGTATGAGGACAGCTGGGGAACTATCTCAGGTCTACCACATTACAGTGTCCCTATACTGCCACATAGGTGGTTCTGACACATATCAGGGGTGAAAGCTCATGAGTGGCCTTCAGCATACTTGATCCAAACCCATCACAACAGCAACACATGACTAGCACAGAGAAGGGACAACCTGGAATAGTGCCCCAGTGGCCTTCCCTAGGCTCTGTCTTCTAATTCTTCCACTGCCTTGTTTTCTTATACCATTCTGTATAGGATTCAAGCAGCCATAGCTTTCCCCAACCTACCCTGCCCTTGACTACTCAAGAGCTTGTGAAAACTTTAAACTTGCTACTGAAGTTTGTAACAAGTAGACAAGGAGCACAAATTACAACTGTACCCCTCACTGAACTTTCTCCAAGTGAACGTGTCTATGTAGCCAACTCCCAGAACAGAAAGTTTCAGAAAGAGCATGACTTGTGTAAGATAGACCCCTACAGCACTCCAAGGCATTTCTAATCTTTCCAGAGGAACCAGAACCCTGACATCATGTACCACGGATGAACTATACCTTTTGTGAAATTTCTGCAAGCACAATAATCACCTTATTTTTTGGTGCTGGGACAGAAAACCTGACATCCAATGGTGAAGGGAGGAAAGGTATTTTAACTCATAGTTTCAGAAGATCACACTTCATACGTGGATGGCTAGGAATGCTAGAAGCCCACAGTGGAGCTGCAGGCAGAGGAAAGTAGTCTAAGGCATGGCAGATGGGAAGCCACGAGAGGGAGGAAGAGCAGTGCTACCCTTCCAAGTCCTGTCCCAGTCCCGTTCCGGGCTAAACCACAGGGTTCTACTCCTTCAGACCAAGCCCACCTTATAACAGCACATGGTTCCATCAGTATTTCATACCATCCAAACACATGAGGCTTCTGGGAGACATTCCAGATCTAAACCTCAACAGTAATCATAGTTTTTGTCTTCTTTTGGTCAGTATTTTTGTAAGAATCATCTATGTTAACCCATACAACATCCATTTGTTCGTCTATTACTTATACACAAGTAGTTTACTGTTCTACTTTGCTGCTGAGGCCCATTTAAGTTACTGCCCACTGAAAGATATTACAGCTAGCACTCCTGTACTTGTCCTCTGGTGGATACAGGTATGGTGGCTTTGTGATGCACAGACCCGGCTAGAACTACACTTCTCGGAATTCCCTTCTCTATGTTTCCAGCTGAGATCTGGAAGGTGGAAGGGAAGCAGAAGCCATGTTGGTATCTGGAAGGTTGGTGCAGGAGATTCAGGCAGCCACCCACATTGCTGTTTATCCACAAGCTGCCCAGAGGTGGAGGGCACAAGTCAAGCAGCTGATGCAGGAGCCACCTTCCCCTAGAACTTCTTTCCACTCCTGTGACCACGGAGCTGGTTGTGTTTGATTTTACAATCCAGCTTTCACAAGCTTTTCCAACTGGACACTGTCCCAGATTTCTGTCCATCCTTACAGAGTTCCACCTGTCCTCCCTTTTCCCAACATCATTCCCTCTATCAATAACTGTTTTATAAGCAGACTTCAGGCTCTACCATCAGACATAAAGATAACAGCTTTATACAGAAAATCACCTCCCATGATTATGTAATATCAAGTCCCTGCAACAAATACAAAGAATGATCAAAGGAAACAGTGAATGCTTAAATTTAAAAAAAAACATATTACAGTGTGTGCTGCCCTCCTCTCCTTCCTGCTGCCTGGAATGTACATGGGTGTAACAACGTATCTGAGGGAGTAAGGGAACCATTAGCCAATGTGAGCCCAGGCCCCTGGATTACTCTGGGGACCTGTATTCCAACCCTTTGGCCATCAGTCTCTTGACTCCCACCTTGAGTAGGCCACTTAATTTGGATCCCTGACATTCATGGCCAAACCTATATCCTACTTTAGACAACCAGACGTAGAAGATGAAGTTTTCATTTTTACGGCTCTCAAAGGCCTCTTCCTTCCTTCTCTGTGCCTGCTCCACTCTTGCTGCACATAAATGTAAGGAACTGAAGGAATGCCAGCCCGTATGTTACATCCTTCCCCGTACACAGATAAAAGCCCCTCAGGTTGGGAAGAATGCTCATCCCAACCAGGGTGGGGAATCATGGACACGGGCAGAGGCTCCAGAATGCCACTCTGGGGAGAGTTACCTCCACCCCTCCAGAAGAACATTTCTGCTGACACATTCCTCAAATGAAAGGAAAGCAGATGAAGCTATGGCCCATATCTCAACTTACTACAATGTCTTAGATGTCTATCCTCCAGGAGTCTGTGAACTTCTAAAAGGCAGGGCCTTTGTTCTGAAATCCCAACAAAGCACAGTGCCTAGCGTAGGACAGAAAGGTCATTAAAAATAAAACAAAACAAAAAAGCAGTAAGAATAGACAGGTTTTTGAGAAGCCAGCTGATGAATTACTACTATTACTCTAGGTACAGTAATGATAATTGTGGTTCTGCAAGAAAATGACATTATTCTTAAATATTTGAGAGGTCTTATCACACTGGTAATTTCCTTTCAAATAGGTCAGAAAAATTCTTATCTATATTTATATTATCCATTTATAACTCTCACTGAATTTGTGTCAATTCTGTTGATAGAGAATAGATTAAGTAGAATTTCATATTTGCTTACGCTATAGATTCAATGAAATCTCAAGCAAAATCCTAGAAAATTATTTAATAGATTTTGACAAATTCATTCATTCTAGGGATTATATGGAAAGGTAAAAAGATCCCAAAACAGCCAAAACAATTCTAGAGAATATAGTTGGAGAACAAATTTAGATGGTGTGGTCTTGGGAGTATTGGAGTAACGTCAGGCAAATACATCAATGAAACAGAATAAAGCACCCAGGATAACATCGTCAACACATCTTTACTGAAGAAACAAAGGCCATACAATGGAAAGATTGCATTATCAACAAACGATGCTGAATAATGGGACATCCACATGCAAAACAAAACAAAACAAAAATCCAGACAGACTGTTTTAGTTACTTTCTTGTTGCGGGCCAAGATATGGCTGGAAATGGTGGAACCATGTGGTGAGTCCACAGCCGGAGAAAGAGCTCCTCACAAGCGGAAGAACAGAGCCAGTCTGGGAGGTAGGGTGGAGCCAGCACACACTCTTCCCAGGCAGTCTGCCCCTTCTGGGTCAAGTCATGGTTTCCTTCCTCCTCTCGTCAAGCTCCAAGCTGCCTTCCAGGCAGACCCCATCTCCCAACAGTACACAGTATCCACTGGCACCTGAGGCTTTTGAGGAACATCCCAAATCCAAACCACAACAGACTTTACACCCTTCACAAAATGCATCAATGTGCATAGTAGAATCAACTTTAAAATCTAATATTAAAAAACTTCTAGACAATAACACCAAAGAAAATCTAGATGATCTTGTGTTTGGCAGTTAAGTTTTTAGATTCAGCACAAGTATAATCCACGGAAGAAAAACTGAGATGTTGGAATTCACTAAATTAAAAACTTCAGAAGCTGGGTATGGTGGCCCAATATTCCAGCACTTGCTCAAAAATGTACAAAGAATTCCTAAAACTCAAAAATTAGAATTCAAACTGTTGAGACTGAGATCTAAAATGTTTCCCCAAAACCTCATGTGTTCAGAACTGGAAATTTGGAAGGTGACTGCATCATGGGGGTGCTATACTTATCAGTGAATTAATCCAGCCACAAGGTCATAGGTGAATACACTGTTGGGCCTGGTTAGAATAGGTAAGCATGACCTAGAAGGGTATGTCTCCTTTTTACACTTTCTGTCTCTGTCTCTCTCTGCTTGGTGGGTGCCATGGGCTGAAAACCTTCCTCTGCCCGGCACTTTCGCTATGTCATTTCTGTCTTGTGGCCATCCAAGCATGAAATGAACCCCCTGAATATGTGGGCCATAATGAAGCCCTCCTCCTTCAACTTTTGGGTATCGGGTATTTTGTTCCAGCAATAGGAAAGCAAAGCAATTTTTTTAAAAAATTAGCACAAGACCTAAACAGACAATTCAAGAAAGGAGATGTATTGATGGCAAATAAGTATATGCAAAGATGTCCAACTTATCAGGATTGCAGCCTAAACCTCTAGTGAGACACCCTGACATACCAGTTAGAAAGGCTAAAATCCTAAGCACCGAAAACACCCAACGGCAAAGAGGATGCGGTGCCATGGTGATTCTCATCCATTGCTGGTGGACGACAAAATGGTACAGACACTCGGAACCACAGTTTGGCAGTTTCTTACAAAACTAAACATCTTACCATATGACCCAATGATTGTGTTCTATTCATCCAAATGAGTTGAACATTCACGTCCACATAGAAACCTGCATATAGATGTTTACAGCAGCTTTGCTCAGAACTGTCCCAAAATGGAAGTGGCGAAGATGTCCTTGATTTGGTAAATAAATAGAAAAAGAGTGGGACACTCATACAATGAAACAGTACTTGGCAGTAAAAAGATAGGAGCAAGTAAAAGGCATGGAGGAACCCCCCAAACCATGCTAAGTAAAAGAATCCAGTTTGAAAGATCTCACACAGTAAGATTCCAACTCTACGACATTCTGGAAACAGACAAAATTATAAACAGAGTAAAATCATCAGTGGAATCCAGCATGGTGGCACATGCCTGGAATCCCAGCGTGCTGGGAGGCTGAGACAGGAGGGTCACAAGTTCCAGCCCATTTTGGCCAACTTAGCAAGACTGTTTCAAAAGAAAATATGTTATTTTAAACAAATGAGAAAGGAATGAAGAAGAGGAACACATGAAATTTTTAGGGTAGTGAAACTTGTCTATATTGTAATTGCAAACATTTATGCATTTTTAAAAACCCATGGAACTGCACAGCAAAGTGAACCTTAAGCTGTGGACCTTACTGAGTAACAATGCATTAATGTCCATGTTGATGTAAGGGGAATTTAGTGTTTGTGGGAAAGGGGGAGATGCTCAATTTTTCTATAAGCCTCAAACTGCTCTAAAAGTTTTTAAATGTTAACCCATAAATTAATATAAGTTAATTGCTCTAGGAGTGGCAAATGATACTGCTGTTCTGCTTTAAAAAATATTCTTAGGAGCTTTTTACTGGAGCATTAAGAAATGAAAAGTTGTGGCAATTTACTATCAACAGCTCGGCCAAAAAGAAAAAGTACAAATGAAAGAAGATCTATACCCTCTATACAAAGTCAGTTCTGCTACAATACTTGCTGGATATTTGGGAACAATTTCACCAGAGAATTCCACATTTGCTTATACCAGATGTTGATTATGAGAAACTCAGATGAGTGCAGAGTACCATACCAGCTCAACAGGCCACAAAGGAAGAGATAAAATACACCTTGTCTCTGCTGTCTCAGGACATTGGGTGTATTGTGAGCCACTTCAGCTCACCCTGTTAGGACTTTTCATCTGATTTCAGATAGCTCTTCGTTCATTATTTCGCTGTAACTTACAAACTCAACCCTTTAGACAGTCACCTCTATAGAAAAACTCCAGGCCTAAGTGGAAATTACATCTTTATTTAGTATTCTTAATCACTTAACATCAACTATGCCCCATCGCTTCTATTAGGCTCCGGTGGTGCCTATCGTCCTATTTTTCTCTTAAGTCCTGTGATTTTTAACGCGATTTTTCATAGCAGAGATTTCTGGAACATGTATTTCATGTTGCAGGGAAACTGAATGTATGAGGATCAAGCCAATATGACAAAATGTCAACAGATGGGGACTCTACATGAAGGATCTGCAGGTTCTCACTGTACTATTTCAACTTTTCTGAGCCTCTACAAATTACGACAGACTAACTGGGGGAACACTGTAAATAGAAGAGGTGTGGAAAAAAGTAAGGACAGCACAAAGGATACTGCAAAATCCAAAACTAATTGAGAGGATATACCACGGCTAGTCGGGAATGAAGTACCCTACATCAACCTTGTACAGGAAGACTACCAATTAAAAACCAATTTACATATGGAACTTGTAGAGGTTTAAGGGAAAGTGGTTTTACAAAACCAATAATCCTACGGGAAACGATCTGATGCCAGAACCCCCTCACAATACCCACCCAGGATATTTGCACACCTTCTTTTCAGGGTTTCCAAATAACCTCACTTTATTAGTAAGAATTCACAGCAGGAAGCTGGAGCCTGGAAAGATTCACCAAAGGGGAGACTCACCAAGGGTCCCTGCCCCTAACTTACTCTTCCAGGTTCACACCCTCCCCCTTGGGCCACCCACACCTAGGCCTGTCACTGGTGCCCTAGTCCCTGCACATCCTTCTGCAGAGATGACTTAGGACTTCACATGACCAGAAGAGAAACAAGTGTGACAATGTGCACTCTGTACACTGACTGTTTAATAAACACTGGCGGAATATAAACTGGCAGCACAGTGCCAGGTGCTGAGCTCATTCAAAAGCAAATATGTCCTGGCTTAAAGGCACCTGAAAGAGCAAGCTACTGGGCTGGCAGCCATCACCAGGGAAGGCAGAAGGGCTGCAGACGTACAGCAGTCTGAACTCTATCCTCTACTGCTTCAAAGCTGAGCTTGGTGGCTCTGCCTGTGAGGGATTCCTGGGTGTTTTACAAGCTCCTGGGCTGGGCTAAACACAGGGTTCCACCTGCATGTACAGCTGCCTCTGTCTTCCAACTACTCTGCTGAAATGTGAAATGACCTCACCCCAGGGCCTGTGGAGTTCATCACCCTCCGCTTCCTAGGGAGAACAGATTGGCTGTTGCTACTATTGTCTGTTAGAAAAGTCATCTCAAAATATTAATATTCAGAGAAAGTAATGATCTTGAACCAAAACAATCTCTAATAGAAAAATACGTGCAGCATTTCTTTCTCCTCCTCCTCCTCCTCTGTTGGGTGGCTCCAGGCCAGTACTTCCTCTTGAGGTCTTCCTGTCCAGGGCAGTGGCTGCCCCAGCCTGACATCCTCTCACAGCTCCTCCTGCCCCAGGAGTGGAGGCGGCTCAGCAGCAGTCTGCCCTCCAACATATGCTTTGCCTTTACTATAGACACTCTTAATTCCAGCTGGGAAGCAAAATATAGATAAGAAACCCGGAGCAACCTTGGTCAACACATTTCCTCTCCATAATCACCTCTGTAGGGGCCACCAAATTCCAGAGATGGAAGAAACTTCAGTGGAGTACTGGTTCCAGATCCCCACCAGGCCATCTCAATTGACTTTTGGTCTTACAGAGTCTGAAACTGTCTTAAAATCACCCCGGATGAGAGCACAACTAAAACAGGGAGGATGGTCAGTAGAAAAAGCTCCGAGTCAGGCAGAAATTAATCCTGATGATCTCAACTCCACCATATGTCAATGTGTGGCTGCACTCCACCACATTAATCTTACATAGGGAAAAAAAAAAAAAAAAACGTTCCACTTCAGATCTCATCTAATTTTCCACTGGGCAATGGGGTGGTGGAGTAGAAAAGGAACGCAGGCCCTGGAGGCAGGTACATTACATGTGTACACACACAGACAACTTACCAGGGAGATCACAGGCAAGGTCCTTGAAGCCCTAGCACATGGTAGGCACATAGTAAGTGGCAAATATTATGACCCACACCTACTTTTCTCCCTGTAAGTTTTCAAGTAATTCTTTCCAAAGGCCGCCAAATAACTCTAACCCGAAAACTACAGCAGGTGAATCGCCAATAGCCCAGGAAGGCCTGCCAGTGTGAGATCAATCAAATCAACCACAATTGTGTTCACATCAACCTCAACCATATTCCACTGACATCTGATGAAAAAAAAAAAAAAAGAAAAAGAAAAACAGAAAAAGTACCATGACAGAGTTAATCCTGGTGTAAGAGATTCCCCTGCTGAACATCGGAGCTGGCTCCCCTTCGCCTCCCTGACAGCTGGCCATTCTCAGGACTGCTCTTTGCATCTCCAAACTTTCCACCGGCACTCTAGTTAGTCGCTCCTGCCGCCCCAACACTGGGGTCACTTATTATCTGGAATAGTCAGATGACCTGGGCAGCCCTCCAGTTTATGCCACAGGCACTGGACCAACCTAATCCCACTGTGCCTTTCCATCAGTTTGCTATTAAATGATTGTACAGGAATTTATGGAGCTTTAAATTAGCCAATGTGACCGATCTGAAAAATACCTATTTGACATAAGCATAGGAACATTTGCATATATTAAACTATGTGGTTGTTTAGATGTAATCTGAACACTGGCTAGAGGCTGAGGGAAAACAGGTGGTAGCAATTCAAAACAGTAAGAATAAGAAACATCTTGAAAACCTCACCAGGTGAGTTACATCCCACAGCCATCTCCCACCCCTTCCAATCTACCCCAACACAAACACACACAGCAGAGGAATTTTGCCCAGACAACCACAAACAACTCGGTGAAAGCAGCAGTGTAAAGTGGTGTCTCATAAGGAAATACTCTAGAGGCAGGTTCACACGTGACCAGGCCCTGCAGGTCCCAAGTTTCACCAGCCTCAGGCCCACCTACAATCTTAATTACAATGGGCCCAGAGCTCCTGTTACTACCGTGGGGAGTTCCAAATGTTCCCCTAACAAAGCAGAGAAAATAAAATTTTATTAGAAATGTAAAGAACAAAAGAAAACTGAAAATCAGGTCCTAAATCATAGGCCTGAAAAAGCAATAATATTGTGGTTGTCAACTTCTTCTCCATCCAGTGTGCAGAGAGATAGCATCTGGGCCTGGTTTCAATAGCAGCTTTGTAACCCAGGCGGCCAGCACCACCATCCTACAGCTTCAGAAAAATACTGTGCATTTATATACACGCATGCCCACGGACACACACACGCACCAACCCTGAATCTCTTCGTCTCCACGTCATCTGTAGACTGAACAATTTCAAGCCATGAGCCCAGTGAAAATAAAGACTCGTCTCTACCTTCTGATTTCTCTTATGGACACCCAATTCCAGCTCTAGAACTTGACTCTTAAGAGTGTGAAAGAATTAGTCTTATTCCCGCTATCAGCTGTAGAGTCCCCTGAGCATCTTCCTGCCCAAACACCCTGGCACAGACAGTACCAGCAAGGATCCACTAGTCCCTCACGCTCAGTCTGACGACATCCTCCTCGGAGGTGCCACAGCCAGATTTTCTCTTCCCCATCGGTCTTCCCATTTCTCCCTCACGTGCCCACAGACTGACTGGACACACGCCGACACTACACACCGGGTGAGAAGTGGCGTGGCATGCCCGTGGCCTGGGAGCTCCTACTAGTGTAACTGGGGAACACAGTGGGGAAAAACGGGGAGCAGCTAAGCAGGAAGGATGGAGAAACTCCAAACCCCTCCCACCTGGTAAGGTCTGTCATTATGTTCTGATTTTAATTTTTTTAAAAAGCAGTATTCACTTCACTGGTTTTGGTAACACAGGTAAAGGGAAGGCAAAGATCTGGGTGGAGCCGTATCAAATAGGAACACAGAGCGGATCTGCCCCAGGACAGGAGGGAGGCTCCAGAATGAGAATCGGGACACATACTTCCGGTCCCTGTGGCACTGTTACCTCACGGGACGCCCAGGGCCTCGTATCTCGTCTCCACCACGCAGGGGCGCACCGCGTGCTCCCCGAGGGTCCCAGTCCTTGGAAACCTGGGAAACTCCAGCAGCACTCATTAACTCGTCTTTTAAAGTTATATATAATTTTTGTAAATATTTTCACAGATGCAAAGTGCCATGCAAGACCAGGATAAATGACACACACGAGAGACAAGTGTTTTCCCCCAAAACTTAGCCGCGCTCCTCGCACACCTCTCCCCTCCCGGGATGGCGCCAGCTCTTTAACGCTTTCACCAATTTCACTCTCCACTGACACCGAGAAATGGCCAATTCTAGCAGCTCTACCTATGGTCAGGATCAGACTTCCTCTGCGCTGACAGCCCCGCAGTCTCAGTCCTGTTCACTCCTAATCCTCGAGTCCCCATCTCCTACCGTGCTGCACCCGCTGCCCCAGACCCCGACCCCCTGCCACACGCCCCATCCCTAGAAACCGCCCGAAGCGGCGACCGCTTCCCTGCACCCCGGCCGGAGGCGGGCGGGGCGCAGCGGGCGGTCCTCGCCCCTTCCCGGACATCCACTTCCATCCCCAACGCAGAACCCCGGCCGAGCGGCGGGCTCAAGGCCGCGGGGCCGCCGCTCGCTCCGCCAGCGTCCCCGGAGGGGGCCGCGGCGGCGGGTCCTCCTCGGCTCACACTTCCGCGGGCCCCGCGGCCCCGTCCCGGCCTCTCCCGGCACGACGTGCCCGGCACGCGGCGGGCGCCGACCCTGGAGTCGCTCCCGCGGCGGGAAACGCCTTCCGGCCGCGAGCGGCAAGAAAACAAAGCCAGCGAGCCCGCGGCCGCCAGCGGCCCCGGAGCCGAGCAAGCAGCGCGCGGGGCCGGGAACAAAGCCCCGGGGTCGGCTCGGGGCGCGGCGCCCGCGGGGAGCAGGTGTGCGGGCGCGCCGCGAGTCCCGCGCCCGGCGCGGCTCTCACCCGAGCGGGGGTCGAAGGTGACCACGAACACGGCCACCACTTGGTCCTCCTCCACGTCGCCCAGCTGCAGGCGCCCGGGCTGCAGCAGCACCTCGGGGGGCGCCGGCGCCTCGGGCTCCCGTCGGCGGGGCGGCTCCGCGGCCGGCCGGGCCCGCCTGCCGCCGCCGCCGCCCCGCGACCGGCCTCCCGCCTGCGGCTCCGGGGCCCGCGGCGGCGACACGGCCGGGCCCTCGGCCCAGCGCAGCAGCGGCGCCGCGTCGCCCTGCTCCACCATGGCGCGGCGAGGAGGCGGCGCGGGGCGGGGCAGGCGCTGCGGGCGCTCCCTCCCCCTCCCTCCTTCCCTCCCCCTCCCCGCGCCGCCCGCCCGCCGCGCCGCACCTGCCCGCCCGCCGCACCTGCCCGCCCGCCGCCGGGGGCGAGGGGCCGGCTGCGTCCGCGGCCTCGCGGGCGCCGCTGCGCGGATGGGCGCCGGGAGGCGGGAGCGCGCGGGCCCGGCGTCCACCTGCGCGGGGGCGGGACGCCTTCCACCTAGCGTGCCGCTCTGAATTTCTATACGTCACCATATTTTTCAAGTCCCGTGGTCATAAGGACCGTGCCACGCGCGTTATATAATCCCGAACGCGTGGCTGTAGGCTGCTGCTAAGAGGCGCCCTGGCCGCTCAGGTGTTTGGAATATACACATAAATGACTTTTCAAGGGGGCAGGGGCAGGTGGAGGCTAGTTTATTTACATAACGAATTGGGATGAAGTTACGAATTTATTTCCGTTGAGTGTGTGAACCTGGAAGCTGGTGGGGCATTTGGGGGAGTAGATAGTCCCACTGAAGATCAGGAAAGCAGCAGCTCCGGGCAGTAAAAAGAGCTCTAAAGCTTGCACCTTTGGAAACTGATGAAGGTGTTTCTTTCTCTATGAACCTGTTTTTCATACTTCTGGGAGTAATCTGGTGGCTAAATAACTTTCAGAGGAATTATGACTAAGACCTATGCTCCATAGTTCAGTGGTTTAGCGTGCTTGCCTAGCAACCCTGAGGCCCTGGGTTTGATGCCCCAGCATCAATCACGCAACCCTGCCATGGTGGCTGTGCACCCTGTGATCCCAGCACTTGGGAGGCTGAGGCAGGAGGATTGTCCTGTGTTGGAGGCCATACTTTTTGAGACCCTCTCTCAAAAGAAAAGAAAAAATAGATATTACCATTAAAACAAAGAATGAGTTGACAAAAGAGGATTGTTAAACTATGTAGTTCAGCAGACCCTGAGGAAAGACCCTCTCTCCAATTCGCCTGCTCTCAGAACACCCAGTGGATCTGCGTGTTAGGTGTTGGTCCAGGGGCCTTTCTGAAGACCCATGCCCCTGCTGTCAGCTACTTCCAGTCCAAGTGACATAACAAGCATTATATCTTTTTTAAAAATACAGATTGCTTTCGTTATTTATATATTGAGTTTATCCTGATCCCTACACCCCCTCCACCAAAGTAAGTAAGTGACCATCTCTCTGGATATGTAAATCATCACCAAAGAGAGGGCAGCCCTAGGCACTCCAGCCAATACCAGGGCACTGTCTGGCTCAGGTAAGGGCCCACCACCCTGAGTTGTACACAAACACTTCAGGCCAACCACCACAACCCACTACTTCAGAAACCCAACCAAAGCTGATCTGAGACATTCAAATTTTCACTTCAAATATATAAAGGGGGAGAGAGATGTCAAAGAAAATCATCAATAATTTCCCAAAGCCATCAGCTTTAGAGCAAATGGACTTTCCTGATTTTTTTTTATGGGAATAGCTGCTCTCTCCCAAATGGCTCAGCACCTCTTAATTTAATACCCTCAGGTTCTATGTCTATTCGGAAATAAACCCATAGCCATCAATACCAATTAGATTGCTTTATGAACAGAAGAATAAAGTTAGCTGGGCCTTGTGGCTCAGGTTTGTAATCCTAGCACTCTGAGAAGTTAAGGCAGGAAGATCACAAGTTGGAATCTAGCCTTGGCTACTTCGCAGCTTGGCAATCCCCTGTCTCAAAAACAAAACAACAATAACAACAACAACAAAACCCCCAGCAATATAACAAAAAATGTTTTAGGGATGTAGCACAGTATAAAAAAAAAAAGTGATAAAAGCAAAAAATTCCCAAGCCTCAGCCCTGCAGCCTTTTCTGGTTTTTTTGTATGTGTATGCTACTAGCCCCTCTCTGCTGGGGCACAAGGAAGACTAGAAGTGGGGGAGGGAGGGCAGGAGGCCCACAGGCCTGGGATGATGAGTTCACTGAGAACACCACGTTGGAGCTTTAGGATAAATTTATTTTACTTTCCAAAGTGTATCTTCATGATATAAAACAAAGAACAGAAGAGTATTTTTGACTATCACATTACGATTGGCCACTATTAAGATTTGGCTATCACACTATGATTGGCCATCATGATTGGCCACTATTAAGATTTTATTTGCCTTATCAATTCTACAATTTTTAACAATTCTTAATGCAGCTACAGTGACTTGTAATCACAACTATACCCTGGTGGCCTTGTTCTCACGGAGGAGATCTTGGCTTGCTTTTGTCAGCCACCAGGAGGAAGCACCAGCCCCAGACAACTTTGACTAGGTTCTCTTCCTGAAGTTCTTTGGACAACCCCAGTAGTGTGAATGCAAATGGCAGCTAGCAGGAACACTGGCTTTCAGAACAACTGCAGTTACAGCAAAATTTTCTCCCCCTCCCTTCTCCTAGTGTCAAAATTGAGACAAGCAAGTTTCCTTACCTGGCTCTTGCTGTGTTTGCCAGATAGGTAGGGCATCCAGAGACATACTAGGGGTGCTGTGGCCCAGCTCCAGCCTCCCGCCCCCTAACTGATCTGGTCCATTCCAGTGTCCCCACTGCCTAGCATCTGTCGTACAGTTTGGACCTCATGGCCACCACAGTAGTCCCGTCTGCACTAACATGTCTTTTATTCTCCCAAACCGCCTGGGCTCAGGTGCTTGTTGGTGTGACCCCAGCTTGAACTATGGTAAATCAGATACCACAGGTGTACTCACGTTGTGCTAGGAATAGTATGGGGATTAATTGAATGGAATATATCTTCACAATTATTACTTTAAAAACCAATAATCCCTTCCTTTTGATCCTCTGAAAGTTGTGCTGGTGTAGAAATTAAACAGTTGAAGCTCCACAGATGATTTCTAATATTATAATATCTATTCTTAATGGATGTCCATCACAGGACAGAATGTACAGCATACTTGGCTCGCTCTGTAAATACTGACTGAGTATGTACTGCATTCCTGCTCTAGGCAATGGAAGTAGAGCCACAAACAAGAGTGAAGCTTTGTCCTCATGGAATTTACATTATATGACGGTGTGGTGGAGGAAACAATAATGTCTTTAAAATGAGACACTAAATAGGTAATGCATGATGTAGTGACAAGTGTTCTGAAAGAACACAGTGACACAGAGCAAAGGACCAGGGAATGAGTGATGGGTACTGAGACTGTTCAGGAAGATTTTTCATATAAGTGACCTTTGAACAAGAAGGGCAAGTGAGACAATGGAGAAAGAGGAAGTCAGCATAAGCAAAGGTCCTGGGACAGGGGAAAAAAGGTTTGGCATCTGTAGGAACAGTAAGAAGACCAGAGAAAAACGTGTGAGAGGCAAGATGATAGGAAGTGGGAAACGTTTAGGGACAAACATCTAATGGCTTTATGGACCTTGCTGCAAACCTAGCTCTGAATTTCCTTCCCAGAACAGTGTTCAGTGTGTGCATACATGTGAGTGTGTGTGCACATGAGACAGGGAGAGAAAAATTTCTGTGGCAATACGGCTGATCTTTGTGTTGGGTTGTACAGACCACATAACCCAATCAATTCCTGCTGTAATTTTAGGGAGACTGGAAATAGCCACAGCCCTACCGGGGCTAACAGACTGAAGACTGCCTAGGGAGTCCATACTGCACTTTAAAAATACCTGCTTCTTAAAGTGTGGGCAATATAGCATGCCTCTCTAAGTTATTATGTGTCAAGTCTGAAATCTGTTCTATGAACACTATGCCTGTAGGTTGACAAGTAGCATATTTCTGCGACAACTGCATTTGGATGAAGAGCCTCTAGTTTTAGCCAAGGGAAAACTTTGGTGAGAGAAGCAGCTCATTAAAATCTGCTTGGTTTACTCACCAGGTAGATTTACAGATGTCAAATTAATAGATTAACCTAGAAATTATTACTAATGATGCTGAAGTATTCCTGGGTGAGATAACATGTTATCACCGATTTGCCTTAAATATCCCAGCATCCGCTCCGCTGAAGGTGCAGGTATGAATGAAGCAAGACTGAAAAGCTGCCCATAACGTGTGAGGCTAGCTTACAGGACACTGGACTCATCATACTATTTTGCCCTGTTTTTGGTATATCTGAACATTTTTTAATGGGAAAATATTAAGAAGAGTATTAACCAGAAATAGGCTTCCTAGTGGTTTCTAATGGGATAGTCCCAACAAATATATGAAAATCCAATAGCATTACTTTTCCAGAGTCTGATTGACTCAGTCATACGTGGTCACTTGGGCTTGTTCAGGCATTTCTGTACAATTCTCCCTCCTGACAGAGGAGACAATCAGGACATATGCCCTTCCTTAGAGTGACAGGTTCTCAGACAAATATCTCGCCTTCCAAAGGCTTTAGGTTTTACTTTGCAAGGAGGTTACAACTTTCTACCTGTTGCAAAATTGACTTGAATGAGTGGATTTTCCTGCTTCTGTCCCTTCTGTCAGTGTTTCTAAAGCCTCAGAACCAAGGTTTGGACAGGGCAGAGGCCAAGAGCTTCCTGGTCAGCAGGCTGTGTGTCTGCAAGAGGGCAGCTCCCCCTGACACATGGTGTAGGGACTCGAGCAACCTGCTACCCAAGGCCGGCTCCCTTCTCACACGCCTCGTGTTGGGGATCTTTGCTTTCCCCTGTGCAGCAACATCTGTCATCACAAGAAAATCATTCAAATTTTTTTAAAGTTTCAAAGTCTCAGTATTTTAAACAAAACTGAGATATACTTATATATTATTTAGATATATTTATTTCACCAAATCCATCCAGAAGTGATTTACTGAATATCCACATTAAGGAAAACACCTTCCCCTATGGTTCCTATAGGAACACAGCTTCCCTGGGCTCCTTGTTAGCACATCATCCAGCTGTGGAGGGAAGCCGCTGCCTGGGGTGTATGTCCATAGTAGTACTATGCACTGAAGAAGGGACGGAATTTTACACAATATAAAGAGGCTAAGGATGAGGACTGCGGTGATAAAAATGGTGAGCCCATGGGTCAGAGGCAAGAGGAGCACCTCCAGGGATCCTTCTGGGTTATGAGGATTAGCAACTGCCCATTTCTCATTGTATTTAGCAAACCCAGAGTGTTTGTTCTGTATTTGCTGTTTACCTTTCTTATCCTGAAGCTCTGGCCGCAGTCATTATCCTGAGTGACAATACATAGAAAGGTGATTGGTGTGAGTTTCTGATACAATTGCCAGTGATAACACGCAGTCTAAACTGTAGCAATGGCCCAGTTCCTCCCTGGGCAAACAAGGCAGTCATACGGAAGGGTAATTGAGAATTAAAGTAAGGAAGAAGAAACAGGGAGTGATGGGTGGGGGACACCTGGTCTGCCTAGGTAACACCCAATCAACTGCTCCTTGCCCCTGCGTCCAGGCCTGGGATACACTGGGTATTTCTGGTGAAATCTTACGGTGCAGAGAGCAAAGCCAGCTCCCAGCTGGCTTGGGAGAGGGAAGAATGACAAATTACAGGACATGCACAGGAACCTTGTCACCACCCAGGTTGTAGGAAAGGAAGCATACTGCACGGCCCTGACATGTGAACAAGAAACTCACTTCTGGGCCCAGAATTTCAGCTGGTGGTCATTTCTTTATTGATAGCCTGTGAGTTTTCCTTTCCCTTTGGTGATTCCTTTTGTTGGCCCCTAGAGGTTGTTGAACCCCTGACAAAGGGGAGCTGGGAGTTACTGAATACTGCAGCAATGCAGTTTCTGGGCATCTGTGTGGGTGGGATGGGAGAGAAAGGGCCCATAAGGTGTGCCCACCTACAATGGGTGGAACACAGGAGGACTTTCGGCTGAAGCAAACTCAATGATTTCTTATCTTCCCAGTTAGTGTTCATTTGCTTTGTCTTCTTTAGTTCTTCTGGAAATGGGGAAGTAGAGGAGAGGGTGGTGCCAGGACTGTGGAGAGATAGAAAATGGAGATGGGCCTGCCAAGACGATCATCCAGGAAAGGAAACAAAATCTGTCTTCAAATTCATCGAGTGCCCTTCATCCCCCCAGTCTTCCTCTACATTAGGTCCCCAGAGCCACTGCTCCTGGCAAGCACTGTTCTTGCCACCTCTGTAAGTTCGGCTGGTTCAGGTTTAATGCCCTGTGAGGTCACGCAGCATTTGCCTTCGTGCATGAGTTGTTTCTGTTAGCGTAATGTCCTCCAGGTTCATCCACGTTGTCACAAATAGCAGGATGTGTCTCTTTTATGGCTGGATGATATGCCATTGTATATGTATGTCCCATTTTAAAACAGTCATTCGTCAGTGGACACTTGAGTAGGTTCCACATACATCCTACTGTTGTGAACATAAGAAACATGGTGCCCACCTCTTGCTGAGATACTGATTTTCTTTCCTTTGTGTAGATACTGAGAATTACTGGGTCGCTTGGTAGTTCCTTTGTTTTTTTTTTCCTTCAAAGAGTTTTTTACTCCACCTTTCATGGGGGGGGGGGGCTGAGGAATACATTAAATAATGTATATTAAGGATACCTAAAATGTAAGAAAAAATTTAAATCAGGCTGTTTTTGGACAAAAGCACTTGCTATTTTTGAATGACCAACATCTGCTTTTTTGCTGTCCTGATATTTCCAGCCCTTCTTGTGTCCATTTAAAATTTTGTTCAGTTCCCTAAAAGCTATTATTGCAAACACTGAGGCGAGGGAGGGCTCTTGAGCTAGGACAGGTGTGTTTAGTAAAGATCTAAGGTGTGTTCCCATCAAGGATATAAACTCCAGCCAAGAAAAGTTAGAGGTTGTTAAGGCTTATTATGATATACAGGTGATGCTGAAATCAAATAACCTTCTGTTAACCATGGGTGGGGGATAGGTGGTAGAAGGGAGAGGAAGGTGATAGCTACACATGGTAGAACAGAGCAAAAATAATTTCCTCCCAATAAACTTGTTCCAAAATTGGCTAATGGGTATATATATATATATATATATACAATATACCCATATAATATATATTATATATGTATACTATACTCATTATATTGTATATATTATATATATTGAGACAGGTTCTCATTCTATAGTCCAAGCTGGTCTTTAACTCATTATGTAGCCCAGGCTGGCCTTGGACTCATGGCAATCCTCCTGCCTCAGCTTCCCAAGTGCTGAGATTACCGGCATGCAGCACGATCATGCCCAGCTTATGTGGTGTGGAGAATCGAACTCAGGGTCTTGCGCTTGCTAGCAAGCACTTTAACCACCGTACCATTCCTCTAGCCCCAGATAGTTTCAAAGTCGTGCTAAATGAAAGGAATCCAACTATCTCACTAGGATTTACAGTGCACAGATGCAAGGAGGCTCTGTGGAATATCCAGAAGAATTCTGCACAGGAATTAATTGCTCAGAGTTACTGGAGTTTTCTCCAATCAGAGTGAAAATAAGAAGAAGCTGAGGCCTTACAGACTTGTGGTACTTAAGAGAGAAAAGTCAGAGTGTGTTGCAGCTGCTAGTTGGTAGAGGGAAAGGCGTGCAGAAGTCCAGGAACTTGCTAGGTTCAGTCGTCCCTCCCCGCGTCTGTAGGTCCGGTGCTCCCCTCTGAGAGAACTCCTTGTCTGCTTTACAAGCATTTTCACTGAGATGGATAAAGAAGGTGGTAGCAAAGCGTCGGATCGGAAAGTAAGCTTTTCCTCTCCCACCGAAGAGACTGAGAATCAAGGGCAGACGACAACAGAGCCAAGGCAGCAGGCCTCGAGCCCTATGAAGGAAGAGACTCTGGACGCAGGGGCCCCGAGACTAGGCCCTGAGAAGGATGAGGCTCAGGGTGCGCAAGGTCCCAGGACTCCCAGCAAGGACATACCGGCCTTCCACACAACGCAGGGGAACAAGACAGGTCCAGATCCCGCTCTGCCGATGCCGGTGCCAGAGCCTCGCAGGTATCCTGCAACACCAGCGCAGGCAAGCAAAAGGAGTAGCCTGCACCACAGTGGCAGCCCTCCCACTCCCAAAGTAAGTAAGCTGGGAGGCCGAGGGTCCCAGGTCACCGACATCTGTTTTCCTAAAAAAACGGACTGGGTTGTTGCCATATTTATGACAGATTCACCTAACAGTCTGTGTGTTTCTTCAGTTATGTGAGTACTGATTAGAAATGGAGAGTTTAAAGTTAACAAGGAATGATTAGAAGCCTTACCAGTAGTTTTCCCAAAAGCCTCAGTGCCAGTAACTAGTTTGTGTTGCCTCAAATAGGTCTTGGGTAGGTAAAAGTTCTGAAAGAATATTGGAATCAGATGTAGAGCCAGTCTTTGCTCTTTACATATGAGGAAATCAAGGTCTCAAGACAGAAGCTGGTTTATGGCTCAGCCAGTGGTAGCAACGGAACTAGTCACCCAATCTATCCTTAGATGTTCCTTAGGGTAATTATTTACTGCTGTTTCCTAATACAAGCATGTGTACGTTCACTGCTTGAGATGCTCGGATTCCCATGCCGCTGTTCTCCACAGCGGGAACTCCTTTCCCCTCAGTCCACGCTCTTTGGTGATCAACGAGCAAAGAAACATCTTGTTGATATTCGTGTCTCTTTAAAAGTTGAGGATGGTGTACTGACAATGGTTCCTGACAGCGCATTACTTTATTCTTGCTACAGCTGCTCTTCTATTACACTGCTGGGTTCTTAGAGCCAGTGTTGGAAGGTTACTTCTGTTAGACCGATACCATGGTGTATGACACCCACCGTGGGTGGTAGCTTTGTTCCCTGCTGGTTCAGCTTGAGGCATCTGACAGTGTTGTAGTGGCATCTGTGATCCTGCTTGCAGGACACTGTCCGTGGGTCTCTTTAGTGCCTGCTGGGTATGCATATCATGTTTAACAGGAGCTACTAAGCTTCTTGTCTGCACTGTTGACAAACCAGTATGTTCAATTAGCCATTAGTGGGTTTTTTCCCAATGGCCCCAATACCAGCCAATTGATCATGATTTTTTTTTAATTTGAGAAGCCACTATGGATCAAAAGCATAATACAGACTCTGCCTCCAAGAGTCTACAACTTGAGAGAGAAGAGTGGGGGGTGCTGAGGGTAGAGAGGGTTATGCCAGTAGGCACTGTGATAAATGCTCGGAGTGCGCAGAGTTCCTGGGGAAGATTGATAATCCACGGGGTGACTGAGGAAGAGAGGTGACGGGAGCATGTAAGTGGCAACGAAAGCTAATAGTTCTATTAGAAGGTGGAGAATAGGCTAGGAATGTGTCTTCAATAAGAGTACACAGGCAAAGGCTGGAGGAATAGCACAGCTGTTGGAGCACTTGCCTAGTAAGTGCAAGGCCTTGAGTTCAATTCCCCAGTTGGGTGTGGTGGCACATGCTTGCAATCCCAGCACTCAGGAGGCTGAAGCAGGAGGACTCTCATGAGTTTGAGGCCAGCCTAGGCTACATAGGGTGAGTTTGGGACTCACCTGGAATAAAGAGCAAGACCTTTTCTTAGAAATAAATAAATAAAAATATACAAGCAAGACATGAAGTGGTATGTATGTTTCATTCATTTGACTATTCACAACTTAACATCTTGGTGTGTTAGCAGACTCTGGTAAAACCCACTATCTTCAGAAACTGCCCCTAAGTGAATAAATGTAGATAACAGCTGAAACAAAGTTCAGATCATGCATGCTAGAAAAAGGGTAGAACACAATAAAGGGAATTTAGGAATTAAGCTTCAAAACAATATAGGGAAGAGTTTCCAAATGAAATGTTGGAGAAGTATCTTTTATTTTTTATTTTTTGAGACATGATCTTGCTCTACAGCCCAGGCTGGTCTTGAACTCACTATGGAGCCTAGGCTGGCTTTGGACTCAAGGCAATCCTCCTGTCTCATCCTCACAAGTGCTGGGATTACAGCAGTGCACCACCATGCCTGGCTTATGTGGTGCTGGGGAATCTAACTCGGGTACTTGCTATTTGACTTAACACTTGCTAGGCAAGTGCTTTAGCCGCTGAGCCATTCATCCAGCCCTGAGAAAAGTATTAAAGAATGATTCAAGGTTATGTGGGCAAAGGGCCATGAGAGCCCAGGAAAGGAGAAGGTACCCACCAAATTATGGAGAAAAAAACGCATTCTACACTTGGAAAACTACATGTTATTTTTATTATAAAAGGAAGTGTGCACAAGAGAAGGAATGAAACTAGAGTGGGGAGGCAAGAGCTAGATCAAGAATTTTATCCGGAATGGGTTGAGAGAGCCATAAGACAGCTGAGAGCAGGGGCTGCAATCCCAGCACTGGGCGGCTGAGGCGAAGGAGCACAAGCTGGAGCCCAGCCCGGGCTACTTAGCTACTTACTTAGTGGAGACCTGGCTCCAAATCAAAACCAAAAACTGGTCTGGGGAGTAGCTCTGTGTGAAGGCCTTGAGTTTCACCCCAGCATCAGAAAAACAAATAGCCTTCATGTGTAGGATAGAATGGCCCAAGAGAGAGCCTGGAGGCTGAGTTCTATTTAGAATAGACTCTCTGAGCACAGAGAAGGGCCTGTAGTAGAGCAGGAGTGGACCGTGATGAGGTGGGAAGTTGGGGGCCCGGAAAGGAGGGAGCTTAGATGACTGAGAGGCTTCTTGCTTAATTGGCTGAAAGGACAGATAGTCCTTGAATCAAAGCTAGGAGATACTACTGGACATAACAGGCTTGGAAGGGAAAAAAGGCAGATATATGGATAAATGAGTTGGGAGCACAAGAAAACCCTAAGTTAGATCCATATTTGGATACTATGGTATTCAGGAAACTGTTAAAACCATGGATAGGGATGAGGTCACTTAGCTTATGTGCCAGAGAAAGAGAAGCGATCCACGTTAGAAATCTTGGGTAATGCCATGGTTTAGAGGATAGGCAGAGGCTGCAGCTTGAGAGGAGAACTGGAAATGCAGCTTAGAAAGTATATACTTCATGCAAATAGAGTTTACACTGCATGGGGAAAGAGTTGGTTCAGTTCAGGCTTGCGCAAGAGCTAGAAATCACGTGAAACTGTCTTCAGTTCTCCACATACTAGGTAATTCCTAGTAGAATTTCCCAGAGGTAGAAGAGCGCCTTCTGGAGTAGTCAGGTTCCCATGGTTAAATATATTCTAGCCAGTGAATTGACTGGATTGTCAGAGACTGATGGCATCAGAAACTAACTATACTGAGGGAACATTTTTCTGGTCCCAATTCTTTTCTATAGTGTGTTTTTGTGAGATGCTGCTTTCTCACATCTTCAGGAGCCAAGGAGCTATTCCCCAAATTTCCCCACTCTCCCTTCATCATCTGTTCAGAGCTTGTTACTCAGGGATTTGTCCACACTTTTTAGAGCTCAATTATACTTTTAACCTGTGTCATCTTTCCAACAATTTTCAACCTGCCTTATTTCCAGGCAGAACTTCTCTCACAGTGGTTTATTAATAGCTTTTTCCAACACCACAGGAGGACCTCACCAATTCTAGTGGCTTCATGCCTCTAGACTAGAAATTCTAATGGTATCTTCTCCAATGTGAATAATTTTATTCTTTTTATCTGAAAATTTCCTAGGCTTTTTTCCCCCCTTAAAGTGTGGCAACAGAGCTATGTGAAGCATTTGAGGTGTGGACACCCCATTGCTTCCTGCATTTATTTCACTTTTCATAGGAAATGAGCTTTCCCAATTCTTAAGCTCATTTCCAAAATCACATTGATAATTAAGAAAAACATTTTATCCAGGCCCACTGGCATAGGCCTGTGATCCTAGCAGTCTGGGAAGCTGAGGCAGGAGGATCACAAATTCAGGGTCAACCTAGCTGGCTTAATGACTTAGATCCCGTCTCAAAATTAAAAATAAATGGGCTAGGGATGTAGCTCAAGAGAATTCTACAGGATCCTTTAGTTTATTTTGAACTAATAGGCATCAACTCACTGAAAAAATCAAGTTTGACAGTGAAGGCTTTTGACCTACAGGATTATACACTCTAAAAACTCTAAGATGTGTGCAAGACCCATGTAAAACTTTTTAATGTGGCAAAAATATTGTCTCTCTCTCCCACTCCCTTCCTCCTTACCTTTTTTCTTTCCCTCTCTCTCTCCTTTGGTGCTGGAAAGCACAGAGGGCCCCACACGCTAGACAAGCACTCCACCACTGAGCTAGATCCCCAGCCCAACATGTTTTTCTTCACTTAAGAAAAGCTATGCTGCTGCGTATACTTGCTAGCTTCCTTTTGCTTCTTATCCCAATCATTTATCGGATATTTGTGATAAGTCCACTGTATATAGATTCATATTTTTTAATGAGTTCTAGTATAGGCCAGCTTCTGCTTCTACACTGAAAGGACAAGGACAGCCTGGTACAACTTTCATCAGCAGCCTCACAACGCAGGGCCTGTACCCTGAGGGTCCCGCAGGACACTGTGCATGCAACAGTGTGCTAGGAGATCTACAGCAGAGGCGCTCCTCTGGCCCCTGACACTTAGCTCTGGTGGCATTCTGCTGGTGTACAATTGTTTGTCTTTGACCTCTCCCTTTGCACAATGTTTCGGTTCTCTTCAGGGTTAGGTACGACCTCTTACTGGACCACATTTGATTTACTGGTAGCTGGGTACAGTGACTATGGAGCTCTGAGGTCTTTACGCAAGGGTGTCCAACCTGAGGCCCACTGGTTTTTTTTCTCTTTTTTATAAAGACAAATTATCTTAGGCCACATATAAAATATATAATACAGTTATTATACTGTATATAAGTCCCCCCCCCTTTTTATAGAAATTTTCATTTAACATTAAAAAGCTCATGGGGAAAAATCCAGCAAGACTCAGGCTCATCACACCTGCATTAAGGGATTACTTTTGGGTACTGCTTTTCAATCTCTTTATCCCACTCCATGGAATTGGATCCATATTTGGATATTATGGTATTCTTCTCTTAATTTTAAGGCTATATTTTAAGCAAAATTGGGAACTTTTTTCATGTTTAGATGGTCCATGAAATCCTTCCCTTATCAAGTCATTATGTGAGACACTGATGAACTGCTAGTTAATGAACTGTATTCCTTAAGAGCTTCAATTAATCTCCATGTCCCTCAATACCTTGCATAACAGCTGCTACTTGGCAGGCAGCAAACAAATATTTAGATGAATAATTAGAGGGGAAGTTAAAGTATAAGCTATGAGAACATACAGACAAGGTCTTCTATGGAGTCACTTTTGTCTAAACTTAAATTCCTCATCTTTAACAACTGGAAGTGAGACTATAATTGATGGGTTTTTCTAGCTAGCTAGAAGAATCATACAGGCACGGGGTGGAGCTTAAAGGTTAGATTTCTGTGACCTTACAACTCAACTTATTTAGAGACTGTAAGTCTATTTTTTATAAGAACTATGACTAGTTTGTATTGAACCCAATAATCTTTTAGGCCCCTTTCAGCAATAACCTTCTTTGGTTCAGATATTACCAGCTAACTATATGACATTATTTTCTTAACTGTTCTGACTTCCTTTGTCATCCTCATTCAGAGCCTGATGAACCGGCAGGTGATTTCAACTGGAAAGTCCCTCTTCCAGAGCTCTAAGCGTTTGAAGCTCACACCTGTTCACCTCATGGATGAGACGACCTCCGGGTCTCTGATCAATGTTAATCCTTTTATCCCAGAGACCTATAAAAAATCCCTTTAGCCAAAAAGTAAGAGAAAACCCATAAGAAATTTATAAGTGCCCAGATTGTCTTTTACCCTTAGAATGTTAATGAGTAAGAAGAAAACATTAAAGTGAGATTAGGAACAAGAATTCTAATTGAGGAAGATGGTGGTAATGCTTACATAGCTCCTCCCTAAGTATCAGTGTTGGTCACAGATTCTGGCATCTTTCCATTCTGATGTGTACTGCGGAGGACTTTCCAATGAAGGAGCAGGGCGGAGTAAGCGCCAGACATCTGGCTTCAGTGAGGAAGCTGAGCAGGCTCAGGACTCCACTAACGGGGTGGGTGTCCACCCCCTCAGGCTAGCAGGAGGCCAGAACTGGGAGAAGAAAGTGTGGCTTCTATTTCAAATGGTACACTGCCACTTTTGAGTCTAGCTTGTGTGACTGGTGACAGGAGCTACAGAGCAAGGGCTTGGACTTCCCTGCAGGCAAAGGAAGACTGACAGAAAAAGATAGCATTGGTATTTTTTCAGAGGTGCTAGGAAAAAAAAAAAGCCAAACTGCCTTCTTCTACAAAGGCCATAGAAGAGTGGAAGCCATCCAGTCTTGGAGTGTGCATATTACTCAGGGATATTCACCGAGCCTCTTCAAAGCACTGCTTTTATCAGGCAGAGGCATCTCCGAGATGGGGCAGGTGTGTATGACTGCTGTGCGTACTCAGCAGAAGCAATGCGCTGCGAACATGCTGAACTCTGCAGTGTTTAATGTGTTATGCTGAAGTCTTTTTGGAATCAATAGCCATGTATTATTGAGCCTTGTGAGCAGAATAGTTTCTTAAGGGGTCTCCTGAATCTTAAGTAAACACAACTTCAGCACAAGTATGCCCAGTCTACTTTTGATACCCAGAATTCTGTAGTTCTTAAGCTCTTTTAGAAGGCTTTGTAAGCCATTAGAGTCAATGGCTGCCTTTCTCCCTGAAGCAGCAAGGAAAGAGCGCTAATTTGAATTCCTGGCAATGAAAGCGGTGATACTGTAGTAACCACTTAGAGCTCTGGAGAGGGTTATCTTTTCTCCCTGATTTTTTGTGGCATTGCCGTTTTATAAAGTTTCAGAGGGTAGCATTAAATTTAGGTCATATGTATTTATCAATTGATTTCCACAAATACAGTGTTCTCTGCTTGCATTTTCTACCTTACACTTCTCCAAAAGAAAACCTCAGTTGGCTGATCTACAAATTAAATCTTGCTGACAGACCTAGAATATGAACACTCATGCAAGAGAGGATGTTTGCCAGTGACTTCTGCTTATTGAAAAGTAACCAAAGCCATCTTCGCCACGTCTACCTTCTGTGAGCTAAATTAAAAGCCAGGTTCTAGGGGAAGTGTTTTGGGAGGAGAGTAGCATGGCAGTGAAGAGCAAAGGCTTTAGGGTCAGGCTTGGTTTCAAATTCCAGTTCTGCTATTTGCCATTGATCATTGGAGAACCTAGATTTCCTTAAACTCGGTCTTGGCTAACTCCTTTGGAGGTTACAATGCCCACTTACGGTTGTCCGTATGCTCTGTGCTCTTACTTCCAATTCTCAGCACATGGTGCTCTACTTGCCTAAAACTCCCACTCCTTTGCCATAGCCAGTTCCCGCTCACTCTTGGAATCTTAGCTTACATCTATTCTGGGAGAGCTTTTTACTCTTGAAACACTTACATAACTGGGCGCTGTCCATGGTCTCCTTTGATGTCTAGTTCTTACCCTATCCCAGGTTCTTGTATTGAAACTCTCTGCTTATCCCTACCCCCAAACAGAAATCGAAGAGAAGGAATTATCTTATTTACTCCTACAGCCTCAGAACCTAGCACAGTAAGCACAGTAACCGGCTCAATAAGTGTGTTAACATAATCATACATAGATAATAACTTTTTTAAAGTGAGGAAGCTGGTGCAGAGGAAGGCAAATTACAAGAAGGGCTGCCTGCCAAGGTAAGCATGCTTTTTGGTCCAGCTGTCACAACACAGGCGTTTCAATCCTGTCTCCCCCCGCACCTCTCCTCTCTCTTCTCAGGTCCCTCCCCCCTTCAGTCTTTCCCATCTCCTCCCCTCCTTCTCCTCTTACTCTGTACTCTCTCACTCTTCTTTCCTGCCTTCTCTCTCCCACCACTTTATAGCTTCACCAATGTGCACTGCAACTGATTTTATCTGGACTCTAGTCAGGGTTTATACTCTTAGCCAGAATGTTACTTTGCCAAGCAATATCTAATATGCAGAGTAATTTTACCCTGAAGGGTTCTGCTTTGATTTTTGATTCAGGAAAAGGTTCTATACTTATGCAGTAGAGAAGTGATGGGAAGTTTGAGTCCTAAATAAATTTTTAAAAAAACCATAATGCATAGATCCAGAGAGAAATATGCATTATTTACTATTCATCTGGTAATCTAAGAAAGCCATCCTATAAACATTATCCCTGGGAATATCTGTTAATATCCTAATTATTATTAAAAACTTGGGAATGCTAAATACCCAATAATAGATGATTGAGTTATAGTTTTAAGTCAGAGGAATATTAAATTTTCATTAAAATTCCATAACATAGCAAAATAATGCCTTTCTTCAATGTTCAGTATACAAAGACTCAAACCCAATCTGTTAGGATCACAACTACACATTGCCTACTACTCAATCCCAAGTTAAACAGGGCTAGAACTGCTATTTAAATGTCTTTTAATGATGGAAAGAATGTTCACTTTTCTCTTCTAGTTGTCAAAGGGTTAAGCTTCCCCTGGGAAACAATTAGGTGTCTAATTTATGCCATCTATGCAAAAGCAACTCTTGAATAGAGGAGCTAGAGAGGCTGTATTAGCCTAGCAAGTCCAGACACAGTGGAAGGAGAGTTTGCAACAGCCTAAGGGCAATAGAATTAAAGACCTTGCTGATGAAGACCGATTAGAATTAGATATTAAAAATGGGTGGAGGGCTGAAGTAATGGCTCAGCAGTTAAAGGGTTAAAGTGCTTGCCTAGCAAGCATGAAGTGGAGCACTAAGAACCTAGTTTAATTCCCCAGCACCACATAAGCTGGGCGTGGTGCTGCACGCCTGTAATCCCCTATAATCCTAGCACTCGCAGGCTGAGGCAGGAGGATTGCCTTGAATCCAAGGCCAGCCTGGGCTGGGCATCATAGTGAGTTTAGGACCAGCCTAGGCTATGGAGCTAGACCCTGTCTCAAAAAATTGAAAAAAAAAGTGGAGTCAAGTTTTTAAATTCTTACTAATTGGGAAAACAGTACTTTGGGAGATAAGTCACCTTGGATGTAGATTCATATAAGTGTATGGAGATGTTGATCATAAGAGTTTATTGAATTGTAAAGCATTTATGCCGACATACGTTGTATATAATGTGTATATAACATTGTATATTCTCATGCCATATCCAAAAGTATCCTTTGATACTTGCATATTTCTGTGATAATGCATATTTCTCTAGAGGGTCTATGCAAGTGGAATAGTTGCTATGGTCTTTGTACCATGTGGAATAGTGATCTTCATTTTATAGATTAGTAAGCTGATAAGTTTTCAATGATATGCCTAGGGTTAACTCTCAAATGAGTAATGTTGCCAGTTGTCCAGTAGGGGGAGTATTTTATACTTGAGCTATTTTGACAATTTTGCTGTCTAGATTAAGGTATTTTTGGAAAATCGATTGAAACAAACTTTATTCAACTTTAGATGAAAACATTAGCTTCCAGGTTTTAATAAATTTAAGGAAATCAAAGGGAAGTTTTGTTTTACACAGGCTCTGTCTGTTTCTGGCATTTCCTTCAGGTGAGGACAGTAGCACTAGGTATAAGATGGGTTCCTTGGAGGAACGTACTGAAAAATCAGGCCTGGAGGAATAGCACAGCGGTTAGAGTGCTTGCCTAGCAAGTGCAAGGCCCTGGATTTGGTTCCCTGGCATCACATAAACTAGGCGGGCTGGCAGGAGGATTGCTGTGAGTTTGAGGCCAGCCTGGGCTACATAGACAGTTCAGGACCAGACTGAACTACAGAGAGACCCTGTCTCAAAAAAAAAAAAAATAGTATAACCAGCTAAAGAAAAGGAGATTTTATTAAAAGTATGAGAAAGGCCAGTATAGAGTTGTAAGGAAGGTTAAAAAGAATATTAAGGCAGTCAGGAACTGGGAGGATTCTTGCTAGTGTGAATACTGACATAAATAGAATCAATCCACTGATCTGCCTCAAAAGGCTTTCTGAGTATTTAGAGCAACTTAGAAATGTAATATGATTCAATATTCACAACATTTTAGGAAGAGTAATTCTAACATTTTTTACTAAAAAATTTTAGAAAAGTTTTCTTCGAGAAACCAACATGGTGTCCCGCTATCAAGAGGAATTTGTGCAACTAGAACACATTGGAGATGGGAAATTTGGTACAGTCTACAAGTGTGTTAAGAGGCTAGATGGATGTGTTTATGCAATAAAGCATTCTACAAGACCTTTGGAAGGATTCTCAGATGAGTGAGTACCTTTTAAATGTACTACAAATGTAATCTCAGATTTGAAGAACTGTTTCTTGTCAAAATATATTCAATAACAGCACTGATATCATTAAAAACATTTGATGCCTCGTTTTAAAAATCATTTCCCTATTCTATATCTCACATTCATAAATTTTGAGTTTTCAAAATATTTCCTGAGCTATAAATGATAATTCAGACCATGTTTGTGGTCTTGCAGATTTCTTGGCTTTTACTTCCTGCTTACTGGCATTATTGCTTTTTAAATTTATGAAATGATCTTATGGTGCCTGTTCATTAGAAATATTGTCAAGGATCACTCTACTTTGTATTAGCAGTTAATTCAATAGTCAAGTTTCAGAGAACATATGCAAAGGCAAATTTTTTCATTTCCTCCCCATTTTATTGATATATGTAAGTGCAAAACATAAAGTTTACATTGATCTTGAGTGTTTTGGGCACATACATATTGCAACAAAATACCAATCCTTCCTTTCTCTCTTTTCGGCTCTCACCCCCCTCCAGTTCCCATTATTCCCCACATTAAGTCCTATGAAATAATTGTGATCTGGGTTTTTCATTTCAGAGAAACAATTCGATATTTCACCTTCTGCTTCTGAATCACTTTACTAAGCATGATGGTCTCAACTTGCCTCCATTTACCTACAAAAGCCTCCAACCTATCTGTCACAAAGATAAATTATTAACAGAAGGTTAAATTTCATTTCCAGAAATAATTGTTCAGAAGTTCTTCCTTGATCTTAAGAAAAACAAGCATTTCAGATCCAGCCAATGCGCTGTATGAATTCTGTGGACATAATGTCATGTTGCAGCTGAAATTACAGGCTTCAGTGTTCATTTTATACTGAAATTCATAATGTACTATGTTTTGTTTGAAATGGACTTTCTTATCGCACGATGAGTCTCTTTCAAGGCTCCTCCCTTGACTGTCATGCTGGTTGAGTTTAGTGTTGATGCTAATGATTATCTACCCTTCATAGAGGAGACAGAGGCTCATTATAATGTCCATGATCAAGAGCATGGTATCCTTCTTGTTAAACCCATTTATAGGCTTTTATACTGTGACAGAGTGAAATTGAGACCTGAACTTCTGGTACTGAGATAGTAAACATGTAAGACTATTTTTTACATTATGTTCAGTTAAAAGAAGACTATGATACCAAGGTTCTGCTTTTAAGTCAACCACAAACAATTTGACTTTAGTGCATTTACTTCCTAGAGATGTCATCCTTTCCATTGTACCTTACCAAGTAGCTGTGAAGACTGAATGAGATAAGATAGTTGCATATGTATTAAGCACTTGGTATGTCTTGCCATTGGTACTGCCTCGTATCTTGGCTTTCAAAAACTTTTTAATGCACATTATCTCAATTAGTTTTTCTCAATGTTTTCCTGTCCCTTAGTAACTTGCATTTGCGTGAAGTTTATGCTCATGCGGCGCTTGGGCACCATCCCCATGTGGTACGTTACCACTCTGCCTGGACAGAAAATGACCGTGTGATCATTCAAAATGAATACTGCAATGGTACGTATGTGGCCTAACATCTACAGAGAGGGAGATGAACTTTGTAATTCGCCAGAAGTGTGCCTGGCTTCCTGGTGCCTTATGCCACATACGGTGGAGTCGTGTCTAAAATGTCTGTACCATAATCTTGGTTGGAAGCAGAGCTTGAGAAGATAGTGGAATTGAAAAGAGATTCCTAGGTGCACATACATTTCTTCCAGTACTGGTAACACTATCACAGTTAACACTGAGCGAGGGATCTTCAGCCCTAGGAATGAATGTAAATGGTAAATAATCCTTCTACTACTTGCTAGGTCTTCTAAAAGATACCGCTGTGACATTTTGGGAAAGATGGGGTAAAGTTTCTTCATCATGTCCTGGTTGTATATACAGACAATGTTTGAGTAACTTTCAAGTAGATTTCTAAATTACCTCATGCTACATGCAACCTTTGAGCGTTGGGGTTCTCATCAGTGTAAGCGCACGCAGTGGGGTTCTGGGATCAAACTTGGTGATTCCAGAAGTACTGTCCTAGGTCCTTTAAGAACACATGTACTTAGTAACTGGTGATGTTTTCTTTTGAACTACTTAGGTCGTAGAGAGTAGCATTTTGTTTCAATATACTTCTATGACTAAGAGGTGGACATAATAGCACGCATATGTTCTTAGCCTTAGAAATATTGTTCAAAATGTGTGTGTGTGTGTGTGTGTGTGTGTGTGTTTGTGTGTGTGTTTGAGAGACAGAGTCTTGATCTGTAGCCCAGACTGGTCCTGAACTCACTATGGAGCCGCGGCTGGCCTTGGACTCATGGCAATCCTCCTGTCTCAGCCTTCTGAGTGCTGGGATTATGTTCAAAATGTTCAATGGGGAAGTAGACTAAAAACTGAATGAAAGCTTGGCCTCATTTTAGAAGCAGCGATCCATGGGTTGGACACATGAAAACCGCATTCAGTCTGATTTGTTTTAATGGAATAGTCAGTCTTTTAGCAATTGTAGTCAACACTAGATGGCTCTGAGTACATAGGTCCAGCTAGGCTTTTGAGAAGAGTAACTAGGGATAAAGCTTCATCACTACATAAATAAGTGAACAAGTCGGCAAATTAATAATATTGTAAGATGCTAGAAAATGGTACACATGTCCTGCAAAATCATGACTTGGCATTTTTCTTATTGTTTACAGGTAAGATTTCCTTATATTCTTCTCTGAATTTTTTGTAAGTTTTTCCTATACTTATAAACTCACAAAAAAATCTTTTTCTAATAGTCTACTTGGGGAAAGAATGAAATCTTTATCCTTCTGATTGAGAGGCAGGTGAGAATTCCACCACTGACCTACCAATGCAAACTTATGATTGCGAGTTTGAAAATTTTTTTAATCCTCTCTTCTTAATTCCCTCTTATTGAGACCTGAATTCCCCGTTCTTTTTTTAGCCTCTTTCTAAAAGAAAGACTGATCTTATTTCCATGACCTTTTGGTATTAGAAAAGAGTATATCAAATAACAAATAATAAAGCAAAACTAGTTTTGGGGGAAATGTAAAGATTTCAGAATTTTCAAAAAGAATGGGTGTTCTCAGTAAAAATCATCTTGTAGTTTATTTCAGCATTTGAGTATCTTCACCAGGCTTGATGCTGTATTAAGCTCTAGAGAGGAAAATACTCTAAAATGAGATGACGTAAGTCCTTGGGTTTGAGGGTCTCTGCTCCTCTGATTTTAGTTTCAGACAGTCTCAGTCCATTTGTGGGTTATGCTGATGAACTACCTTCGCTGCATATTTGTCAATTAAAATGTAACTTTGATTTTGCAAAATGTAATTCATACCTTTTGATCTTTCCAATGCCTCATCCCTTCTGCTCTCTTCTCCACTCTCTTCCTGTCTTCCTTCCCACCTCTTCTACCTCATGCCCTGCCTCCACACTGCCCATCCTCCCTCCCCACCCCCAGTCTATCACAGCACTGATGCCAGAACATGTACACTAAGAATTTTAAATTAATTCTAAATAGGATGGTTTAGATATCTTAGATTATATATTAACTGACCACTATTAGAGACCAGTTATCTAATTTACCTTATTGTTCATCCTGAGCCTGAAACAATTAAATGTTTCCTCCTCCTCTCTTTGCCAAGCTCTGCACAAGTCACTCCTGGGTCAGCCTCAGAAATCTAAAAGGTCTCCGGTAGTAGGCTGATTTCTGCAAACCCCAGGACTATAGCTGATTAGTCTATTGCTCTTTCTCTAAAGGCAATATTTTCATTCTTGTATGTCACAAAGTGTGTGGCCCTAGAATGATAGTTCTTACACTATTTGGAATGATGTGGCACCCAGAAGTCATGCTCCTCTGTGGAACAACATGAATGTTGATTGCAGTTTTCCACCAAACAAGGAACAATTTAACTGTAGGAAAGTATGCTGGTGCTATAGGTAGCAATGTAACATGAAGACTGCAAAAATGCCAGTGCATGAGCCACACAGAGTACTGTTAAATTCCTGATCTCCTTTTTAGGTCTTATTTCAAATTGCTTTTCCTCCTTTTTGGGGGATGGGGTGAGACAGTCCTGCTATGTGGTCTAAACTGGCTTTGAATTCACCAAGTAACCCAGATGACCTCATCAGCAGCTCTTTGGTTTGGTATCTGTTTGACTTCATTAGAAGAGAAGAAAACATAAATATCTTTTTAAGGTTTTGTTCCTCTTCCTGCCAATGGGTGAAGTGGTATTATTTTCCCTCATGGGTGGAGCTTGGATGCCCATTTCACAAAGATGGTTTGAGAAAAGATGTACAGTGCCTGGGAGTCTCCTCGCAGGGCACAATACTTGTAGGTACAGAAGTCACCACCAGGAGGCGCTTTGGTTTACAGCGTCAGGGTTGAGATTTGCAAGGTTGTAGCCCTTAATTCATTTAGTATTACTGCTACGTCTATAAACACTTTCGTGTTGACAGTACTTAGTAAAGAATAGTTAACTGCTCTTATTTAAGAGGTGGACAAACAGCATTAACTGCAGCAAATATTCTAAAACCTATGCATAAATGGGTATGCTTCAGGAACTTCTACTGTTGATAATTACTTGGCTGACTTTTCATCTTACTAACACAGCTTCGAAGTGTTTAAAAATGGTTCTAGTGTGGATCTGGTTGCCACTACTAGTTACTTGCAGTGCTACGAAGAATTAGCAATAACTCTGTCTACACTCTACAAGAAGAGGATTCCTCGGCATACCAGGAGGCATCTTCCTTTTTTTTTTTTTTAAAAAAAAAAAGAGAACACGTTAGTGGGAAAAATGTAGAAGGGGAAAGAATAAGAAGGGGAAAGGAGGAGACTAAAGCTTCTGCTAGTCAGGAGGAGGACCTGGAAATTCTATACTTTAAGGGTTCCTTGGCTTAGTCTTTTTCCTCTGAGAGGATAAATATCCAAACCAGAGCATAGCTGTTTGGTTCTAGGTCTTGGGAAAAGGAGTCCAAGTTAGATGTGGTCCTTGCCCTTAAGGATCATCCAGCATGACAGGGAAATGAGAGTTGTACTGGATGTGGCCTTTTTCCTCCTCTTCACTGATGGCACTCATAACCTCAGCTACAAATTTAGTCCTGGAGGAAATTCATTTTTAACAAGGTTCAAAACATTCCTTTTTTCCCCTCAAGTCATTTGTAGCATGTGAATTCTTTTCTAAGAAGACCCCCAGAGAAATAAAAACCTTTACTGTAGCCCTTTTCCAGAAAGTAGCTAAATTTTTCTTAACTTATTTTTTAGCATAACAATTTTATACAGGTTAATTTTAAGTACAGATTTCATCAAAAGTTCTTTAACCATCCACACCTTGCTGTTAAGATACACGCTTGGTGGGTAGAACTATAAGCTTTGTAGCTACCAATGGAAGCCAGGACTCTGTGATTTGAAGATTCTGCCAGTGAATACTAATTAATGAACTAAAGTGTTTATAGAAGCATTCTAATTCCCTAGGAATGAGTGTCCAAGAACAGGTAGCACATGAATCCAGGTTTTAAAAAATAACAACCACGATAACTCAATATAGTACATAGTTCATGTACAAATACTGTGTCTGAAATAGGATTCAACTGTATATAGAGTTAAAAGATTTCTTGGCTGGATGATCATTAAATATGTTCATTTTGTGATTGTATCTAATGGAATGGGAATCCAACTTGTTAAAATTCTAATGGCCTATAACTACTAGCCTCACATTGACATGAAGATAATTATTTCCTGATTGGCCTCCTGGTAAATAAGTAAAACCTTTAAGCCATTAGTTGGCACATAATTGAATCAGTAGAGCCACATATTGGACACCTAAGATACTGAAATTATTTCTTCTTTAAAATCTCTGCAGTTCATCTTTCCAACATGTGTATGATATTAGACATAAGGCAGGTGTTAGTATGCTTTGCCCTGTTGCTGAAATAATCTAGACTGGTAGGACAGAACCACTCATGAGAAACTTATTGACTATTTACCTGTTTTCTCATTCTGTGGGGTTACTTGTTTTATTTTCCTAGGAGGGAGCTTGGAAACTGCTATATCTGAGAATGCGAAGTCTGGTGATCATTTCCAAGAGCCCAAACTCAAAGACATCCTTCTCCAGACTTCCTTGGGGCTGAAGTACATCCACAGCTCTGGCATGGTACACATGGACATCAAGCCTAGTCAGTATGGTTCCTTCTGTACTTCCTGCCATAGCCTGATATCAAAACCCAAGCCTGTGTGACTATCCCGTGTCTAAGATGCCTGCTAGCAGAACATATTTTTTCCATTTGTTTCCCCTAAATTTTTTTTTTTTTTTTATCGTTTCTCTTTTGGGCCTAGGGCACAGAGAAAGACTTCCCCACAGAGCAAGGGCAAGATAGGAAAGGAACTACTTAGGTATTTTTTACTTAAATGATAGTAAATTGGCTACATTTTGACCATGTTTACATTTTGACCATATTTACAACTAGTGAAATGTGTTTTCTAATTCAGCCCTGATCAAACTGACAAAAGTAATTGACTTTATCATTCATTAATGTGAACCCTAAAGGCAAGTTTTTAACTATTGGTGATTATTTTGAGATAACAGTATTCTGCCACCAGCCTCTTCGGAGGACAGGAAAAGTAGTATAAGGTCCTAAATACTTCAATAGGTACTAATCACTGGATGTTCTAATGTAATATGAGGGATTTTATTTTAAAATGCCTACTAGTCTTGCCACAATCATAGAAGAAAGAGAAGCTACCATGTCAAATACAGAAAAGAATATTTGGGGTGAATAAGTGTAATAATCATTAATTAGGTTTGTTCTGTATTTTTCAGGTAACATCTTCATTTGTTATAAGATTCAAAGCGACTTTTCTGAAGTTTCAGAACAAGGTGAAATCGAAGCTGATTGGTATCTGTCTTCCAGTGTAACATATAAAATTGGTGAGTCTATCATTGCATTGTTATCACATAAAACTTAGTCTGATAACTCTATTTATCCCACTTCTAAGAAAAACATACTTTTTTTGAGACAGTTTTGTTCTGTAATCCAGGCTAGTCTTGAGCTCACTATGTAGCCTAGGATGCCCTCAAACACACGTCAGTCCTCCTGCCTCAGCTTCCCCAGTGCTGGGATTATAGGCATGTGCCACTATGCTGAGTTTATGTGCTGGGGAACTGAATTTGAACTGAACCTGTATTTGCTAGGAAAGTGATTTAACCTCTGAGCTATTCCTCCAGCCCCAAAACACACTTTAAAGAGTTCTATTTCTTAATTGTTTTTCTATTTAGGTGACCTGGGACATGTGACGTCAATAACCCAACCCAATGTAGATGAAGGAGATACTCGTTTCCTGGCAAAGGAGATTTTGCAAGAGGTATAGATTAGGAAAACAGACCATTTCTCATCCATTCGTTTTTAAGACAAAGTCTTGCTATGTTGCCTGGACTGGCCTTGAGCTTATTGTCACCCTCATCCTTTCCCTCCCTGAATAGCTGATACTACTATAAATGTGGAGGTTATTTCATAACGTATGGAAACTTCTGACTCTCCTATGAAGGCTACTAGTGCAAAAAAAAAGTGTATTTATAATTTAAATATATATTTTTCCATTCTGAACAGAGACTAATGACAGAGATCTTTTTCCAAAAATCATAGGTGAGCCAGCTCCCTCAAGGATGAATCCATATTCACATTCTTTCTAAAGGTCTTCATTGTTTTTAGTACTTCTTAGGATTCCAATGTTACTGGCTGCCTCTTAGGAAGGAATCTTCCTTATCAAGCTCGTATCTGTTCTATCCATCCTTATTCTTCCATCAGCTTTTGAGAGCACTGCCAGCTCTGGTCACTAAAATGACCATTAGTCACTGCCCATTTACTAGGATATCACAGCGGTCTGTCTTACAAGGATATATCCTCTTCCTGGGTGGGTTAGGGGAGGGCCTTTCCTTCCTGTGACCAGCTAATGTATGCACCGAGCCTCCCTGAGTCTGGCTGAGCAAAATGGCACTAGGATTCTGTCTTTGACTGTCTGTGATACAGAGTATCTAATAAGATCTACTGATATTTCCTCCAGCTTCTTAGAGATCATTAACTTTCCTGTATATAATTTTATATATCATGTTTAGAACTTACGAGTACTCTGTGGAACTTCTCTAACTAGCTGCATTCTGTCTAGATAAACTCTATGTGGCACAATTCCCATCTTTTGCAGAATTATAAACACCTTCGTAAAGCTGACATATTTTCCCTGGGGTTGACAATTGCTGTGGCTGCAGGAGCAGGGTCTCTACCCACCAATGGATATGCTTGGCATCACATCCGTAAGGGGAACCTTCCGGACATTCCCCAGGAGCTCTCAGAAGACTTTCACAATCTGCTCAAGGTGACATCTCTCATGAAAAATATCTGTTTTTAAAAAGTGATGGCAAGTAGGTCAGGGGTATACTGGAATCGATGGTGGTGATGTCAACAGGAGGGTATAGGCACAGTGATGAGAAAGTCCAGAAAAGATACAGGAAAGTTTGACACTACAGTGACCTGTTGTTCTGTCTAGTCTCTCGTGATGTGCAAACTGTTGTTAGGTGCTCAGTAAGTATCCCCTAATCCTGACTCAGTTAATTCTGATAACAGCTCCGGAAGGAGAAATTTCATTGTCCCAAATGTATGGTAAGAAAAATTAAGCTCCAGCAAAATTTACAAATTAAATGATGGAGCTGGCTTTGAACTTGATCTTCAAATGAAAGGTTCAGTGTTTTCTTCATCATATGATACTTACTTGATACCTGTGTATCTAAGTATTTTCTACCATATTATAGTCATTTTGGGTTGCAGAATCCTCTACTTTAAGACAAATGCTTTAAGAATACTGCCATAGTGTGTTACTATTAAATTATACTGTAACAAAATGCATTAGAAAGTAAGTCAAATGAAGCTGGGCCCAGTGGTGCAAGCCTGTAATCCCAATAGTCTGGGACGCTGAGGCAAGATGATAGAAAGATTGAGCACAGCCTGGGCAACTTAATGACTTGGTAAGATCCTGTCTCAAAATCAAAAAATAAAAATTGGCTGGGGAAGTAGCTCAGTATGAAGGCTCTGGGCGCAATCCCCGATATCACCCCCACAACCCCCACCCCCACCAAAAAACAAAACAAAACAAAACAAAAAAACCCCAAAACCTACAAAACCCAAAAACCAACCAAACAAAGCAAAACAAAACAAATACCCTAAGCTCTGGTCTATCCCAATAATGTAGACAAATCACTTAGACAAATCACCTTTTATGTAGTACCTCAGGTTTTTCCAGGCTAACATTAAGGCATTCAACCAATTAACCAGCTAACCATATCTAAATATGTTGCTTAGAGACAAGGCAAAGATATACACAACTGATGCTACCTGACAGGCCTAGTCCTCCTACCCAAGGTGGGGCTAAACTGTCACTTCTTCCCTCTCTGTACACAGAAGAGTAGCAGAGACCAGCAGAAGCAGGGCTGGAGTTGGCTGAAGTGGGGGAGAGCTTCCCAATAATGAAGCTTCTGTTTTCTTCCTCTTGGCTCCTAGAAAATGATCGACCCTGATCCACAGGAAAGACCTTTGGCAGGAGCTCTGGCCAGAAGTCTACTTCTCCGGCCCTCCCTGCAGAAGATAAAGGAACTCCAGAATCAGCTAAACTTGAAAGAGTTTAAGATAGCCACACTGGAAATGTAGGTTGTGGGTGTTGGAGTTAAGAATCTGCTGCAAACTATTCATAGTGGTGAAAACAGCTTCATATGCCTCTATGGATTCAACCTCACGTGTATTCTGTGTTACACACATAGACAGGCTCCTGCCTACCAGACTGGTGGCAAGAGGCCTTGCTTAGCCAGGGGCTGAGCAACTCTGAGATGAGGTGGCTTGAGAGAAAATTCCAGGGAATAGTAGGAGGAAGAATCCAAGGAAATGTCACTGCTAAAATGTGGGGTTCTGAAGGCAGTAGCTATCTAAACAACTGGTGATAATACCTAAGGGAAGACCACCTTCAGTAAGATAAGTAGAGGTCTGTTTTAGAAACCACTGGCTTTCAGTGATAGGCAGGCAGAAGTCCTATCTTGATACGTGCTTACAGGGTGTTTTTCCTCTTTTCCTGCAGAACTGTGTTCTTTTATGAATCCATTCCTTCATTAAACAAATGCGAGTAACTACACAGAAGTGGGAAGAGATCAGGCAGGGATGCCTGGCAGTGTTCTGAAGGAATTTTAAAAGTGATGATTATAGGGGCTGGAGGAATGGCACAGTGGTTAAAGCACTTGCCTTTGCAAGTGCAAGGCCCTGAGTTGATTCCTCAGCACCACACAAAGTTGGGCGTGGTGGTGCAAGCATATAATCGCAGCACTGACGCTGAGGCAGGAGGACTGTCCTGAGTACAAGGCCAACTAAGGCCAGCGTGGGCTACACCAGTGAGTTCAGGGCCAGCCTAGGGTACAGAGCGGAAAAAAAAAAGGTAAGCATTATAATACTGTGCTCCGCAGAAAATACAACAGGAAATGAAAAATGGCCCTTTCCTGAAGTGAACCTAGAGTTCCATTTCTCTTGCATACAAATCCACCTTGGATGATTAGCTTGAAAGCTTGAAAATTCCCCAAACTGATTTCTTGCTATAAGTTGCAAAGATTCTCAGCCTTTAAGCAGGTAATTATTCCCAATAAGCCATTTAATATTTCTTGCTCTGTTTGTGAGTACCAATGTTCCAGATAAATAACAAAGTACTTTATCCATATATGTTGTTCGTAAGAGTATCTAAGTACTTCTTAAGGTATGGTATATATAAATTGAGGGGCAAACTCTGGAGGTCAAAGTGATAATTTGTCAGTCTTAGTGATATGGAAAATAGCACCTAGTAACCGTCTAGGGAGGGGGTTGGCAAGCTCATTTTATAAACAGCTAGTTAGTAAATATGTTATGCTTTATGGGACACATGATCTCTGACTGTAATTATACAACTGTTGTAAAAAAATAGCCATAGATTATGAATGCCTCTTGACCTCCCACCCCTCTACCCACTTCACCCTCTCTAACCACACCCTCCACCTTTCTGTCACCTCCCCCCACCTCTACCCACCCCTCCACCTTCATCTGTTTATATGGCTGTGTTCCAGTAAGAAGCATTCGCAAAAACAACTGGCAGGCCAGATTCGACCCAGGGGCTGTGGTTTGTTGACCCCCATGGTTTTCATATGTAGCCTGAAGAGCTGTCTAGATTTTAATCTTAAGTATCATTTATGACTCAATTGATGGGATCTGAGAAAAAGATCCTATCATGTGCCATAACATGCTCATGTCAGCCTTTCCTTATGAGAATCATAACAGGAACTGAGTTTTCTATTCTGCTAACAGCTCAGGCTTGTTTCCATTGAACTAAAACAAAAAAAATCTATAATTTAGTTATGAGCATAAATACTATCTCCAGCTGGGTAACAAGTAACCTATGCCCTCCCCTTTCACTGTAGGAAACTGAGAACAGCCCAGCATGCCCTGTCCTACCAGGAAGATGACCACCATAGTGACTCTGGAGTTCAAAAAACGTCAAACACAAAATGTCAGGGGAGAAGAAAGCGCACAAAGTTTGCAAGTTTTACCAGGAAGAAATCGTCCCAATAAGTACTCATTTCATACCAGCCAACCTTATACCATGAGGCTTCCAGAAAAATATGTCAGTCCAACCTTCCTCTTACGTAATGGAAAAACTAACCAAACTGGATGCCCAAAGATTTCAAAAGTCCCTCCAACTTAAAATTCACAGCCCAGGTCACGGAGCTACTGAAGCTTATTAGCAATGGTCTCCGGTACAATGACCAACAGCCACTTTTCTTCCCCATTGTTATACTCCTAAGGCCATCTTGATTCTTACATTTTTCTGATAAACAAACAAACAAAAAATGGGTCTGTGAACTAAATTAAAATAGCCTTTGGCCTGGGCTATTGACTAAAGTGGCTATTTCCTCATTAAGGAGCCCAGAGACTCTTCCCATACACAGAAAGAAAGGAAATGTGGCTTTGAGTTGACGCAAACTTACAAGAAACTGTGCCTGGATTTCAAGTGCTTCCCAAGTTAAATGATTTATTCTGAAAAGAAAATTTCCAGCCTTTTTGAGGAAGTAGTTTTCTTAATGTATTCTGTGGATGGAGGCAAGCTCTCTGATACCGTATTTATTAAACGAATGGCTCCACCACTATGTGAGATAAATAGAAATAAGATCATGTAGGACATGGAAATTCTGCACAATTTATCATGAAACGAAAATACTGGAGACGGAAGGCTTAAGGGAAGGTTGAGGTGGCTGTCCTGACTCAAATCTATCCGTCTTAATCCTCTTATGGGTGTTCTGATTAGTGTTGGTATTTCTGGATATCACCAATTTCTTGATTTTAACAGAATTTGAGTTTGTTTTCTGTGATTTTTAACATTTTAACTGAAATTCTTTTCTCTTTGTGTATTTTAATATATTATTTGTAAATAAAGACTTTTATCTTGTCCAAAACCAAATATGAGTTAAGCTCTCTTTGTAATACAGAACAGAGTGCGAATTCATGTTGGAAAATGTTTTATGAGTAAGAGAATCTAGTAGGCGGACAGTGACATGTTTTGTCACCAAGACCTACTTTCTCAGGCCCAATGCTAAGAGGGGTCAGGCTTGTCTGAAAAATAAGGTTGGCCATAAGGGTCTTTGTGTCATCTTAATGAGGGTAACATTGATGCTTTTGTGATGTGTGGGGTTTTTTTCCCCTTCATTTTTAGAAGCTAAATTTTTTTATTAAATGAAAGAAACTGTCACACTAGTCTTTGTTTTACCTTGGAGTAGTAATTGTCTCTGCAATTACATGTGGCATCATTGTTTCTACACTATATTGCCATTTTTACTTTAGTAGACTTTTTTTAGATTCGGGATATTTTCTTATACCTTTGGTGCTGTCTTCTGCTCTTCCTCTCACACCCATAATTTTGAAGTTGGTTTTCTTTGGATCACCCATCAGCTGTTATACCCAGCTACTTCGCTCATTTCCAGTTTTGGGGTCATGCCTAATAATAGCATTTGTTTCCTCAGCCTTGTCTCTTGGTCTGAAATTCTGTCCTCACAATGTTTGAGTTGACTTCCCCTGCTTTCAAATTAATTTTTCATATACTGAATTTCAGCTAGGTTTCTTTTCAAAAATTTGACATCACTATCAAAGTGTTCCTTTATATCTTGCATTTCCTTATTTACCTCAGCCCACTTTTTATTTGTGCGTTTTATATGCTCAATAAGCTTTGTATCCATTAGGCCCACTATTTGTTTAGTAAGTTCCTCTTTAAGCCCACTGATCATTGCTTGCATTTCTCTAGTATCTTATTTAAACTGACTATTCAACTTGTTCATTTGCTTTTTTACTTCCCTATGAGTTCCTTTATTTCAGGGCTCATGACATTAGTTTCTGGGGTTTCTATGTGTATCCTGTTGCCTTGACTTCCCATGTTTCTGTTGTTGAGGGACTTCACTTTAAAGGCAGCACTGAGAGGTTTCTTTGTTTCTTTGAACAGGTATGAGGGGGTGTGGGGCGGGGGGAGTCAAAAGTCCTCTGAGTTCTGTGCTGGGAGTAGGCAGTGAGGGGGCACTTAACAGTCCATGGGCCTCTGAGGGTCTTGATCACACCCAGCCCCCTCAGTAAAGCTCTCCTGCCTGTCTTGGCTTCCTTCTCCCAAGGGTGGGGCTTTCCACCATTGGAGGTGCTCTCCCTACCACCTGAGCTGAGGGGGTCAGTGGTATTTCTCTCCAAAACTGTCTGACAGTTTCATCCTAGGCACTGTTTAAGAGTGGCCCCCAAAACCCTGATGTGCTGGTCTGAGCTTTCTTTTTACTTGAAATAGTTCAGGCTTGGGCTTTTTTTTTTTTTTTAATGGCTCTTGCCTATGTTACTACCTGTTATGGCTGCCAAGGACATTGCTTCTCCCAAGATGGTGCAGGCTCTGGGAGGCCTTTTCTAGGGGAAGCTCATGGTGTACTTGTAGTTTGCACTACCTGCAGGCTTGTTTCTGGAGATGGACACTACCAGCTTCTGTCAATTTCCACTTCTCCCAGATCTGCACTTACCTCGTTCAGAGATTTTTGGGCTCTGGGCTTTTTTTCTGTCTGCAGCTGCCAGTGGCTCACAGCACATTCACAGATTCAAGTGGCTTCCTAGGCTGCTGTTTTCTTCCACTTTGGATGCGTCTTTGGGATTTTTGACCTTCCCGTGGTTCCCTTTCAATTGTTGGGGCACACCTCCCTCTTCTACCTATGTTGAACAGGCAGTTTTTAACTATAGTCTCAACTTCTAAGCGAGTCCACGAGGAGACCATTTCATGGTTCTGATACTCAGTCATCATCTTGCTCAGTAGTACCTACTTTATTAGCCTTTATCTAAGGCTTGACATGGAGCCAGCTTATCTCTTGTCACTTCCCTGTTGTCATACCTTCCCAGTATAAAGTAAACAATAGTTTGTGATTTAAAAGCAGGTAGGTCAAGTGTATGCAATGAAAGCCAGAACTCATGGGCTATATTTGCCTTCTGAGGTATTAACAGCGTCTGCTAGAAGCATCTATGACCTCCTTTCAACTGTGTTCCTCAGAGTCTTGGTTCATATCTCAATGGAGCTGCTGCTGGATTACTAGCTTCTCTCTCTTCTGGACTCCATCATGTCAGGGAATCTACATAGTAACCCAGAGCTGTGACGTACTCTCAAGTATGAAGGGAACGTCTTTGTTGGGCTCAAAATCTCTTCCATTTCAGCTGGACATTTACTGGCAGCCTAAGTTCTGTTTTTGCACAGACATCTCACTGTACCTCAAGAAATGTTAACTATTTCACATCATTACGCAGGTGACTTTTAAAAAATACATATATCCTAAGCACAAATCCTGACACTGGCCTTAAGGTGCCAATAGATAATTCTGAGAGCTGGAGAAATAGTATGTCCTGCACGTTGAAGCTCTAATACATTCACCACTTTAGAAATGCTATAGACAAACAATAAGACAAATATCAACCTGCCAGCTGAACAATTAAGCCTTTTTATCTCTAGAACTATGTAATTTCAATCATAAATAAAATATCAGTTTTTTTAAAGCCTATAACAGCCTACGGTAACTATAAAATATATTGGTAAAATAGCTGTTGAACCACCTTCAAATACATGCGAGTGCTCAGCTCTGGTAGAAGCGTTTTAATTTTCCAACAGTCATTTACCACTGCCAGCATTGATAGCAAAATTTTAAATGTCCTATTTTCTAGGGCAGGGAATGGAGAGATAGGTCCTCCACTTCCTGCCTCCCCACAGAAACAAAGGAGCAGCCAAAGTGTGTGTGTACATTTTATATATAGATGCATGCCAGAGAAAGGAAAGTCATTTCAGATCAAAGACTCAACCCCAGGCTTCAATGGAATCTTTAAGTATGTAAAGAAATTAAGGTTAAAAAGGGCAATCAAAAGCTATGGTAATGTTGACAACGAGGAGACTAGCTAGTCAACAATAGACTGTCATATGTATATTGTAACTTTGTAATTTCCGCTTTCCTCTGGCACATCTCCTAAAATTTCCTAACTCACAGAGACAAGTCGAAGATACCGGCAATTTTGGAGAAATGACTTTCACCATCTCTCCCAAAGCTAGCACTGAATAAATCTTTTTTCCTATTTATCACAATGCATAGTCTCTTGATTTTGGCTGGCAGTGAGCAAACAGACCCATGATTAGATCAGCTGGTAACATTCTAAGGCTTTTCGAAAACCAACTTAAAACCAAAGTGAAAAGTTGAAAAAGTTTCCAAAAAGTGTTTATAGTAACAAAATTGTCCAAAGCTTCCTATTTAGGAAAAAATATTTTCAAGCCGAGTGTGCTGGCACATGCCTGTAATTCTAGTACTCAGTAGGTTGAGGGAGGAGGTTTGCTGTTAGAAGCCAGCCTAGGCTACACAGTGAGATCAGAACCAGCTGGACTATAGAGTGAGACCCTGTCTCAGAAAAAAGAAAAGGAAACACAGTTCCACCCCTGGTCTGAATCACTGGATTTCCATAGCTGAAATTCTTTTATGGGAATGCAAAATTTTGTAGCTCTGGTCATACATGGTGCATGGCTCTTTTTCTCAGTCACTTCTGCATATAAGGAAGCCTTGCACTGGTCAACTATTGACAAGAATCAAAGATGCCTAGTGCCTCAGTGCTGCTTGTTACCAGACATCATGGGAGAACATCTTCTCTCAGTTGCAAGTCTACAGTTATATTAAATTGCCTCTGTGTATATGTAGGTATGGTATTATTACTGGAGAGCTCAAAACCAGGGTCTCTGTTAATGTCAATGTCAAAGAATGAACCCTAAAAACACTTAGAGTAGTAGAAAAGTAGAAAGTAAACTTCATCGGATGAGTACAAAGGAGAATATGAGGTTGAACGTAGAAACTCCCCTGCAAGCAGGAGGGGGACCAGGGCACCAACTGATGATCAATTACAGTCATCTATAGATCATGCATGTTCATTTTCTTATGCAGATTTGGTGTTTACTGATTATATATTTTAGCATAAAACTAGTTCACTGGCTTAAGATCAAATTTGAGGGTCCAAGATATGGGGGATGAAGGGGTTGGGTGGAGTGGGGACTACAAAGTCTACATCTCTTGACCTGCTAGACTTTAGCTTTGCCATTGGCCATTCCCAAGATGTGGTTTTCCTTAAGCTGTAGAGATCTTTTTCAGGAGAGGCATTTCTCATCTGGGGACATCATCTCTACCCACCCAGCCTAGCTACTTTGAACCTGCCTAATGAAATCTGATCTTGTATGAAAAGGTTTCTGTTCTTCCTCAAAAATGCAAATTGATTCTTGAGGGGTACTTTTGCACCAGATTTCATAAAGAACTCAATAGCTTAAGAAAGACCATACCTTGGAATGGCCAAGGGCAAAGCTAAAAGTTAAAAAGGTCATGAGACCATAGACCCTTGGGACCCAAAGTCTGATGATTTATTTATTTATTTATTTATTTAGAGACAGGGTCTTACTCTGTAGCCCAGGCTGGTCCTGAACTCACTGTGGAGCCCATGCTGGTCTTGGACTCACGGCAATCCTGCCTCAGCCTCAAGAGTGCTGGGATTACAAGCTTGTGCTGCCATGCCCACCTTATGTGAAGCTGGGGGATCAAACTCTGGTCTGAGGTTTTATCTTGAGCCTTTGAATTGATCTTAAGGTAATGAACTAGTTTTACATCATATGTACCATCAGTAAAGGTCAAAATATGTACAGAAAAATGAATATGTATGATTCATAAAAAGTTTTAAAAATATGACTATACATGAGGATCAGTTGGCACTCTCACCCCTCCTCCTGTCTGCAGGGGAGTTCCTACTTTCAACCTCACTTTCTCCCTTGTACTTATCCCAGTAAAGTCACTTTCTACTTCCCTACTGCTCTCTTTATTTGTGGTGCTCATTCTTGGACATTTGGGGAACATGGGCCTTGTTTTGAGCTCTCTGGTAACACTTTTAATATAAAACACAGTGAGTTTCTTCTAGTTTTGTGATTTTTTTGCAGGGGGAACTGGGGTCTTCAAAATTTACATTTGATATCCTCCTAGTTTTTTCCTGCCCTTTTATTTTTATTTATTTATTTATTATTATTATTATTATTACTATTATTATTTGCTGTTCTTGTGTTCTGGCCTGTGACCTGAGTCCTTTTAAAGCTTGTACTTGTTTTAAAACTCACTGTCAATTGGATATTCATAAGTTCCCTGTAGTAATGAAAGTTCAAAATTGGCAGATAGGCACCTTTATTATTCCTTATATTCTATTAGAAGATCGGCTATGCAAAGAAAAATGACAGCACAGACAAAAGAACAACTTGAGCACAGAACTTTTAAAATACTGGTGTGGGGGGGAGGCATTTCAAATGCCTAGGTGGTAAGAACAAACCAAGGTTGAAGGGATTGTTGCATTGAGAAGCAGTATCTGTCTGATGCTGGGAGAAAACACTTTAATATAGGTTCTCTGGGACATTATAAAGTTTTAAATTTTTGTACATTTTAATATAGCTTTTTGGGGTCAGAATAAGAAAAAAGTAGCAATACAACTTTTCTTATCAGGTCTAAAGAGAATCTGCAAGTGCTGCCTATGGAAACATGCAGATTAGTTACAACTCTCCATTCAGAAGCTACTTGTTAAGTTACAAGAGTTTTCCTAAGGTTGTCATTGCCCATTGTATGTGGTGCTTTTTCATTGTTTTTTTAACAGCCTTTCCCACATGCAGCAGACAGAATGGGGGAGATATACACAAAGAACTTTTAAGGTCAAGAGACTGGAGAGAATAGAACAGGTATGGGTTATTAGTGGTTAAAGATGATTCTAAAGTTCAAGTCTAGCGCCATTAAAACAAATAGCTAGTTTTTCCATTTGACCTGATCACCCCAGAGGAATCAGGGTTTTAAAAGAGGAAATCTTTAAGGGTACTGGAAGTCCTAAAATGTCAGGATGTGGTCTTGAGTCAGATTTCTTTAGGAAGGTTCAGAGTAGCAAGGCTGGGTGGGTTTAGATGTCTCCAAATGAGGAACTCATCCCCAGATTAGAAACTCCACCCAGATAAAGAAAGGCCAGGGCAAAGCTAAAGTTAAATAGGTCATGAGACTAGACCCTTGTGACCCTGCGTCTGGGGTCTTATCTTGGACCTTCAAATTTGGTCTTAAGCCAATGAACTAGTTTTATGCAAATATGTACCAATCAGTAAAGCCCAGATCTGCATAAAAATGAATAATCATGATCTATAGAAAGTGTACAAAAGATGACTGTAATTGTTGATCAAGTGGCACCCTCACCCCACCTCCTGCTTGCAGGTGAGTTCCTACTTTCAACCTCACTTTCTCTCTTGTACTTATCTCAATAAAATTACTTTGTACTTCCCTACTGCTCTTTTTCTTCATAGAACTCATTCTTCCACACTGGCAGAACATGGACCCCGGTTTTGCACTCTCTGGTATCAGTATTAGTATCAGTGCAAGCCTCCAAGACAGCATACCATGGTATTTCCAGAATTCAACTTTGTAAAAATGGATGTAAATGGAAATAAACATTTAAAAACAGAACAATTAGCCATACCTTTGGGTAGAGGTCAGATTTTCCCCACTCAAGGAGCAGTCCTCAACCTTTTTAGGCACCAGGGACCAGTTTCCTGGAAGAAATTTTTTTCCATGGGAGTGAGTGACTTGGGACAATTCCAGGACATGACATTTATTGTGCACTTTATTTCTATTCTTATTATACAATAATATTGAAATAATACAATAATAATACAATAATTATGAAATAATTATGCAACTCACCATAATGCAGTATCAGTGGGAGCCATTATGGATCTGTGACCCTGGAGGTTTTGAGCCCAAGCTAAAGGGTTGGATAAGGCCTGAGGAGGCAATTTTCTTGTAAGAACCATCTACAGTACCCTTTACTCCTCTATAAGCTTAACAGTGCTAAGACCCAGAGACAGAGGGAAATAGAGAGGCACCTGGTCTCCCCTCCGCCACCTCACTGGTCTAGATTTTGCACTCTTTTAGGACCACAATTAATAAAGCAAAACTGTAAAGGCAACAAGAAATTCAGCAATTGAGATCAAACATGTGTCAATGAAATATTTTCAAAAACCAATAAAAAACCCAGAATGAACAAAATAACCATAAATTTGAAGACAAGATCAGTAAGCTATAGTTAATTAAAATTATTTAAGATTGTTACTAGGGCAATGGTAGGTAGGAGAAAGGTTAGGACAGATAGGCAGAACTAAGACAGCAGAGGCCATGGGAGTAGAAGTGGAATCAAGGTGTAGTTAAGTTGCAGTCAAGGCCCTGTTCCCATCAGGAACAATAAAGAAACAGCTAAAAGAGGCAGCTTATCCTCCCCCTCCCAGTTTCTTCTAGATGCCCTAGGGTAATCAGTGGGCTTACATCTTTCTACAACCCCCAACACAGGAGACTGGTTGAAACCATCTGAGCAAAACCATTATAAAGGTCCCAAGTCCTTCATTCCCCTGGGATCCTCTCTTGAGACCATATCTGGACCTTTCCTCAAGAGCTTTACTTTCTCAATAAACCCCTTCTTGCTTTAACTCTGTGTGAATTCTGACTGATCATTCTTAATCATATGGAGAGTTCCTGAACCCGGACATCAGGCAACATCAGCAGTAACAGTCATGAAAACTTGTCAAGCCTTAACTGAAACAAGCAAAATAGTAGAGTTTGAAAATATTGACCAGTTTACTTCCACTAAATCGAAAAAAAGTAAAATTATAATTAACTTCATTTTTGGTTTAAACACATTTAAAACAATGCAGTGAGTTTTAGTATATTTATTTATTTACTTGGTATTTCAAAATGAATGTTTTGGAAACAAATTCTCAAAGTCCGTAAAAACATATACAGGGGTACATATTCTTCCCTGTGCCTCAGGCCCAATATGGCTTAAGTTCTTATTTAATTACAATTTTAATATTTTCTCATGTATTGTTCACATTAATTTTGACTTTCAAAATTGTTGCGAGCAGTCTGTAACAGGTGACAGACGGGACAGGGGCAGATGAATTTATCTGGAAATTTCTTTATTCATACAACAATCAATCAATCCAATTCGTAAATTAGACTATAATAAATCGATCGATTGATTAATTAATTAAGCAGGAAAGCAAACGTTGTTCTGCCTCCTAAATCTATTCCCGTCCTGGGTCTCTTATGCTCACCAGTGCGACGTGTTCTTGACTATCGACACCCAGAGCTGACCCGTGTATAAGCTTGTCGGGGCTCGCCAGTCGATGGCTAGATCAGGACCCGCCAATAGCTACCCGGCTGGACAATCACTCCTTCTCCAGTAGGGGCTCTCGCTGGCCGGATGCGAGGCGGGAAGGCTGGGGACGAGGAGCCAGACGCATCTTGCGTTCAGAGTGTGTGACTCCTACCTCGACTCTGAGCTTAGGACCAGAACAGTTTATATACTGTTTTTATGCCCGCAAGCTACAGATAGAGATTTGGGTAGGGGTTCTGACTATCGATCATACAAAGTCTTGTCCACACCCAGGTGCCTTACAATCTTATCAGTACCATACAGAGCTTTCGGCAGTTTTTAGCAATTTACTCGATTGCACTCAATATGGTTTACTTTTATTTTGTAACTCGTAATCTGTAGTCCTCATGCCCTTCATGCCTTTCATACTCTCCACACTCCACCTATGCTCCAGACAAAAAAATAACATTAAAATGTTTCTCGATTGCCAATTTTTGGTGCTCCTTTAAATTCTGCAGCCTCGCCCCTCTCTCTACTCCTGTTCCTTTTTTCTTTTCTTACCGCTTTAGTAGAACCGGACGGGTTTTCCTTCCCTCAAAGGAGAAACCGTTACTCTTTTTCGCCCTCTCTTGGACCTGTCTCAGAACTTTTTTGATTACATGAGAAAATTTGAAGTCGCCAGAACTTACCTCTAGGTGGAGTTGATGCACTTCCGCCAAGAAAGAAGCTCTCGGAACTCCCAAGCTAAGGGAACTTGTTTCCCACGGCGCTGATCGGCGGCATTTCTGCGACGCACGCTCCCGGCTTCTGTTTCCTCTTTCCTATCAGGAGCTTCGCGTCCTCTGCGCACCGGAAGTGGTCTCCTAGTTGTTCTGCGCACCGGAAGTGACCTGCTAGTTGGAGGTAGAGTGGCGCAGCGTGTCAGGTGAAGGAGGGGAGAGAAGTCCCAGCACGGATGGCGTGTTGGGTGTAGGTGGGGGCCTACGTGGGACGCGAGGCAGTTTCGGAACGGTGCCTGATCTGTTCTCACTTGTGCGGAGGTCCCAGGTTTCCCTCGGGGCTCCTCTGACGGAGTCGGGTGGGAGCTCTGGGGTCCTGGGAGCTCAGACACCTCCCTGCTCCCGCTCGTGGGACCCGCGCGCCCCGGGTCCTTCAACGCTCCCGGTTCTTATAATTGGATATGGAGACAGTAGTACTCTCTTGTAGCAGCAAATTTCAGATTTAAGACCCTAATAACATTGGACCCCCTTAATGTGTGTCAGGACTTTTTGTCGGAGTTTAGAACATGGCAGTTAAGTCGGACAGGGCTTACTTAACGGGAGCTTGCATTTCAGTAAAATATAAAAAAGACAGTGGGTTGAAAGTGGGATTCAAAATTTTTTATTTTGTGGGTTGAAGGAAGAGGTCACGGGATCAGAAAAACCCTTAACAGGTTTGTTTTGGTGGGGGGTGAAGAACTCTCTTAGATGTGCAGGGATATTTGTGTGGTCGCAAGACGCAGTCTATAACTTATCTTTTTCTTCTTCAGGGAAAGTCAAAAGATTAGAGTGTAAGAAAAGAGACCAGAAGCCATGTTTGGGAGACCTGTATTACAGGTAGTCGCTTTCCTATAGTAATACTGAACTGTGTCATCATCAGCCACAGTGACCGGATTTCTTCAAGTTATTGACTTCAGGAACAAAAGATCTTTAAGCCTACCCAACATGCTACTTGTATTCACTTGATAAGAGGGGTGGAGGCGGGTTTTACCATGTAAGAAATATTTTCTATACACGTGTTCAACATTTATTCACATACATGATATGAGTCATTCATTCTTACAACACTTGTGCTATTTGATTTTAAATAAGAGCATTTAAGGTATTTAGTGATTGAAGGACTGCAAGGATCCCTGTTCTAGCGTTTTTGTATAAGTCATGTGGTCCCTTTTGTGACTTTCAACATCCTTTGCTACTAATTTCTCTCATCTTTTATCTTCAAAACTCAGGAGAGCAGCTTAAGTCTCAGCATCACCCCAGATTCGTAATGTCTAAAACTGATTCTTACTTGGTTGTATCTCATCACTATTGTCCACTCTGGCCAGGTTTGGTCAGTCTTATACCTGCACCCATACCACATTTAGGTACCAAGTTCTGCAGATGTTCCATAGCAGCACCCCTCTGTCTCCCGTCTTCGTGTCACAGTTAATGAGTACTCACCTCCAAGAGACTCGTCATCACCTCCCTACTGCCAGATTAACTTGATATAACCTATATGTACTTTTAACCTGCTTTTTAAAATTATGTGTTGGAATGTGAAACACGGGAAAGTGACTGCTCCCTTGACAATACTGCAGATATTGTGATATCTTCAAAACCAAATATAAAAAACTAAAGAGTTTAGTTTTAAAAGTTACCCATATTGAATTATCCTTTCCATATTTCTGCTCCCGTGGTAAATCTAGGTTTTTGTATGTTTCTAAAATGAGACTTCCTATTATTCTTAGAGACTTTTGAATTCTGGCTCTCCTGATCTCTTAGATTCTAGTGTTTTTATGAGCATAGTATGGATCCTAGTTAATAGTTTGATTCTGTAGTTGCATCTTTATTTCTGAAATTTAGTAAGACTACAGAGCCAATGACACCCTAGGAATGGCTGTTCATTTCATGGGTTTCTGCTTTTTATGTTGACAGTACTGCTACTGGAAACCTGTTCCTGTAGTCAAATGCCTACTTGTCTCAACTCTGAATCCAGTGGTGTGTACTCTTGCCTTGGTGGTGGCCCTAGCACCGACTGTTTTTGAGGTTGCAAGGGGATAACGAGACAGACAAACAGCAGCCTCTGTGTCAGATGATCCTGAGTTCTAGTCATATCACTTATTTTTTAGGGCTCCTAGGCAAGTTACTCATTTTTTCTGAATTTCAGGTTTTCTTTTTCTGCTTTAAAGTGAAGATTATATTACTTGTGTATTTTTAGGATTCATTGCTAATAGGTCAAACACTTAGCAGGTGTTCAGTAAACAAAGCTGTTAAGTGCTGCTGCTAATGTTTCAGCAGCTACCCTTTTTTCATGATTGTGCTACTTGGAAATGGACAGCTCTGTCTTTGTGTACTTTTTTTGTTAGTACTAGGGATCCATCCCATGGTTTTCACATTGGGTTATATTCTCAGCCCAGTTTTATTTATTTATTTATTTATTTATTTTTGATTTTGGGATAGGGACTTGGCAAGTTGCCCAGGCTGAGCCCAAACTTGTGGTCCTCCTGCCTCTGCCTCCCAGAGTGCTGGGATTACAGGCCTGTGCTATTGGGCCTGGATTCATTGCACTTAGAGAACCAAATTTGTTTATTATAGGCTTTTTTAAAAAATTGATTCTTTAAAAGCATGACGTTTCTCATCCAATATTTATAGAAATGTGTACTGGGCTAAACTCACTGCAGAAGCTTTTTTATTCTTATGATAGCCTTGTCTCCTTGTGAAGAATATGTTATTTATCATCATTTTTGCTTACTTTTAACTGAAAACACTTCAGGCTAATCACATTTGAGGCATCTCCTATTACGTATGGGTTCTAAAGAAGCGTGTAGGGAGAGCAGTTGCATGGACTTGCCAAGCTGTAGTCCCAGGGAGTGTGACTTGGAATCTGTGCCTCTTGCTATGTGTGCAAGCCTTTGATTAGTTTAAGGAATGTATTGATTTGCTGTGATTCAACCGATTTCTCATTTTTGGTGGTTAAATGCAATGATACTGCATTTATTCTAAATATCTTTAACACTTACTTGATAATTGCTTTCTATAATAGTGACTCATTTACAAGTACATTAATTGAAAAGCACTAATCTTTGTTTTCCTTTGCTCTAATGACGAACTAAATCTGTACCCAAAGTAGAGGAATGTAAATTGCTTAATTTCTAAAGTCTGTAATTGAAGCTAGAGGAATGTCTCAGAGGTTAAAGCTCTTGCCTAACAAGTGCTAAGTCAAGTACTAAGTATCCTAGTTCAATTTTCCAGCACCACATAAATCGGGTGTGGTGGCACACACCTGTAATCCCAGCACTTGGGAGGCTGAAACAGGAGAATTGCCTGAGTCCAAGGCCAGCCTGGGCTACAGAGCTAGACTCTGTGTCAAAAAAGTCTGTCATCAAAATATAGTAATAATAATTGTATTTTTAAAAGTTGCTGTATTCTATTGAGTACATGTATTACTTTTTGCTCCATTTTGTGTCTCCTGCTAGGGAAACATGGACTTGCTTAATACATACTCTTAGGGACAGATTGGATTTGTAATACCATCATGCCCTGTACTGTGAAAGTTATACTATTTTTGATTTTACCTTTTATGTGCAAGCTCAAGAAGTGCCACGATCAGAAAGATTATCACAAAAGGAGAGGAGTATACGTTAACTCTTAGACGTATTCTTTACCACCTTCTTTGTACCTTTTTGGCTTCTGTAGTGACCTGTTCCTAAAGTGTTTGCATGGTCCTTCCGTAATTATGTTGGGAGAACATTGAAACACCCCCTCCTTGCCTCCACTTCTCTCCTTTCTAACTTCTCCCCTCCTTATCCTTCTCTTTTCTGAAACTCAAACTACTGATTAAATGGTGAATGATATGAGCAGGGCTTCTCTGTACATTTACCTGTCTAAAAGATATTAAAGCCATCTTACTCATTTTTCTCTTTCAGGTACTTCGTCAGCTTGTAAGACACCAGTCTGAAGTAGCCAGCAGTTTGGTTCTTGAAAGATGTAAGTACCTAAGTTTACAGTGTTATTTTTCAAAGCACTGTAGAGCAGGTGTACTGGATTTTGTCCTCTTGACCGTTACGTCTTTGTCTCCTGCTTGCTCCTCAGGTCTGGTCTTGTCCCATTGGGCTATGGGAATCTAGTATAATCATTCCTTCTGCTTATTAGCCAGACACAGCATAATCTGATCACCTCTGCCCTAGTGGGAGAATGTTTTGAGTCACATTTGGATGTCTGAGTCTTCTCAGCCTGTGTTAAATAGACTTTGAAAGATACTGTTTCACAAAAATGCTACCTTTTTGAATAAAGATTTCTGGATCTCACATATCTTTTACCTTTAAAGATAGTGAAAAATGATACATTGCACAAAAATTTTAAGTTAGATAGTTTAGAGTTTGTTTTGTGGGGCTGCTTTCTCTGACTTTCTTCTTCTTCTAACCCCTCCTAATATTTTCATCTTTATTTGTTGATCTTCTAGAACTTTGGTTTTGCTTAATGTAGAGATGGCATTGATATACTGTTTGTTTAGATTTTTTTTTTTTTTTTTTTTTGAGACAGGATTTCACTCTGCAGCCCAGGCTGGTCCTGGACTCATTATGGAGCTCAGGCTGCCCTTGAACTCATGGCAATCCTCCTATCTCAGCTTCCCAAGTGTTGGGATTACAGGCGTGTACCACCACGCCCAGCCTATGTGGTGCTGGGGAATCAAACTAGGCAGGCATTTTAAGCACTGAGCCATTCCTCTAGCCCCTAATGTGCTATTTATAGCTGTTCCTTCTGGACATTTCTTTGAGTCAAGTGTATGGGTTTCTTAAATAATCTTCTGCCTTCCATAACATTCCCATGAACTGTGGTTGAAACAGTAAATACATTTCTTACAGTTCTAGAAGCTAGAATTCCAAGATCAGGGTGCCAGGATTAGACTCTTGGTGAGGCCTTTTAGCTTGCATTTAGTTGAGTTTTTACTGTGTTTTTACATGACAGAGAGAGGGAAAACTCTGATTTCTTCCTCTTCTAAGGACACTTAACTCCATCATCTAGCCCCACCCTCATTACCTCATCTCAACCTAATTGCCTACTTAAGGCCTACCTTCATATACTCTTCTGGTGGGGATTGGAACCTCAAGATAACGGATTTTGAGCTAGACACAAACGTTCAGTCCACAGCAGGTCCTCTGTCATTATCTCTCCACATTATGTTTCAGCTCTGAATCGTGTACAGCTACTTGGACGAGTAGGTCAAGACCCTGTCATGAGGCAGGTGGAAGGAAAGAATCCAGTCACAATATTTTCTCTAGCAACAAATGAAATGTGGCGGTCAGGGGAGAGCAGTGAAGTGTACCAAATGGGTGAGTATCACAGTATCACAAACTGGAGTTGTTGGTTTGTCAGCAATAAATAGTTCTTATCTAAATAGAGATAATATACTTTTAGGTAGGATCTGTCTTTTCTAATTTTGTTCTGTTCCTTTAGAAATTGCGCATTGGTTCTTTAAATTTGTTTTTTATTAGTGCACATTTACAAACTAAGTAGGTTTCAGTGTAGTAATTTCATACATGCATGTAACAAATTTGGATAGAGCCATCCTCTTCATCACCCTTACACACTACCTTGTGCGTTTAGTTTTGGTTTCACTGGATATGTTGTCTCTTGGTGTTTTGTCTGGACATTTGTGACTGTGTCTACTGTTTTGACTTAGGTGATGTCAGTCAGAAGACAACGTGGCACCGGATATCAGTGTTTCGGCCAGGTCTTAGAGATGTGGCGTATCAGTATGTAAAAAAGGGGTAAGTTTAAGAGGGAAAGATTATTCAGATTGAAAGATACAAAGTACTGATGGTAGGTGTTCTCATGGCCAGGAACACGTAACTCCTGTTTTATCCTTGAGAACTTGTATTAAATGATACTAATTTATTAATAGCGTATATGTGGAATATCATAGTCTGTGATTAAATCAGTCCTGTGCGAAACATGGTGTTAGCCATCTAAGAACTTATAGAGTAAACTAGGCATATGCATAAATAGAAATAGATTTGACAGGAGAAAAGGTAAAGCTTACCAAATGCCACTATAACTAACACCTGCTCTTTGAGCAAGTGCAGTGCACTTTTAGGTGGTCCTTTGCCTCTGTGACCTGAAAACCTGGAGGTGACGTGTTGCCTGTTACTATTCTTGTGACATCCTTAGAGGACTTGGAATATCTGAAGCATTATATACTGAGTTACTATGGTGGTATCTGCTCTGTAATTTTTATTTGATAATTTTCTGTAGATTTAATACTTCAATTTTGGAATGTTTATCTTGATTATGTATAAAAATATTTTACAAACTCAGGATGAAAATATCAATATGTTTAGAAATGTACTTGTTTTAAAAAAAATTCATGAAAAATGATTAGAGCAGTAAGTAAAATTTTGATTTCAGAAACTGAATACCTTTTCTTCATATATATATATATGTCCGTTGCCCTTAACATTCATATTTATGAATATGTGTTTACACCTAGCACACGTGCATATACCTACAGAGGTTTTTGAAGTAAAATGCCATTGTACCCTTTGACCTAATGATTAAGGAGAGAGAGAATGAAAGTGTGTGTGTGTGTCTGTGTGTGCACGCGCCCATGTGCGTGTGCGTGCATGTGTGCGTGCGTGCTTTCTTTAGTGCCTGCTCATTTCTTGTTCTACTTGCTTGTGCTTTTCTGGTGATGATGAACTCTGAAAACTGATGCCATTGTGGTCATTTTCTATCCTTTGAAAATTAACTAAATTAAATTATGCATCAACTTAACTTTTGTCCCTAGAGTTTGATTATACCTGAACTATAGTTTAACTCAGCCTTTTAGACAGTGTAGAAGTAGATAATAATTCTGAATGATATGAAGATGAAAAAGTTCTGTTCTGAATTTCCTCAGTCCCTTGAGGGAAAAGAGTTGTGAACCTCACTATAGAAGGAAATTAAAAAATAGGTTAAAATCAACTTAGGAGCCCAAAAAAGGTTAAGTAAAATGACACATTGGAAATCATTCGTGGAAATTTAAAGATGTTGCTATATTGCCTTTCCTTTTTCATGGGCTTACGGTTAGTGTTTTACTTTTTAATTTTCATAAGGAAATTAGATCAATGTGAGAACATTGTCCATTTTACCTAGAGATATCGAGTCTGTTTGTATGTTTTACTTCAGTATTGCTAATTCTGAACTTCGATAAGTAGTGGAAAAAAGAATATTATGTGTAATTATTTGTCATTGGCGTTGTACTCATTACCTTACCACCTCTGACCTCTCATAAAGCATTTTAGAATTTCCAAAGCTGAGCATGATGACACACACCTGTAATCCTAGCATTGGAGAGGCTGGGGCAGGAGGGTTGCTGTGAGTTTAATGTCAGTCTGGGCTACATAGTGAGTTTAGAACCAGCTTGGGCTGCAGAGTAAGATCCTGTCTCAAAAATAAAAATAAAAATAAATAAGTAAATAAAGTGAGGCCATGCTCTGTCAGGTGGTTTGGGTGGAGGCTGAGGCAGGTAGATTAAAGTTTGAGCCCACCGTGAACTACAGAATGAGAATCTGTGTTAAAAAAAATAAAAATTTTAGGATTTCCAGGCTAAAACTGTAAATTTTATTTATATCAGCGCTCGAATTTTTGTGGAAGGAAAAGTAGACTATGGTGAATACATGGATAAAAATAATGTGAGACGACAAGCAACAACCATCATAGCTGGTAAGCTTGTGGTAATAGTCCTTTCCCTGTCTCTGTCTCTTTCTTAGCTCGGCAGTATTGTGAATAACTATTGGAGCTCTGAGACCCAGTGCTTATCAGATTGTAGGGAACTTACTGGAAGAATTTTGTAACTTTTGTTTTTTTTCTGTTTGCTAACAACTTCTACATTTTTCTGTTTCTTTAGAAGATTCTCTCTGTCCTTGCAGTTTTAGTTTATAAGTAATATTGATTGCAATATTGAGTTCCCATGCCATTACTTAATGTTAAGAAGTTAAAGAACTTATCCTTTGTCTTTTTAAGGGACTTGCCCTGTATATGGAGAAACTTGTGACTGAGTGGCATTAGGAGTTTGTGCAGATAAGTTCAGAGCCTCTTACAACTTAATATGCTGAAATTTCTATTTGAAATTAAAAAAAATTCCTTAAATGCAGAATATCATTGGAAAGATGGACATACAAATCTTGAAGACTAAGATAGCCCCTAAGGCAGAGTTGTTTTTTTTGTTTTGTTTTGTTTTGAGATAGAGACTTGCCCAGGCTTGTTCTGAACTGAGTGTGTAGCCCAGCCTGACCTCAAACTCATGGGAGTCCTCCTGCCTCAGCAAATGCAGGTATATACCACTATACCCAGCAGGTATGTGGTGCTGGGGGATCAAACTGAGGGCCCTGCGCTTGCTAGGAAAGCATTTTAACTGCTGACCTATTCCTCCAGCCCACATCAGTGTTCTTAAACTTTGGAAAAATGTTACGAGTTTTGAAAATTTCTCTATTTCTTTTTTTAAACTTGTTTTTCCATTTCCATTTCTTCATCAAAAGTATATCCAAATTTATTGTATAATTATATATTATATAATTATTTACCCTCGCATATTTGTGTGTAACAAAGCTATATGCATGTAGTCATTCCTTCATGGGATTGATTTCAAGATCCCCCACAGATACCAGAATCCTCAGTGTTCAAGTCCTTTATATAAAATGCTATAATATTTGCAGATAATCTGTACATATCCTCCCATGTACTCTAAGTAGCGTCTAGATTGCCTTAAATGGTCACTTGTGTGGATGATGGGAAGGAAAACTGTATGTTCAGTGTAGACCTAATTGTTTATTTTCAGTTATTTTTCATCCATGGCTAGTTAAATTTGTTAAATGTAATTTGTAAATATGGAGGGCTGACTGTACATAAAATTTAAGAATTATTTTTAAAGAAAAATTTTTGTGACAAAATGGGGATTGGTGGCAAATGCCTCTAGTTCCAGCACTTGGGAGGCTGAGAGAGGAGGAATTGCCATGAGTTTGAGGCCAGCCTGGGCTACATAGTAAGTTCAGGACCAGCCTCAAAAACCAAAACAACAAAAAAGTTAGAAATAAAAAACTTCCATGACAGTAGGCTGTAAATGATATGTTTCTCCTTGATTGAATTATCATTATAATTGCTTTTAATATTTTATTGACCAACAAATAATTCATTGGAAATATGTTTTTTAATGGGATAGGTGGTACTTTTTTTACTTTTTGGATAAAGTACTAAAATTGGAGTAGAAATAAAAGATATCATAGTAATACCTTTTAGTGTTCATGAACTACTGAGATAAGCCAAAATTATCAATTATTGTGGAACATGTTAAATATACATAAAAGTAGACAGAGTAGTGAAGTAAGTTTGCATCATTAGATTGACCAGTTATCAGCTGATAGGCTGGTGCTATGATTTCTTTTTTTCTTCAGCGATTTTTCCTCTATTGAAGCAAATCCCAGACATTGTCTCATTCATAAATTTCAGTAGGTATCTCTGAAAGATATGGCATCTTCTCAAAAAGATGACTATAATGCTTTTATCATACCTAATATTAAGAGGTTATTACTGATAATATTTTTACTAAATACCAAATTTATTGTCAAATTTTCTTGATTATTTTGTAAATGTCTATACATTATACCACAGGGTTTAATAATCTCTTAACAGATTTTCTTTTTGCCTTCCTGTTTGCTCCAGAATTCATGTCTTAACCATTTTACATGTTGTGAGCTTTTAATTTGTTGTGATGAACATGTATTTTTTAGCTAGTAAGTTTCTTCATAAGGATAGTGACCTTGAAACCCAGCTTGGGTTTTTTTTTTATTAATCTTTATATATGTTTCACTGTGGAACCAAGTATGTGAACAAACTCTGAATTGTGTAAATTGGTTGGTTGTTATGAGCCAGACTGTGTAGAAATATTTCACCTTATCTGTCAGTTTGCCTTTTCTTGTCACTAGTTTTCACGAACATGGCAAAGTTATCTTCATTGATGTTTTGAATTGAAAAAAATAGAGTAGAATTTAGTTTATCTGTTTTATAGGTGAAATTTTTGTCCCTAGGGATTGATTATATCTGAACTTAAAAAAACTACCTGTAGGTGGCTCTCTTAGCTTTTTATACAGTGATGTCAGCTTTGTTTTTTCTCAACTTTCCAATCAATACCAAAATATTCTATTTTTGGAAGACTAGTTGTAAAGTTATGAACAGATATTCAGTCATTATGTAATTTGTAGAGTCATTAACTACTTTGTGGAGAATTTTATAATTATTAAGTAATGAACCACTTTGTGGAGAATTTTGTAGCTAAAAAGATTCTAAACTTTTTGGAGTTATACAGAGAATACTATTTCCCTTTGCCTGTCCTTAGCTAACTCCTTCTGAAATAATGTTTGCAGAGTAGTATCTGCTGTTTTTGAGTAAAGATGATTACTCTGCAATATTTGATAATAAAACTTTTCTCCAATATGTAACATAAAAGCGATTTTGTCTTAAAGTTTAAAAATAAAAATTATTCTTTAAAACATAAATCTTCAGTTGTTAACAAGGCCACATGTAGACTCTAGTCTTGGCCTCCATAGCTGTACCACATGGAGTGATAGGCATGTTCTCTTCTACACAAGTGTATGCTGCCTAGTTTTGTGGCCTGCTATCCTCTGTTTCCCTTTCCCTCCCTTCCTCCTCCTCTCTCTGTCTTGCAATGGTACTAGGACTTGAACCCAAGATCTTCTTACTGAGTTACATCCCTAACCCCTTGTTTAATTTTTATTTTAATACAAGGTCTTGATAATGTCAGGCTGGGCTTGAGCTTGCAGTCTATCAGCTTCAGCCAGAAGAGTTGTGGGATTATAGACTGGCATCACCAGTTCTGGGTCCTGCCATCTCTTGAATATTGCAAGCGTCACAGTTTTTGATCAGTTGTTTGACAGGTTATTGCTACCTCACCTCTCCTAAAAAGGCTACATTGATGGATGAGCAGCCAGAGCTCAACTTTTAGATCCTGTTGTATGTACTTCTCACCAACATAACAAAAGTTACTTTTTAAGAATTTGTAACAACACTGAAATATGTATTGTTAGGAGGAAATTACTAAATGAAATGAAGAAACTTCTGCAAATAATATTTTCACTTCGTTCTCTTTACAGACAACATTATATTTCTGAGTGACCATGGAAAAGAAAAGGCATAGAACGGACGATTCTTCTTTGGCCATAGTTTGGTACAGTCTCATTTCCACATCATGCATAGTCTTTATAGTTTCTAAGGAGAAAAATTAAAATCCCCTTTTATACAATGGTTGATAATGTTTCCTGACTTATCACTTCCTTTCCCCTTTTTGTAGCATATACCTTGGAGGTTCTGTCAATTATGGCAATTATTAGTTATTCTTTTAGGAATGGCATCTGTGTATGCGTGTACAAGGTAATGAACTGTCAGGCTCATCCATCTCTGTTATCTGTGTAGAAAAGGGATAAATGTCCTTTGGAAGGCCTCCTGTTTTTGTATGCACTTGTGGTATAGTATTGATTCAGCTACCCGGTATTTAGTGAGCATTACTGTGTTATCAGGCACTTAGCCCTTCGTTGTAAATTCTGGTTTTCTTATGTTTGTTCTGTAGACCTGAAAGTAAGGACTGACTTTCTGCTCCTTAACCAGGGCTTGGCGCAGAAGGAACACTCAGTAAATATTAATAGATGAATGATGCCCTTGGGATGTTGAGCTTTAGTCCAGATTGAAGGCAGTTATTGAACAGTGGTTAGTGTCTAACCTAAACTGCTTAAAGACTAACCTATTTTCATATCTTTTGTTTTTAAAGTTTCATTATAATATTAGGTGTAATCTATAACAGTAAAAACCTATATATAGGTCTGAGATATAACTAGGAATGAAGTAATTCATCTGCAGATGCTGCTATTCTGTTATTTTGATTCTTTCCAAGCCTTCATTATCTTTTTCAAGGTTTCTTACAGAATTTTGGGGGAGTGAGATTTCCCTCACCTTGGTGGGGTTGGATCCCAGGAACTTAGGCATGCTAGGCAAACATCCCACCACTGAGCTACATCCCAACCTGAAGGTACTCTTAGCACTTTGGACTTTTTCTAGAGCCTCAGATATTGCATTTTTCTTTTTTTTCTACGTGGTTTCTTATACATACACATGCAAATCATTATGAACACAAAAGTACTTTTTGTTAAGATTCAGGAATTACAGAGTATTAACAGTTAGCAATACAGATTCCATAAAATCAACACAGTTTTCAGTGCATTTGTTTTGTAAAGTTTGTATGGTTTTTCTCAGTCCTGCCTGTGGATTTTCAGAAGTCAGCTGCTGCTAAGCAAGTTGTTTTCTAGAAGTGTTAGAATTGCCTTAAACTCTGTCCAGCTGTGTCCCCAGCATATTTCAGCCTGCGGATTTGTTCCCTAGTCTGTATATCCTAACCCTTCGACCGAGAATGTGATGCGAACTGTGATCAAGTCAGGTTAGACTACATCAGATTCAGAATTCAAATGCTAGACTGTATTCAGTCTTCCTGTTTTTTCCTATTTCCTCCACACTTGGGTAGCTTTTTTGTGTTAAAGTGCAGTTTGGTTGAGGAAAGTTGGTATTCTTTCACTTTATTCTGTCTTTGTCCAGGAGCAGTAGACATTTAGTTACTGTTTACTCTTATCAGCAACTTCCCCTCCGCCATGAGAACTGCTAACCAGTGATTTTAGGTTCACACATTAACTTAGCCTGGTGAGGTAGTTTGTCATTCCTTTTGGCTATATTCCTGGAGCAAAATTGTAAAGCGTATTTGTCTTCTGAGCAACTTGTCAGGTTTCCTTTCAGTAGAGCAGCTTTTATAAGAGTATCTGGACCGTCAGTCAGTCTGGGAAACTCACATGGTGAATCAGAGCTTAGTTGCCAATCCAGAGTGGATTCTGAGTCAGTGCAGGAGCAGAACAGTGTGTCCTGCAGGATACACTGTAATCAGAAAAGCTTAAGAGTTTGCCTGTAGCTCCTCCCTGACTGGCTCTGAGTCTGAGGCTACAGATCTTTCAGTCATTTGAGCCCTTTCCTGCATGTTGCTTATTGTGTACTCACTGGCCCCAAACCAGTTAGGCCTGCTGGAGTGTAAACTCTGCCCTGCCATCCAGGCCATCCTGTCTACTTTCTGCTGCTTCCCAGATGGTCTAGACATAAAGCAAACTTGTGGAGTCTGATAGCAGTGAGAGACTGTAGGGGTTTTCTAGTTTTAAGTTCTTATTTCCCTTCTTGGTGTTGTGATGGTGTCAGAGCATAAACCTACAGAAAACTGTCCTGTGACTTTGATTTGAGGATTACATATTAAATGAAAAAGAAGAGTATTGAATATGAAATACTGGGAGAAAACTATCAAATGGCATGTGTGGTATTATCTCAGTTTTGGAAAAAAAAGAGTTAAAGTGTGTGCTTTAAAAAGTCTGGAAGGAGAACCACAAAATGGATTATCTCTAGATAGGGTGTTACTGTGGTTTTCTTTATGCCTTCAAAATTTTTTTTTTATGGTATGAGTATTTATTTTGTAATAAAATTTTCATTTTAGGAGAAAAATTTTTCTCATTATTTCCAAACTACACTGATTTCACTCACTTGAAGCCACTTCTACTTCATATACTAGAAATAAACAAGAAAATCTTTCATATATTTTCTCAGCCTTCTGAAATTTTAGCATCTTATGCTTGTATGCTTACATCCTAATAATGAATACATTACTCAGAAGACTGACTTTTTAAAGACTAGTCTTCATGAAATCCACTGTTTGCTGCTAGTGTAATTTTCATACTTATCTATTTCTCAGAAATGACTGAGTAATTAATTTAAAGACATCCCAAAGCCGGGTCAGAAATAAAAATGGGCTGGGGATGTAGCTCAGTGTGGAGATTCTAGGCTCAATTCTCAGTACCACGAACAGACCAAAACAAACAAACAACAAATCCCAAAACCCAAAGCCCCAAACATTTTTTGTGCATGTTTGGGGAATAGATTTACTTTGGGAGGCTTACTTGTTGCTAACTTGTTTACAGTCTAAGTTACAGCTATTATCTCTTCAAATTGCACTTTTGCCCCCATCTGGCTCACATTGTAGAACTTTCCAGATGTTTGTCATTCAGTTGAACTGGACTAGAATGTTGATGTAAAAGTGAAGTCAGGGTAGTTTTACTTATTTCCTTTCAAGATTTGCATTATATGCTGTGATTTTATTTTATTTTATTTTATTTTATTTTATTTTATTTTATTTTATTTTATTTTGAGGAAGGGTCTCACTCTGAAGTCCATGCTGGTCCTGAACTCATTGTATAGCCCATGCTGGTAATCCTCCTGCCTCAGCCCTCTGAGTGCTGGGATTACAGTTGTGTGCCACCACATCCAGTTTATGTTGTTCTGGGGAATCAACTCAGGGCCTTACGATTGGTAGGCAAACACTTTAACTGTTGTGTTACTCTTTCCAGCCCCTCTGGCTCACTTTTTAAAGAATGAGAATTTTGGTAGTCATCAACCACATCAAAGTCACCTGTCACTGCTATAATTGCTTGTGTGGCAGCCTCACAGTCTCACATACATACATACATAGAATAGTGTGTAGCTTTTTGAGTTTGATACCTTGTAGCCACAGTAAGAAGCATCTTTTTGTCTCTTTATTCTTCATCCATTTGTTCTCTGCCCTGTTTCAGACTTTACTTTTTTTAAAATCTGTTTTTTTTTTTTTTTGTCATACAGGTGTCTACTTTGTCAATTGTTCACTTTATTTGCCCTACCTGAAAAAAAAAAGTGATCTGTAATCATTGTTCAGAATTAAGGCCAAATGATCAGGTAGCCTGCATTAGAATTTCCCCTGCTTCTCCAGTCACCACCTTCCTCTACCTAGACTGTTGTATTTACAGTAAGATAAGGATAATAGTATGTGTGATTACACAGTAAGTATTGGTAAGAGTTAAACAGTTAAAAATGATTCAGTTTTCTGCTGGGTCTTATGAAAATAGTAGCACTTCGCTTCTGAGTTCAAGGACTAAACGTGGGAGCAGATTGAAGAGGGGAAAGGTAATGAGATAGTTCTGAACAAGGTTTATTTGTAGACTTTCTAACAGATATCACACAGAAGAACTCAGAAGAGAAGTTGTATAGGGGTAGTAATTTTTTCCTTCTGCCAAATACATTTTAAACTGATTTTGTGAGATAACTTCCACATGTTGCCAGGGTTCTATCTTTTCTGTTGTGAAAAACATACTGTAGGAAGGATTTACAGTCGCTCACCTGTGTTACGAATGGTAGAATTTATTTCATTGACATATAGTCATGTGGCAGGTAGGAAGACAGCTGCCTTTGAAAGACAAGCTTGTTGTTACTGACAGTTGTCTGTTGGAACACCATGCCATACCATGCCATATGGAGACTTAGCACAGAGGTCCAGAAGTACCAGGGTTGGTGAGGAGGCCAAAGAAAAGGAGAGAAAATGTGCACTAGAACCTTTGTTGGTAGGTAAATTTAGCAACCTTAGGATTAGGTAGTTTGAATTTGAACTGGCTTTGGGCTGTAGGTATGATCTCTAGTTTCAGGTATCTGGGATAAATGACAGTAGGGGCCTGATACAAAGTTGTGGATGAGGTTATGAGTTTAGGATTGATTGGCTTGCACTTCAAAGACATGATCTCAGTTAAGTTGTTCACTAACTTTAGAAGTTAGAAAACCCAACAAGAGATAGCCCTCTCTGTGCTCACAAAAACCCAAAGATGTTAAAACTTTATGGAATATAAAACATTTCAAAAAATGATTAATACATAACCCAATATCCATTATCTTTTCTGTAGTTATAGTACTAGTTTTTGTTGGAGGGATCCTTGTACAAAGCCCAAATACTACATTCTGTACTCACATGCAGTTAAGGATTGCCAAGAGGCTGTATGGAGAAATCATTTGTTGGTGCTTCCAGGAAAGACCTTGTGTAAACTAACTCTTTGGAGATGCATCTTTTCTCCAGTTTGAAGTGAGGATATGATGGCTGAGTCTCCAGCACCTGTCCTGGACATGAAGCCATCTTCAGAATGGAACATGGAAGAAACTGGGATTCTAATCACCTGGAAACAGTAGACCTTTCGGACAACCTGCTGCTGGATTGTTTTTTTGTAAGACATAAATAAATAAACTTCTCACCTTGTTTAAGCTACTTATTTTCGTATGACTAGACCTAATCCTTACGATTCACACATTTGTACCTTTATCTCCTCCATATGCAAGACCAGCCTTCATTTTTGTCCTCCTCTTTCGTGACCTTCCACTGCAAAGCAGAATTAAAATCTTATCACTGATTCTACAGGCTAGATTTTATACCTGCCACATAAATTTGGGCAGTGGTCCAGGACATAAAAAGTACACTAGCCTTAATAATTGGCCTTAAAAAGTTAACATAAGCTTATTTTTCATTAAACACTTTAAATGAAGAACCTGAATTAATAGTTCCCTACTAGGAGCAGGAGGAATGGCTTAGTGGGTTAAGGAGCTTACCCCGTAAGTGCTGTGTCAAGGCCCAAATACCCGAGTTCATTTCCCCAGCATCACATAAGCTGGGCGTGGTGGCGCATGCCTGTCATCCCAGCACTCAGGAAGCTGAGGCAGGAGGATTGCCCCAAGTCCAAGGCCAGCTGGGGCTCCATCCTGAGTTCAGGACCAGCTTGGACTACAGAGTGAGACCCTGTCTCAAAAAAAAAAAAAAAGGTTCCCCATCAGAGGAAGACTTTGGACTATAAGTACTGTCCTTGTATGCTCTGGCTCTAAGCTGACTAGGTAACTTCTCTGACTAGTGGGTTCTCAGTGCAGAGTAACCAGCTGTAAGAACAGTTCTATTGCATCATTAGATGTATTAATCTGCACGTGCTGCCGTAGTAAAGTGCTTTACATGAGGTGGCTTAGGTAACACGTGTGCTTTCTTACAGTTTTGAAAAAAATTAGAAGCTTAGTTTCAGGGTGCTGGTATGGTCAGTCACGGGAAAGGCTCTTCCTGTCCTGCGATGTGTTCATATGATTTGTTCCTTTACAGAGTAAAGATACACCCTTTGACCTCGTTTAACTTTAGTTACCTCTCCACAGGCCCCATTTCTGATTACAGTCATGTTGGAGGTGAGAGCTTCAGCAGGAACGCTGGGGCAGGAGCATAATGCAGTCTGCAGTATTGCGCTGGCAGGAAGAAAGGGAATACAGCACATTGAAAGGAAATAGCTGAGACTAGAACAGCAGAGGCAGTGCAGGTAAAGGGGTATTCTGCTAACAGATACTAATTTTGACAGGGTGGTTTGGGAATAAAAAAGCCTGTGTGCTAAAGATGTGCCTCAAAAATTCTTGAACATTTAAACCAATCAGGATGACATGTTACCGCTTCCCCTTAACAGCCTATTTGTACTGAAGCCTGACTAGTGTCACCAATAAAGGAAAAGAGTGTTAGGTTAGGAAAAAAAAAAGGGATTTGAAAATGCTGTGATTCCATTGTATATAAATGTATAGATAAGTTGATAAGAATTACTGGAAACCAATTTTGATTTCAAATTGAATTAAAGTATCAGTTGCAAACAGCAAAATTTAATTTTAAAACCCTGTAGTATAAAAGCACCAGAACATGTAAGGAGCCTACAGTGCATGGTTTCTGGCTAACATTATAAAACTGTTGAAATACATTAAAATGAAGAGTGGGACTGGGGACTCTGCGTATTAGTTAAAATGCTTGCCTAGCAAGCACAGAGCCCAGGGTTTGATTACTCCAGTGTCATAGGCTGGGTGAGGTTGGCACATAGGCTGAGGCGGGAGGAAAAAAAACCACTAAACATAATATATAATGTTTGTTTGTATCAGTGTTATAAAGATGTCAGCTGTCCCTGAATTGATGCTACAGATCCAAAGAATTGATTTCCGTAATTTACGGGACTTGGCAAGTTGTTTCTGAAGAGCTGATGATAGGGAAAAGTTCATGAATGAATAGCATACTCCTGAGGAAGAGTGAGATACAGACTTGCTCTGCCAGTTGACAAGGCTTTGTTGTTGTTGTTTTTTTTTTCAATCTGCTATGATAAAAATACACTGTTGATGCAGGGATAGACATGTAGATCACTGATATGGAAGAGATGCACCTTGGTCAGCCGTGCTTACATGGAAAGAATACATGATAAAAGTGCATTATAGATTATTGGATAAAGTACAAGTTATTAAACAAACGATGTTAGGAAAATTTGTTACCCCCATAGGAAAAAAATGAAATTCAATATACCCCACACCTTATGCAAAACAAATTCTTATTTAAAGACTTATTTGCAAAAGGCAAAACTTAAAATGGGAGAATGTGAAGGGTGATGTCCATGATTTGAGGGTATGGAATTTTTAAAATGCGAATAAAAAAATTTAACTATTAAAAGTAACATTTGTTTAACAAAAGTCACCATAAAGCACAAAGACAAGTCCCAGTTTGGGAGAAGATATTTGCAGGGATATAACTGGAGTATAGTAATCAATATATAAAGGCCTACGGAATAGAGACATGTTGGTCGAAAAATGGGCCAAAACATGTGTTTCATAGAGAAGGAAATATCAGTAACCCAACAATGTATGAAAGATTGTCTTCATTTGTAATCAACAAAATGCAATCAAAACCTGCAATGAAATTTCATTGTAAGCCCTCTAGATAAGCAAATTTCAGCCCAGTTGAAAAGATGTGAGGTAGAATTTATCAATGGAAATCTGCACTGGAGAAGGCAGTATAAATTGCATCTCTGTCTCAACTACTTTTTCATTGCTGTGACTCAGTACCTGACATGCATGACTTAAGGAACGATTTATGTTAGGTCACAGTTTCAGAAAGTCTCTGTCCATTCGTGGCTGGCCAGCAGAGGTGTATCAGGAGGGGAACTAATCACATGGCAGGTAGGAAGCCAAGTGTGAGAAGAAGGGGGAGCTCGCATACATATATCCTTCTAAGTCCTGTCCCAGTAATCCATCCTTTCTGGGTCAAACTCCAGTATTCTGCCCCTACTGACTAGGCCCCACCTCATAGCACGTGGTTCCATTGATATCCCACTACGTTTAAATACATGAGACTTCTGGGGGACATTCCAGATCCAAACCATAACAATCCCTATTTGGCAAAAACATTTTGACATTAACTTGCAACACTGGACTTTCACCTAGTTATTCCCCCTTTGAGATGCACCTTTTAGGAAATCCTTGCTGATACAGCTCATGAAACATGCCCAAGGGTGGTCATAGCAGCAGTGTACATAATGACATGAAACTGGAGACAACTCAGTAGTTGGAGAAGGGACAGTTACTTACTTTGGAATGTTATGTGGCTGTGTGAAACAGAACTAGCATACTAATAGGCCTAATTTTTTAAAACTATAAAATGAAACTATAAGAATGCAGATGGTCTTTGCATATATTATCTTTATAAAAATGAAAAACCAGACGGGATTAAATATATGGACAAGCACTTGTGTGATAAAACTTCAAAAAGTAAGGGAATTAGAATTCAAGAATTACCTTGAAAGCTTAAAGATAGAAAGGAGCAGGATAAGGCAGTACACAGGTAAATTTTGTGATACTAGTGATGTTTTATTTTTAATGTTGGGTTGTGGAGGTTCTGATGTTTGCTTCGTAACTTATTAGTCATATGTATTTTTATGTACTTGTTGGCTATATTTTGTTTGTATTTATTAACTGAAAATAATATCAACTTAGTTGAGAACAAAGAGAATTACATTTATTTGGAGCCAGTTAAGATTTCAACCGGGGAAGATATATAATGAGACAACCTTTAAAATGTGTTCACTGGTTTAACAAAATGGTAGCGGTATTTATAGAAACTTAAGGAGAACCTGTCTCAGATCTAAAAAAAAAAAAAAAAAAAATGGATGGAGCATGTAACTCAATGCAATATCTGGGTTAGATTCCTGTAACACATGCACACATAGTCACACCCCCGTCTCTGAGAAGGTAGTTGGAAATTACATCAGTTTTTAGTTAGGGATTATGATTGGTGTTGGCAAATGTTAAATTGCCTTGTTAACAGTGAGGGTGTAGTCTGAAGCTGGGTAGTTTGGGGGAAACAGTTAACAAATAATGTTTAAGTATTTTGCAATTTGACCCAGGTCAAAAGTCAGTTTGTATGAGGGTTAGGGTGTGTGGGGGCGGTATGCCTGCAACTCACTTCAAAAGTTCTGTGGACCTGGGAATGACTTAACTATGTTTCCTAACTCAGTTTAAGTGCTAAAACTCATGTTACTCAATTTTGAGTATTTTTCTCTGACATATTAAATGCTATTTTAAGTAAAAAAATTAATAAAAATGATATTCTACTTAGAATATAAAATGACCCAGTACTATTGATGATAATAGATAACATTTGGCAAACTCTCTTATATTTGTTTTTATAGGCATTGCCTTATTTAATCATTGTAATGATTTTGTGAATTATGTACTATTATTATTATTATTCCTTTTACTGGTGAACAAATTGAGGTTTAAGGGGATTACCTTGCTAAGTCCATGTAACTAATGAACTATGGCAGTCATACCCAAATCCAGCTCTGACTGTAGAACCTGGGCTCGTAGGCCATTCAGATGAGCCATGTGGCCCCTCTTACTTATTTGGAATCTGAAGGTCAAAAAGTTTGAAAACTTTGCCTAGTATCATATATTGAAAGGGGAAGAATGCAGCTATCCTCGATTGTTTTTAGTTTTTTTTTTTCCATTTTACCACAGTGGCACTATTAATTGTCAAAAAGTGTAATGTAATAACATTGAAAGGGGAATATTGTGCTCAGAAATTTGTATAGGTTCATTAAACACTTGTTGGTTTTAGCTTTATTCCATAATTTGAGAGAGTTTATGGGGATCATTAGGGGGCAGGACAAATGAAGAAGTGTGACATAAGAGAAAGGAGATCCAAGATTTTGCCCCTGACTTATTATTACTGATCAAATCCTCTGTTTTCCTTTTGTTTTCAATAAAGCAGCATTAGTAGGTGATCTCTTAAGATCTTTGGTTAAGACAAATGATTCTGAGTTCAGATTGCCTGGGTTAGAATTCCAGAGCTGCCTCTTACTAGTTATGTGATAATCTCTAAACTTTCATTTCTTCCTGTTGAAAGGTAGAAATCATTGTAGAACTTGTCCCAAGTATTGGGTAGTTGTTCTATCCAGACAACTCTTGTAAGAACTAGCTTCCTAAATCCAGAATTTCTATAGGTATTTAGTAGATTCTTTATGTTCTTTCTTTATATTCTTGAAGAACAATATGTTATTACATACAGATGTACATGGCTAAACTAACAGCACTTTGGTCTCTATGTGTAATACTAGGACAAGAGGAGCCGTGTCTTCGTTCTGTTGCTGCTGTAAATTTCTCCTTACTTTGATTAAACCTGTTCCTTCACACAAACTATGTACTACCATAAAGTTTGTCTGAAATCTTGGTGCACTACAGGATGATACCCAGATACTTTGGTAGATAATCTAAGGAGTTTGTATTTTGTTGTAGTGGTAATGGGAAACCGTTGAAGTGTATTTCAGTAGCAGAATGAAATGATTGGGTTTGAAGTTTAAGAAGGTCACTGTTGTGGCTGAGGCTGTATTTTGAGAGAAAAGATGAGAAGTGAAGAAAGAAAAATAAGTTGTACAAATGAGAAAAGATGGCTGGCCAAGTTGGGCTATTATGGAGGCAGTGGAAATGGAAAATTCAAGATATGTATTTTGTAATTAAAATATGTAAGTCATTGTTAAGTAGGTGTTGGATGATGGGAATGGGAAAAAAGAGTTTATTCTTAGGTAGTGCTTAATTTTAAAAGCTCCTTCTTTTGGTCCTTCTCACTTTTCTCTTCTGAATGGCTCCTAACCCTGCTTTCTTTGAAACTGTGTCCAGGTCCTCTATGTTCTATATGACCGGATGTCCTCCTTCCCTCGTGACACCGGACACTACTACATTTGCATTTTAGCAAAGAACTGCCTAGTTTAGGATCATGTACGTGGCAATCCGTGTCATTTGAGAAGTGGACAGGCTGACCTGAAGGCACTAGAAAGGATTCACTAGACTGTCCAGAGGAGAGACAGGTACAGTGAGTAACCGATAGAGGGGCTAGGTTTTCATCAAGGAAAGAACAGAGCTGAAAAAAAAAAAAAGGAACAGAGTTGAGGGCTGGCTAATTGCAGACATGGTGCAACTCGCGGAGTGGGTGTTCCTGGCTCTGACTACCATTCAGTTCATCCTTGGCCACCTGGGGAATGGTTTCATTGCGTTCCTCAATGGCAACAGCTGGTTCAAGAACAAGAGAATTTCTTTGTCTGACTTTATCATCACCAACTTGGCCCTCTCCAGGATCGTTTTGCTGTGGATTATCTGGACTGATGGGCTTTTAATAGTGTTCTCTTACAAAATGCATGAACAGGGGACAATAATGCAAATTATTGATATCTTCTGGACATTTGTAAACCACGTGAGCGTTTGGCTTATCACTTGTCTCAGTGTCCTCTACTGCCTGAAAATTGCCAGCCTCTCTCACTCAACATTCCTCTGGCTCAAACACAGGGTTTCCAGGGTGGTTGTGTGGATGCTGCTGGGTGCGCTGCTCTTATCCTGTGGCAGTACTTTGTGTCTCATCAATGAATTTAAGATCTATTTTGCTCTCAGTAAAAATAATGCCACAAGAAACGTGACTGAGAACACCAGAGAGAAGAGAAGTGGCTATAATCTGACCCACGTTCTTGCGACTCTGTGGTACCTCCCTCCCTTAATTGTGTCCCTGATCTCCTATGTTCTGCTCATCCTCTCCCTCAGGATGCATATGCGACAGATGCAGCAAAATGGTACCAGCTGCAGTGACCAAAGCTCAGAGGCCCACAAGAGGGCCGCAAGGATCATCCTCTCCTTCTTCTTACTCTTCCTGCTTTACTTTATCTCCTTTTTAGTGTTGTCATCTAGTTCTTTCCTACCAAGAATTAAGTTGACCAAGATGATAGGTGAAGTAGTTACAATGTTCTATCCTGTCGGCCACTCATTTGTTCTCATTCTAGGGAATACGAAGCTGAAACAGGCTTTTTTGGCAAAATTCCCCTGTCCCTCTGGTGATCTGAAGCTTGGAGCCAAAGGGCCTTTTCCTCCATAGAATAGCAGAAGATGTGGATGGAGCTTGGAAGTCCTTTGGCTTGGTTCAAGACTTGGATTTTTCTTGATTCTTCCATCATACTAGGACTTCACCCTAAATAGAGAGAGACAGATGCCTGCTTTGCTCATAGTCTTATTTGGTCCCAGTGGAAGCAACACTTCTCCTGATTTCTGTCTAAGGCATTGATTTAGAGTGGTAAACAGTCTTTGGTAATTGTCATCGTCATGAAGACACTCACTATATAGACATGGAGCTGTTGGTTAATGACATTAACTCAATATAATGAGTCCCAATATTTGCTTCAACTTAAATTTGGTAATGTGGTGGACTTCAGGAAAAGAACGTAAGCTTTGTAGTCCTGTAGGTGTGGGTTTGAATTCTGAATATTGTCAGTTATCTTAAGTTTTTTTTGCACTCTGATTAGTTATTTGAGTTATTCGATCCTTTTTTTCTCATCTTAAAATGTGGACTGTAACATTGACTTTGCTGCGTATTAGATATTCACATGACTGTGTGCTGCCAGCTTAGTGTAATGATGTTCAAAGTGTTAAATTCAGCGAGGGCTATTATTTTAACACTGAATTATGCAGCAACAGCAATTCCCACATGATACACGTTTTGACAAAGCAATTATGTGATGACAGAAGCAGTGGGATGAAAACTCAAGACTTTTGGATTCTACGTTCCAATCCATTCTTGCATTTCATTATCATTTTACTAAAACAAATTTCCAGGCACTGTTTTATTTTTTTAGATTAGGCAAAAGATCAAGCAAGCATGATGATTCTCTTCTCCCTCTTTCCTTCCCCCCTCCTTGTTTCTTTCTAGCATGATGTAAATCTGTTTGAAATGATAGTTTTATCACATATAATAATGTGCGGCTTGAAACTTAATCAGTATTACTTAATTAGAAGTAGACATTGATTTACTTTCTGTAACTGAACACTTTTGACCAGTTAATGAGAATATTGTTTAATATGAGGAAGTTTCAAACTTGTGAACATATTCAGTTATGCTATATAACATTTCAGCATGTGAATCTGTAGCACTAATGTAGCTAAAGTATATTGAGTGTTAGTAACTGAAAATATGAACCAGGAAGCCAGACATACTGGGTCTAAGTCCTGGCCCTGACCTTTGGGGAAGTTTCTTGATGTCTTTCCATTTTATTTTCTTTATTTTAAAAATGGAAATAATAATTGTATTTCATAGGGATGTTGAAAAGAATGAATGACTTAACATAATGGATATTAATCAGGGCACAATGTGGAATAAACAAATATTATGACTATTGTTGTATTTGTTGTTATTCTATAAAAGGGGTATATTTTGACTTCCCTTGATCATCACATTATCTGAAATTTATTCATATTGTACCATGTTAATTATAGGATTTGCTTGAATGTATGCATTCATTTCTAAAATTATAGGAATTGGTAAATTATTTTTGGTCTGTAAAGTTGGCTTTTAAATTGGTATTTGTGTTGTTTAGAAAATTCCTTTATTTTGACATATCTTAGAGTTTCCTTTAGGAAATGTATCTGCTGAAACCTGAAGAATAATTAAGATTAATAATAAAATAAGAGGATTTCTAAAACTAATATTTTCCCTTCATAGTTTTGCAATTAATAAAATTCTGTGCTTTTTCAGCATGAAAGTTTCAATGTGGAAATCCATGCTCTTGACTGACATCTGCTTTGTTCATCCTGATCTGTGCTTTGTAACTCAGCTTCACCTACTCTTGAACTTCTCTTGAATTTGTTCCCACTCTTTGTTACTTTGATAACTTCTCTGCCTTGCTCTGACCTTGTGTTTCTTTAAAACTGAAATTGAGTTCTTAATTTTGCCTGATGGCTTAGGTGTTGAGATTTTCTTCTCTTTAAATCAAACATATTACCCTACTAGAGGTTTTGGTTCATCAACTGACTTCTTCATTTCACTGGCTCCTGTAGTTTGAGCATAATTCACTGAGTGCTAGTCTGATGTGGTAGTCCACTTGGTGACCTGTGAGGAGATGTGGTATCCGCACTCCATCACACTGTACGCTCCTTCTTTTCATCAGTTGACTCCTGGAAAGCTTGTGATGTTATTAAGTGACTTCAGCCATATGTGGACTAGGAGAGTGGATTTGGGTCTGATCAATCAGTAAGTTGCCGAGGTGAGGAGACTCACACGTTTCTTGAGAAACAAGAATAGGAAATTAGCTATTTTGAAGAGGATTTGGTTTTTCAGATCTGTCAGGAGGAATGCATGATGGGCAGGCTCCTTACTGAGTCACAGGGACGTTAAGTTCATGTCTTAGGACCTAAATTAGACCCAGTTTTTAAAAGTCTTGGAAAATGCCATTTAACTGGCTTTGTTTGTAACCACTTTAAGATTTTTCTTTTCACTGGGTTTTTAGCTCAGAGCCCTTGCACCACCCTCTTTGGATTTTGTTGTTGTTTTTTGAGTCAAGATCTCACTAAGTACCCCAGGGTGGGCTAGCTAGAATTTGTAGTCCTCCTGCCTCATCTTCCCAGCTAGCTGTGTTATAGGTGTGTGCCACTGTACTAGGTTACCTCTTTAAGATTCTTAAATTTAGTTACTTCATGCCAAGGAACCAAGGCCTAGCTTCTCTCTGATCCCTTTAATCCAAGTATGGGGATATGAATTGTTTCTTCATTTGTAGTACAAATACAAACTAGAGCTTATCCCCTTGCCAATGTCTTTTCCCAACACATCTATCTTTTCGTACATAGTTGGAGTTTAACATGTGAGTTTATAGCAAGTTAGGACAGTAGCTCATGAGACCATCCAATTTTCTATCAAGATCCTAGCTCCTTGTATAGCAGCTGTGAAAATATGCTTCTCAGATCTCTGCTATGAGAAGCATAATTGGCTGAAGGCTCCAGATGCCTCGGTCTACCACTGGGAGGCCATACTTCCAGCTATCGATGGAACACTGTGCAGGGGAAAGGCAGGTCTATTCTCCTGAGACATGAAATTCTTCCAAATGATGGATTGACTGCATCAGCATCACTGAAGCTTTCATAACTGTGCTGTAGTTTAGGGCTCTCTCTACCCAATTCTTCAGCTTCCCCCTTTTAAAGCTCTTGCACCTATGTTGCTGTCTGAGTGCTCTTCTTACCTACCCGGGCTCCTTCCTACATGAAAGCTCCTGCATGTCTAGTTTCACCTCACTCTCTACTATTGGAAGGCCAGAATTAACACGCACAACCTATATAAATAAACTATTAAAATGTTGGTGCAGATTAAAACAGATAATAAAGATGTGTGTTTGTATGTGGAACTGTCCTATGTGCACAGGAATTCTGGAAATCATCCCAGATACTTCCTTCTACAGCTTCACCATCGATTTGGTCACCGGCCAGATCTATTTGGTGGTACCTTAAAAACACTTCTTTCCAGTATTTCCTCCTCTGTACTTTCTGTCTTTTCAGTCCATCAAAGTGTCTGCAACAAAGTCAACCAATTTTCTGTTTCCAGCTCCACCCCTGTCCAGCATATCACTTGGGGTTTGTCTTCAAGAAGTGAAAATACACCTTCATGTCCGTCTCCTAAGTCCTGCAATGGCTTCTCATTGCTTTGGGTAAAATCTCAATATGACTTAGCTTATAACGTAAAGTTTGATTGCTCTATTCCTTTCTAGTTCCATTTTTCCCATTTCTTTTCAAGAGGAACTTTGAAGACCTCTCATTCTCAGTTATGCCACACGCTTATTGTTGCTGTTGTTTTGCATAAGTTGCTCTTTACCTGGCATCCTTTTTCTCACTCATCAGCTGTATCAATTCATCTTCCTTAAAATGCTTCTTCTCTGGGAAGCTTTCTCTGACTCTCTTAGGAAAATAAGGCATTATGCTGTGTATTTCCCCAAGATGTTGGACATGCCTCTGCTCATGTTACTTAACCTGTACCATAGATACTTGGTGATAAGTGTTTCCCATTATATTTCTTCTCTGTTTCCTCTTCTCACATTCAACTCTTCTGTTTCTTGAGCCTGTCACACTTTATCACTGTGTTTGTCAGTATATTTCTCTCTACCACCATATTCTTTTGCTTAGATAAGACCTTTGAATTCCTTCTAGATGGAATTTATGTATCTCTTCAAAGATATCTTTCCTGGATCCATAAGTCTAGATTAGCGTGCTTCTTGACTACCCCGATTGTGTTTCTTGCTTTTTTCATTTTATTCCACCCAAAACACTGATCTTTACTTGTCTGTCCCTCATTATTCTGAATATTCTTTGTGGGCAGAGTGTGTTTTTGTTAGTTCTCACCTGCTTCCAACATCTGACATTTTCTCTGGCTAATATTAATGTCCTGAATGAAAGAGCCAGTGAGGAGCAGTCTAAGCTGGTGGAAAGAACTTATCCTTAGAAAGACCTTGCAGTGTAGCCCCTGGTTGATGGTGATGTTAGAAAGCTGTGTACTGTTGCTCATCCCTGTGTTCCTTATTTGTACATAGGGATGTCCGTATCTTTTTCCTAGGCCTGTTTTACTTACTGGCTTTTGAGATGCCTGGTATATTGCTGGAAGAATAGTAAACACTTCACAAAGCTCCAAAATAGACGTTACTTGTTTTTATCCTTAAGTTCATGTAGCACTCTTCCAAAAAAATTTCAGACTTTTCAATTTCAGATAACTTCTTGCTGACTTATATTCTTCAGAGCCACCGTCAGATGAACTGAGACCTCCCTTTGCTTTGATCTTTTGCCCTGAAGCTTTCCCTACAGATGAGTCAAGTAACAAAATCGTACTAAAGATGCAGTGCCTACCGGTGGCTTTTCTTGGGTTTGAATAAGCAGTCAGATTTTTAAGACTGTCTCAGGGTCCTGTGTCTCTGGCCTACTCAGAGGATGTAGTGTCCAGGGCCAGCTTATCCTCAAAGGCCTAACCCGGGTGCAGAGTCTTTGCCCCAGGCTGTAGAGTTGAGGGTCATGGGGAAGACATCCACACACACGTTAGGGTAAAGGTGGGGACTGGCCTGAATGGAAACTCGAAGGAACCAGTTTCTCTGTAATAATTTCTTATACATAGTTTCCATGATCAAGTCAAGAGACATGAATATGAGAGGACTCAAAATCAGAGAAACCTTGAACAATGGAGTCAGCATAAGAAATTTATAGTTCACTTACGATTTCTTCCAGTCAAGATACGATTTGCCAAACAGAGGGTTGGTCTTTCTATTTTCTATTTTTGGACAAAAAGTATAAGAGCAAAACACTCTTCCTAGCTTGATAAGAAAATTTATAATTGTCTTACTGGGATGAAAAAGAATAGGACGAATATTTTCACTGAAGGTACTAGCTAACCCTTTCTCTGTACTGATCTTTTAAAAAATAACTTCTGACAGAACCAGCTGATTCACTGATTTTGCTAGCCAACGCAATCATATCTCTATTGTAATATCTTTTGCTCATAAGAAACCAACTATTTGGTGTAGCGTATGTTGGATATGTTTCACTATACTGGACTTCCTCTCTTTTTCTGAACATTTCCCCGTTTTTTACTTCATATTAAATACCTTTTTCTGGTGGTATTAGGGCTTGGACACAGGTCTTTACTCCGAGCTGCATCCCTAGCCTGTTGTTACTGTTTGTTTGAGTCAGGGTACCTCTGAATTGCTGAGTTGCCCAGGCTGGGCTCAGATTGCAATTCTTCTGCCTCAGCCTCCCCAAGGGCTGCGGTTAGAGGCCTGTGCTCCATGGCTGGTATCCTTTTTAAATGTGGTATTGCAATGTGCTATTTGTGATATTTCAACTTAGTGCATTTATGTAGTTTATGGGTAATCAAGCAGAAATCGGTGTTGTAACTTTCCCATTTATCACGGCTTTGCTTGTTTTGCTCACTCTTTGCCTGTTTAACTGATCTGGAATGCTTCTGATGGTGCAGATTTGTATAAGTCTTTTATAAGCAGGGCCCCATGGTGCAGGCCTGTAATACCAACATTCTAGGAGGCTGAGGCAGGAAGACTGCAAGTTTGAGCCCAGACTGGGCAATTTAGCAATGTAATGAGATTCTAGTCAAAATATTAAATCAAAATCAAATCAAATCAAATATTAAAAAAGAAAATGGGCTGGGGATATAGCTTTGTGTGAAAGCCCTGGGCTTTATCCTCATATCACATACACACACATGCCCTGCCCCCCCCACGTGCATGTACACACACACACACACACACACACACACACACACACACACACTCACACACACACTCACACATCTCTAGTCGTCTCTTAGTGTAGATAAGAGGTGCCACACTCTCGCACTTCATATCATATGCTAGGGATCTTGTGCCCATTACCACATGATCATTGACAAATCAGGCAGTGAGTCGATAGCTGCTTGGCCTACAAGACTGTAACTAATGCATTATTGTGTGTCTCTGATGAGTGTACTTTGGCACAGGTACAGATTTATAAAGGAAACACATGGAAGGGTGGAGCTTTCCTTACAAGCAAAACAACACAGCAATTGATTATGGTACAAATTTATGTATATAGCTAAGGAGGGAGTATCATAAAAGGATTAGATAAGAAAGACTGTCTTGAGGGAGAGAGTCCTTCACCTTGATGTATTAAATCACTAAAGGAAAACAAGTGGAGTTATCATGGCCAGAATGAGGGTTGGAGGAAATAGGCTCAGCACCAATGGCTTAGAGAAGGTGGATGCAGGCATACATGGATATGTGTCTGCAAGGAGGGTGGGTAGGAGAGGCTGAGGGTTCCTGTCATCTTCTGTGGTTCCTTTGAAGAAAGACTGTGCTGTGGAACAGCGAGAGAAGCAGTGCTGTTGTAGAGCTCTCTGACATTAATATTTGAGGCCTGCTCTTGGAAGTAGTAGGCATTTCTATGAAAAAGGAATAGGAATGAAGAAATAGTAATGCAATCCTTGGAAGATTTGCATTTCAGTAAAAGCAGCTGGCTTTTAGACCACATGTAGCTTAATTGCCATGCTGAGGTAAAATAAAAAAGAAGGCATCCTTCCTAGCTGGATACTCCTGCCTGCTTAGACATTTTAGCATTTTTTTTCCTGCATCACCCCTCCGCCCCCATCAGAACGACACCTGCTGAATCCTCACTGAATAAAGATGCTTCAGGTGATCTACTTTTCTGTTGTTATTACCTCAGTCACTTTAAATTTTATAGGGATGATTATGAATTTGCTTATTACTGTATTCATTTACAAGACTTGGGCCAAAAGCCACAGAATCTCTTCTTCAGACAGGATCCTGTTCGGTTTGGGCATCACCAGATTTCTTATGCTGGGACTGTTTCTGCTGAACATTTTCTCCTTCGTTGCTTCAGCTGCTGAGAGGTCAGTCTACCTGTCCACATTTTTTGTGTTGCTCTGGAGGTTTTTGGACTCTACTAGTCTCTGGTTTGCAACTTTGCTCAACAGCTTATACTGTGTGAAGATTACTAACTTTCAGTATTCGTTGTTTCTCCTGCTGAGACGGAATATTTCCCAGAAGATTAACAGACTGCTGCTGGCCTGTATGCTGATTTCTGCCTTCACCACTCTCCTATATTTAATGCTCAAACACATACTACATTTTTCTGAATTTGTGCCTGGGAGAAATGACACATTATTTGACTTCAATGAGGGCATCTGGACATTGGTGGCCTCTTTGGTCTTGAGCTCATTATTCCAGTTTATTCTTAATGTGACTTCTGCTTCCTTGTTAATACATTCCTTGAGGAGACATATACAGCGGATGCAGAGAAACTCTTCTGGCTTTTGGAATCCCCAGACAGCAGCTCACGTTGGTGCCATGAAGCTGATGATCTATTTCCTCATTCTCTACATTCCATATTCGGCTGCTACTGTGGTGTGTTTTCTCCCGTCTTATGCAAAGATGGGTTTGGGAGTTAGAGCTCTTAGTGTGATTATTTCCTCTCTTTACCCTCCAGGACATTCTGTTCTCATCATTTCCACACATCCTGAACTGAGGACCAAAGCAAAGAAGATTCTTTGTTTGAACAAATAGTGCAATTTCACTATGAAACACTGGCTGGGGTCATCTCATGGCTTAGGAGCAAGATTTTCTGTTAGCAGTTTTTCTACTGGTCTAAAGAATTCTTTTTGTGTAATACCCTACTTGAAATTCTAGACCTTTTAGTGTCTATATTTTAGGTAATTCTTCATTTTCCTACTAATATTTTAAAATAAAGCACGCTCTTTAAAGAACTTGTTTGAGGCGTTACATAAATATTTGGCACAGCTGTTGCATTCCTGGACAACACAAATCACCACATTGTTCCCTTAGCTACTGGCGTACAATGGAAATTTCCCTCAAATTAAGGAATACATTGTGGTGCACCTAATTAGTTCATTTTTAAGGAGCCCTGAGTAAGGGGTTAGCTATAGGTAACTGGTAGTTGATCCTGGCCTAAAGTGTAGCAAGGGGAGTGTGAAAAGAAAAGGGGGAGAGTAACAAAGGTTACTCAAGAAGAAAAGGAAAGAAAGAAAAGTTGAGAAATAAGTGTACACTGTGGAACAAGACACACAAAGAATCCTCACATTTATGAGTGAGAGTGAGTGAGTTATTACTACCAAGAAACCCCAGCACTGAATTTCTAGTCTAGATCCAGAAAGGAGGAAAGGATCAGCTGATGAGTGAAGACAGTGAGTAGTACTGATAAAGGCAAATCCAGAGTGGTTCCAAGGACTTTAAAGTCCAAAGAGCTAGCCTAAAGGAAAAGCGATTTCCAAATAATAACACCATCAGCGCAGATTTACAAAATGCTGCACCTCACACTATGATGTGGAATTCAGTGAGAGCCAGGAGGAGCCGTGGATGGCAGAAGTGCTTGACTTTGGTCAGCCTGTTTCATTGGCCTCTGCATCTGCACCCATCACAGTCCTCCCCAAGAACACTCTTTAAGGTTGGCTCCAGAGTAGGAGTGTGAAAAGGGGATGTCGCTATGTTTTGAAATGAGAATTGAGAATTAGTTGCTTATAGTTGTAGAGTTTTAAAAATTGTTTGTAATATTTATAAAATGCTTATGGAATATTTACACATTTAAAAATAAATCTTCATATTTTATAAATTGCCTGACTTTTTTTTCTATTCTTGCCAGTTATAATATTGACTGAAATATTTAGTGAGTTCTACCCAAACTAATATAGCATGAATCTTAGATCTATTTGTCAAGTTAGAATCTCAGGATTTATAGATAAAAGGTTTACTGATGACAATTAATGTACACTATGTCATAAAAACTCTTAAATGAGTAGCAGAACTCTTCACAAGTTCCCCAGTGTCTATTCTTTCCCTTGTTTTCCATAGTATTCAAGTTGGTAGCTGTTCAGAATTTTGGCAGCAAAAAAATCATTTGGTAGCTTCCTCTTCTAAGTAGATGGTGTACTGTACTTGTTCTGCCAATGGAGTGTGGGCAGAAATGATGTATGTAACCTAGGTGGGACTCTAAAACAGTCATGCCCTCTCTTGCGCCTTTGTTGGTTCTTCCTGGTCCTCACCTCCTTCCCATCCCTTCTCCCCTCCTCCTCCTCTTCTCCATGGACTAGAATACCAGTGTAATGATAACCCCTCCTAGAGGATGCAACAGAGGGGAATGCTTGTGGATAGCAGAGTTATCCATCCTAGGTTTGGTCGCATTGTTCCTGATATGATGAGTTGCCATGCTACTGCTGGGTTGTTTATGCCATGTTCTGAGACTGTTCAGGAGAAAAATATCTCTGCTTTCAGACACTGCTTCAGTGTCTGTTACTTTTGTCAAAAACTTATACCTTATCATAAATTCATACAAAAACATATGTCTTTATGATGAAATAATGTGCAGTTACTTACCATCTTACAGTCAAAGATTTTTTTTTTTTTTTTTTGAGACAGGGTCTCTCTGTAGCCCAGATTGGCCCTGAACTCACTTCGTAGCCCAGGCTAGCCTGGGACTCATGTCATTCCTTCTGCCTTAGCCTTGTGAGTTCTGGGACTATAGGCACAAATAACATTTTTATAAGAACTGTGAAGTGTAATTTTAAAAATACATGTAGTAAGCCATCTTTTATAAAAATGTATACATTTGAGAAAATCTAAAAGAAATATATAAAAATGCAAATTTTTTCTGTGATGAATATATATTTTGTAATTAGTAAAAACGTAAACTTTTAATTGTATACATACATGTAGTCTGTCTATCACCTATCTTAAGTGAATGACTCTGATGTTATCCAGTTTCTCTCTTTACTAAGAAAGGAAGTAATTAGTCTCTTGTTTTGTTTGGGTTCTTTTTTTTTTAAATAAAGTATTGACAAATTTCTATTGATTGGTTATCTTACATTGTCTCCATCTGAACTGGATGTGCTGTCTTTGCATTAAGACTGTTTTTGCTACTTGGAGAACTTCTTGGATATTTGCATAAGAGGTTGTCCAGAGATCTCTCTAGGCACAGTGTTTAGCAGTGCTTTTAGGTTGAGAGCTTTTCTGATTCCAATATACTTTGCCAAATACTGGCCACTTACTAACTGGTAATGGTTGTTTTTCCAGGTTATGATAATTGACCTATGTTCATGACTTGTAGAGAGTCGAATTGTGTAGAACTGATTACCTTCCTCTAGAAGCAGAAACTATTCACCTTGGATTTGTAGCCACGAGTAACAGACTTCAGCTGCCCTCTGACTTTATTGGTAGGAGTACTTGTAGAAAGAAATCACCAAGAAAGGAAAGAAAAACAACATTAATTAAAGAGCACTGTTTACCAGGGAACAAGATAGGTGTTTTCTTTTAGCATCACACAGTCATGTTAGACAAATATTATCATCTTTATTATACAGAAAAACTGAATCTCTGGGTGCTAGATTATTGACTTTTCTAAGCAAAGGGCTACTAACTGGTTGAGTTGGGAGGCAAACCCAAATTTGAGTTCAGAACACATTGTCTGTCTCTGATGGCCTCATTTATAAGGTTTATATCCCTCTGAGAGGTGATACTGGCATGAACATGGGACCTTTGCCCTGTGTGGGCGGACATCCAAAGCCTTGGCTGCCATCGCGTGGCATGGCGCTTTCCTTAGCATGACCTTGCAGTGTTGTGGAAGCATCCCAGTCCTTTAAGTATCCTCTGGAGAAGACAATTCCTAAGTTGCTAAAATGTTATTTCTGTTTAAACAGTTACTATATATCTGCATTTTTACATTTTACAAATAAAGTTTTTATTTTCATTTGTTTTATAGAAATGTTTCAAAGCGAATATGGATAGTTTGAATATTTTCCTTATCCATATTCTATTTCCACTTTTAATGTTGATACCAGGGTACAGTTGTCAAAACTAGAATTAACATTACTATTACCTGCACTACCAGCGTTATTCAGTCTCATCATTTTTC
>PVKB01001782.1:231926-329632 GCA_004027205.1 Ctenodactylus gundi
TTTTTTTTTTTTTTTTTTTTTTGGTAGTTGGACCAATGTGCTGGGCTTTTGGAGAAGAACACCACAGAGGTGAAGTGCAGTGGTGTCCCTGGGGATGTTAACTTTGACCATTTGGATAAAGTGTCTTCCCTTTTTTTCCACTGTAAATTACCATGACACACGGTATAGAAAGGGCCAGTGGCACAGGTGGTAAAAGAATTTCCCTATACTCAGAATATTAAAGGACAAGAGTTTACTCAGACAGAATACACTGTCAAGAGAGACAGTGGATGAGATTTCAAAGGGGAAACAGTGCAGGCAGGATAAGGGATTTGGGCTTTCTTTATAAGATAGAAGATGTGGGAAAGGGTCTTGGAATTCATCCTCTGGAATGTCTCCTTCATATTGATCTTTGTAAGAGTCTGTGTGATTAGGAATGAATGCTGGGGTTGCACATTTTCAAGGTCTTTGCTTACACTTGGTCTGATGAGGGCTGGCATGATTTAGCCTTTACTTACAGAGGGCTAGGTTGGCATGATGTAGTTTAGTTGCCCAGGAAAATAAGAAAGGACACTTAAGAGATTATAGCTGCTAGGGAAGAATCCTGGAGTAAAAGGTACCTGCCTGCAAGGAGAGATGGATGCCAACTACCTGCCATCTGGGAGGGACGCCTGCTTGTTGGAGGGGATGGCCATTGCCTGTGTTCTTGTGTTGCTTCAGTCAACACTGGTGGTGTCTTCTAAGCTGCCTGCTGCTAGGTGGTTGGTACTCATAGACTGGCAGTTTAGACCTTTTAGTCACCAGACATGTAACATATGTGTGTGCGCGCACACACACACACACACATATTAAACATTCTATTGTTTGTGAGTATAGTAGGTCCTGTCCAGCTTAAATTAGCTGTTGGGACTCCACCTCTTGATGTGTTCTGCCAAATTTGTCTGCTATACTCATTTCCCTTCCCAAATTTTCATACTCATGGAAGCAGACAGAAATAGCTCCCATTCTCTTATCTGCAAGGTCCCTCACCAGTGTGCTTGTACTCAATTCGTTTTCTCTACTCCTGGGTTATATTGCGGATGCTTATATTTTCCCTTCAAGGCTGCAATCCTGGATGCACCCAGAGCCCTGGATGGTGTAGGTTGGTGCTTTCGCCTGAGTTTCTGAACCAAGGAAGTAGTACCTGTGACAGTGAGCAAGAACCTTTCCTCTCTCTAAGGGGGTGAGAAAGAAGCTGGAAAGATCATGAATACACATGTATTTGTCATTTTTTTTTGCTCCAGCTTCACATTTTTTTAATATGTTTGATGTGCTTAATTTCTGAATATCTGGACTAATATAGCACACTGAGAGAATGAGTTTGTCCAGGTTAACAGCTGCTGCAGAAGAGTTTCTGCCTTTCTGCCATCTAGAGGCAGAGTAGGAACAATCCTGGGAAGCACTTAAGGACTGCCAGGTACAGGGATGCAAGGCCCTTGAGGAGTAGCCAAGGTGAATCAGATGTACTCAGTCTGAAAATTGGCAGGGAGATTTTTTCTAGGTGAAAATGTTTGGTTTTCAAAATCAGTGATCGGTCTTTGTTTTTTCTTTTAGTGTTTTTTTTTTTCTACCTAGGATAAAACTGCCCTTATACTGCATGTGATTTGCTTCAGTAAGGGTCTCTTCTGATGTTTGTATTCTAGTTGGTCTTTCCTTGGCTTTTCCTTGCTGCAGGGACAGTGAAGATACAGCTGAGGGCTTGGAGAAGTGACTTGTGGGGTACGCATTAAGCACTTCGGTAGGAAGAAGTATGGTGGTATTACGGCAGATACTCTTCAGTTATGTCAAAAATAAAGCCCAAAGCGTCAGTGTGGTGGCACCCGGTTGTAATTCCAGCACTTGGGAGGCTGCGGCAGAAGGATTGATTACTGTTGAGTCCAAGGCCAGTCTGGGTTCCGTAGTGAGTTGAGGACCAGCCTGGACTGCATAGCGAGGTCCTATCTAACTTCTGGGTGGAACGGAAGCCTCTGCTGTGGTCCAAAGATTTCTGTCCTGCCTGACTTCTACATAGAATTTATTATTCAGCATTTAATATTCATCCTGTCTTGTGTTTATTCTTGCTCTTTTTTTCATGCTATTTCTTTTGTTTTCTCTGTTATTGTAAATAAGTCATTGTGTGTTTTTAAATACTGACTTATGTTTAAATGTTTAATTTATACCCTTGATAAAAGTATTACTGCCTCTCCCACCAGAAAGTGGCTCCAGGAGAGCAAATAATTTGTTTCCTTTATGTATCTCAAGGCTTTGGAAACAGCAGACTGGCAGGACCTTAGTCACTTAGAACATGTTTGTCAAACGATTAATAAATGGTTTATTTTTCCTTACAGCAAGCAGTGACTTGACTTTGTCACTGTTCTGACTCAGTGAATGTCATATTTGGATTTTGTAGAGCTATAGAGTGAAAGGGGGGGTCTCAGGAAGAAGATTGTGCTGTAGGGTCTCTAGACTCCTGTTGCTTCTTCCTTTGGAAGGTCAGTCTGTAACTGTGGCTCTGTACCTGATCTCAGATCTTAGGCCAGCTTCATATACGTGCAAGGTGAACTGATAACTTGAAGGACAATTTCTTTTGTTCTGGCAAAGAGAATGAATTTTCAAAGAGTGGTGACAGTTTTAAGAAGGAAAATATTCTGTTATGATACTGATAACACTCCTGGGCAACTATACCTCATCTAGGAACTCTCTACCATCATCAGCTCTGAAATAGACATCTCCTTGGATGGAGTGAGATCTTTCCTCTCCAGCCAAACCGACTGTGTCCTCAGACCTGACACTAATCACAGTGGCTTACTTTCTTATCATCCCAGTAGCAAATGAAGTCCTTATAGTTTGGAAATTTTTTTGGAGAATGACTCAAAAAACATAAATGTAAATATAAGGAGGCTATAAATCCAAATCCTCATTGCCCTGATCTTGGTCGTTGGCCACCCTGTCTTACTCAGGCTGCTAATGGTGATCTCTATTTCCTATGTGAGCCTGTTTCTCTCCTTTTTTTTTTTTTAGGGCAAAATTTTTATTTCACTTAACTGTGTAATGCACATAATTTTCAAAGCTATTATCAGATGGGAGATATGAAAGTCATTTATGTGTATTAAATAATAAACATTATTTTCAAGTAAAAAGATTTCAGTTAAAATAGAAGAATTACTATTACCAGAACTGTATTAAATGTAATATCACAAAAGTTATAGGAAATACTAGTAATCCACAAATATGAAGATTATTTGCATTACATTTTAAATGCAAACTTTATGCTGATTTTATAAAATGTTAAACATTTATTTTTTAGACTTAATTTTTACTCTCTTTATCTGTGTCTTTACTCTCTTAGTCTCTATCTAACTTACTCTCTTTAACCTGGTCTCAAAGAAGGAAGTAACTTTTAGTTTCCCAAAAGAATTACTTTTAATTCTGGCAGTCTTCCTGTTCAGTACACAAAATACGAATCTTTTCTTCAGTTAGAAAGTTCCAATTTATTTATTTACTTTTTTTTACATTTGCTAATGATTTTATGTTTTAAATACACGATCTCTAAATTCTGTAACACATTAGAGACATGCATCAAGTTCTTTGCTCAGCATTTTCTTTTCCTCATGGGTGCAGGAAACTCTGTGCCACATGCTTTCACCCTCCTCCTCCTCTTCTGTAATCGTAGGCATACTCAGAATTAAAGATGGCCCTTCTGGGAACTCTGCACATTACCTTTGCTTTGGGAAGACCCCTTCCTTCCTGTGGAATTCAGTGGTTGTTTGGCTCGTTTTTTTTCTTAGCTGCTGTACTTTGCCCTTGACCACATGCAGAATCAGAGTCAGAAGACTCACATTTGACTTGACATTGCCTTCTTGACTTGAGTGTCTGAGCAACGATGGAGAAGACTTGTTTTGCCAGTAATCCAGCTCTTTGACATTTATCAGATTGTTGTGATTTTTTGTCTTTCTTTAAGGATGGATTCTGTCTTTGTGCCACTGCTGATGCTCTAAAACTGTATTCTTAATATTATCATGTATTTGTATAGTTTGTGTGGTTTCTTTTGCTACTGATTTCTAGTTTCATTCTGCTGTGTTCTGAAAGTATACAAGGAATTATTTCAGTTCTTTTGTACTTATTTAAATACATCCTATGGCCTGTGTTACAGTCTGTTTTGGAAAATGTACCTTGTGCTGCTCAGAAAAAAAAATGTATTCTGTTGTTGTTGGATAGAACACTGTAAATATCAATTAAGTTTAGTTGTTCCATATTGTGGTTTCACTTTTAATATATATATTTTTTTGTCTAGTGACCTGTTTATTTGTGATGGTGGGACAGTGTCCCTACTATAATTGTGTTGCGGCCTATTTGCCCTGTAATGTGCAGTAATTTTTGTTTTACAAAATCAGGTATCCTGGTGTTGGGTACGTATATATTGATAATTATGACTTCTTGCTGTTGGGCTGTTCCTTTTACCAGTATATATTGTCCATCTTCGTCTCTTTTCATCTGGTTTGGTTTGAAATCTGCTGCATCTGAGATTAGTGTAGCTGCCCCTGCTTGTTTTTCCAGTTGCATGTAGCATTAATTTGCATCCTTTTATTTTTATTCTATGTGTTTCTTCATGTAAAGTGTCTTTTGCAAGCAACAAGTTGTTGGGCTTTGGTTTTTAATTCAAACTGTCAGTCTGTGTCTTTGATGAGAGTTGAGGCAGTTAACACTGAGCATTATTATAATGGTATGTTTGCTGCATCCTGTCATTGTTATGATTCTGCCGTGTTGATTTTTTAACCTACACTATTGTTGTTTTCCTCTTTCTGTTGTTTCCTTTTCTGTGGGATCTTTTGTGCTTTTAGTCTCCTTATTGCTAAGATTTCTTTAAGTATTTTCTGCAATGCTGGTCGAGGGTCATACATCTCTTTAGGTGTTCTGTCTCATAAAAATTTTAACTTCTCTATTTTGAAGGGTGGTTTTTCTGGATATGACAGTCTGGGTTGGAACTTTTTTTAAATTTGAACTATTTCACTCCAGTTTCCTCAGCCATTATTTATTGCAGAAGCTTATCTCTTTGTTTTTTGTTTTATTTTATTTTTCTTTGCCAGGTCCTCCACTTGCTTTTCTTTTCTTTTCTTTTTTTTTTTCCACATTGAGATAGGGTCTCACTAAGTCCCCCAGTTGCCAGTGTGTTGGGTTCAAATTTGTGATCTCCTGCTTCAGCCTCCTAGAATGCTGAGATTACAAGTGGATGTCATCACCCCTGTATTTTTTTTTTTTTTTCTTTTTGAGACAGAGTCTTGCTGTATTGTTCAGGCTGGCCTTCAGCAACCTGAAGCTGTTGGAATAAAGCAGGCATTATTCTGCTGCCCTATAATTGAATTTTCCTATTAGAGAATTTGTTGTATTTGTTTCTAAACTAATCTATTAAGGCAAATGGTTAATATGTGTTGATTTATGTGAATTATTATTATTATTGTGGTAATGAGGATTGACCACATGTCTTTCACACTGAGCTATATCCTCAGCTCATTTTTACTTTTTGATTTTGAGACGAGAACTCTCCCAGGCTGCCTTCGAACTCACAATCCTTCAGCCTCACCCTTCTAAGCATTAGGATTACAAGAGTGCATCACCATAACTGGCTCTCCAGCGAATGTTTTTGATGGATTTGTGGAGATTCATTTGGCTATAGATGTATGGGTCTATTTTTGGAATTTCTCTTCTGTTCCCTTGGTCTATGTGTTGGTTTTTTATGCTAGTACTATGCTATTTTGTGTATTGTAGGTAATTATCATGTCTCTAGCTTTATTGTTTTTGCTCAAGATTGCTTTTATTATTTAGGGGTCTTCTGTGACCATATGAATTTTAGGATTTATTTCTATTTCTATGAAGAATGCCATCTGTGTGTGTACGTTTATGTTTACTTATTTGGGTTTTTCTTAAGTGGAATCTTGGTATCTTGCCCAGGCTGGCCTTTCATATGTGTACTTTAGTTATTATGAATGGGATTGCTTTCATGTTTTATTTAGCAGCAAGTTCCTTATTGATGAATAAAAATACTGCTGACAGGGGCTGCATGAATAGCACAGTGATTAGCACACTTTCCTGCAAGTTCAAAATCCTGAGTTCAATTTGCCAGCACCATATAAGCCATGTGTGCTGATGTACACCTGTCACCTGTAATCCCAACACTTTGGAGGCTGAGTCAGAAGGATTTCTGAGAGTTCAGGCCAGTGTAGGCTACAGAGTGAGGTCAGGACTATAGAGGGAGACTCTGTCTCAAAGAAAAAAAAGAAAGAAAGAAAGAAAGAAAGAAAGAAAGAAAGAGAAATGAAATACTGCTGATAATTATATGGTTATTTTATATCCTATGACTTGACTGAACTCGTTTGTCAGTTCTGAGTCTCTTGGTGGAAATTTATTTATTATTTTGCAAAGAGAAGGCTTTATTGGGAAACTTACAAAAGAGGAAAGAGAGATAGGGCAAAGCTTCTGCTAGCCAGAAGGGGGACCTAGAAATGTGGGTTGTCCCCCTGTGGCTCAGTGTCTAGGGATTTTTATCGCTGAGCTGAGTAAGGGGGTGTCCTATTCTAAGCAGTTTAGCCACCAAGGCCGATTGGTAGGTTCTCCAGTCTTAAGCTGCTGCTGAATCCCACCTGCAGGCACCCAACAGAGTTCTTAGGAGTGGCAGGCAAGGCAGGAGTTAATCCTGCCTTCAGGCAACTTCTCTCTGGGGGAGCCCTGATCCCTAACTGCCTGTAACCCCGCTGTCTCCCCTCACACTGCCCCCTTGGGGTGTTTGAACCTAACTGCCAAGTTTTTTAATATTTAGAATCATGTGGTCTGCCAACAGGAATAATTTACCTCCTCATTTGAAATATACCTTTTATCATATTGAGATAAATTTCTTCTACAGTTTGTTGAGAATTTTTATTATGAAGGGATGTTGAATTTTATTCAGTAATTTTTCTACACCAGTTGAGTTGATCATGATTTTTATCTTTTATTAATTTGACAAATTATGTGTATTGATTTCTATATATTGAACCATCCTTGAATCTTGTGACAAGTTCTACTTGCCCTTCTCTTTCCTGTCTTTTTCATGATGCTGTTTGTCTGGTTTTGGTATCAGCATAAATCTGGCTATATGGAATGAGTTTGGGAGAGTTCTATTTGCTTAAAATGTTTAGAACAATCATTTCTTATTTTAAAAGTTTAATAGAATTCAGCAGAGAAGCCATCCAGTTCTGGGCTGATCTTTGCTGGGAGACCCTTTATTAGTGATCCAATTATATTACTTGCTATATTTACTCAGAAATTTGTCCAGTTATTCTAGGTTTTCTAATTTGTTCTATGTAGCATCGCTATCTTCTTTCCCTTTGTATTATCAAACCCAGTATTGGAACTCTGGTTTATTTGTGTCCTGTTGTTCTCAAAAGGTATTTTCATTCTTTTTAATTCTTTCTTTTTTTTTGACTGACTGGGTTATTTCAAAATGTTTCAAGTTCAGAAATGCTTCTGCTTGCTCTAGTCTGCTTTTCAACCTCTTCTATTTGGTTCTTTTCTTGTTCTCTTATCTGTTGAATTTCTGTCCTATTCCTGTATTTTCTTGTATCTGTTAATCTGTGTTTTCTTATATTTCATTGAGTTTCCTTAGAGTCATCATTCTTTTGCATCTTGTTTTCAGGCATTTTATTAATTTATTTTTTTTGTCTACTCCTGAAGAGTTATTTTGTTTCATTGGATATATCATGTTACCTTGCCTTTTTTTTTTTGTGCATCTAGCTGATAAGTTGTTGCTATATATTTTATAGGGTGGCTTTCATAAAAAATAAAAACCAAAATGAAACGAAAAGAGAACTTTCCCCTGAAGATATGTGTTGTATGGGTTTGATAGGTCATATTGGCTTTGATATGATTACATAGTCTCTGTATTCTCGAGCAGTAATTGGTGGCTTTGGGCAGTGCATGCTATGACCAGCTCAGTGATGCCTCCAGTGACCCAAGTGGGTGTCATGCTACGGAGGTGCAGAGAAAGCTTCTGCTGTATAGACACTTCAGCAACCCAAACAAATGCAATGCAGTGTGCATACATGGGGCAGAAGTGTGCTTGTCAGCCTCAATAGTCTGTGTAGGAATGGGGCCACACCAGCATTCTGAGAAAGTATAGTGCAGCATACATGTCAGTGTCAGCGGTAGCAGAGTATGTTAGTCAGCTTTCAATTCTATGACAAAATACCTGATAAAACTAACCTCGGGGAAATACTTACTTTGGCTCATAGTTTCAGAGATTGCAGTTCCTGGTTAGCTGCCTCCATTGTTCCTGGGCCTCTGATGATGTCGTGTATCATGGCAGGAGGATTTGGCTGGGCTGTTACTCATTTTATGGCAGCCAAAAGCAGAGAGAGAGGAAGGAAGAGAAGGGAAGGGGGGGGGGGGGAAGAGAGAGAGAGAGAGGAAGAAGAAGATGCTGGTGACTTGATAAACCTTTCAAGGATTGCCTTCCTCCTGTGACTTACTTTCTCCAACTAGGCCCCATGTCCTGCAGTTTTCTTTCAATTATGAACACATCAGTAGGTTAATCATTGATGAGATCAGAGCCTTTGTGACCCAGCAATTTCCCAAAAGCCCCACCTCTAAACATTGCTGCTGCACTGGAGACAAAGTTTTCAATGCATAAAATTTGGAGCATATTTCAGAAAAAGTAGTAGCATAGGGCTTTCGTCTCTCTTCATGAACTATGCAAGAATGGGGTACTTCTAGAGTCCTGGGCCACATGTGATTTAGCTAGTAAGACAGCAAAGGCACAGCTCATGTGCAGTGTGGCGCATCTGTCAGTCTTCAGGTGGTAAAAGATGTGGAGGGGCTAGCGTCTCTGTAGCATGCCAGGGTATATGACGTGAAGCTTTGTCAGGTACAAGGGTGGAATATGCCTCTGGTTCAGAACATCCCTATAAATCTGAACTATGTGGGGGTGGAACCACTTAGTGACTGCAGTGGTGGGGTCTGATTTGTTAGGTCTCGAAAGGGTACATGTGCCATTGGCTGGGGAGGGTACTTACTAAGTGCGCCAGGTTCTACCTCTGGAGCAGTGCAATTATGTGCACTTCCCCAAACCCCAACTGTGTCCAGGGTCCCAGGATTTCCCAGAAGCAAAAACTTTAGGTTTCCATTGTGGGCTGTTGGGGTGCCCTGCTTATCTTTCTCACACTGTGGGAGGGCATTTCAAGGTCCAGACTGGCCTTGAGTTGGGCACCGAGGCAGCCAAGGCAAGACATTTTGTTCTCTTGTTCACTAGAACATCTGGCATTTTCATATTGTGTAATTTATCCATTTCATCTGCGCTGTGTTCCAGTGCTCTCCCAGAAGGTTCTAGTTTCATAGCAGCTATTGTACATTTTAAAAATCCTTCTTTGTCTTTCGTCTTAAGTTCCATAGGTGGGAAAAAAAAATCCTTTGTGTGTAGGTGGCTTCACTCAAGTCAGTCACCTTGGATGAAATTTCCTCCTGATTATCTTTTTATACAGACATTACAGAAGATGAAGCAACACACTCCTGTTAGGGTGCTCCAGTCAAGTTCAGATTGCTGTGTAGTTCTTCCTTGATGGGGTGTATCTTGTCTACCTCTGTTTTTATCTCCAAATGTTGCCACTTGGAACTTGCCACTGTCTTCATCTCTGCAACACACTCTGCTACTTACATTTATCTCCATTCTGCCCCAGCTGTCATGAGGAATGAGAATTGTCAGAGGATTCTGTAGATAATGGTTTGTGCTTAGAAATTCTAGAGACCATGACAAGGGAGACAGATCCAGTCAAGCTCTTAATTAATTTGCAACAGTAAAATTAATTAAAAATTTAATCTTTGTTGTTTAATTCTCTGTTTAATTTCTGTCATTTCTTCTTTGAATTTGAAGCAAAGTAGGAAGGTAAAATGAAAAATAGGATGGAAACTAGAGCATTATTTTGTAAGTAATGCAAAATGCATTATTTTCATAAACTCCAGGAATCAAAACTGGACCTTTTTGTTTTGCATGAGAAATATCACATTTCCCTAAATTTATACTGATAATCAAGTTTTTCTTGCCAATACAACAATTATGTCTACCTTGTGAGAGGTTGAAAATAACTATAGTTTCAAAATACTGTGTTTAAGGAAAATGTTGAGCCTGTACATTATTATACATTTTCTATTTAAGTATTTTTTTATAGTGAAATAAGTAACTATTTCAGTTCTTCGTCTGTGAGGTTTATCCTCTCAACACCAGTGGTAAAATAGCCTCTTTAAACACCATTTTTATTTTTATGGAGTGGTTTTTTTATCCCCTCCCTTTAGACTTGACTTCAACTCCTTAACTGTGGCCCACATAGGATAGTCTTCCTTTTGATTAACTCAAAATTGACTGAGCTAGGATCTTATTTATACATGCAAGACTTTTGCCTAATTACAGAAATGATAATCCCATTTTCCTTCTCAATTTACCCACCATCCAGGTACTGGAGATTGAAGCCAAAGCCTTAGGGCTGAGCTACATACCAATCTTTTTCTTTTTTCTTTTTTCTTTTGAGACAGAATCTCCTTAAGTAGCTAAGCTGCCCAGGCTGGACTCAGACTTGCAGTTCTCCTGATTTAGCTGCCCAGAGTGCTGGGATTACAGTGCCACTATGCCTGGGTTGACATTCCATTTTATCCACACTCTTACCTATTCCCAAGAAATAGTCAAGCTATGTACACCAAGAGGTTGGCATTTAAGAAACTCTATTAGAATTTACCACAAGCATATTTGTATTGTATAGCATTCCCTGCAAAGTTGGAATTTGAAGGAAAATAAGTGAAGTACCTTTGTTACATTTCATAATAATCATGCTGGTCTACAAGCATATTTGTATTGTATAGCATTCCCTGCAAAGTTGGAATTTGAAGGAAAATAAGTGAAGTACCTTTGTTACATTTCATAATAATCATGCTGGTCTATTTGTCAATCGTTTGAGCTCATCTCTTTTTCTAAAATATATGTGAGATGTATTCTAAGACAAGTTTGTGTAGATAATTGGCCATAAAGGTCAGATGGCTTCAAAGACTATTGTTAATAATACTGGCTTCTTTATTTGCCCCCTTTTTATTGTTTGGAATTTAATTACAGAGTTACTGCTCTCTTCCTTCTCTTAAACTTCTACTTTTCCCTTTGATAATGAAATATATTTTAAAGTTGAGTTTATTCAGCTTTTTGCACTTACATGTTCAATGTTATTTTTATGACAATAATTTTGTAGCGTATGAATTCATAGTGGCCCTCTACAAAACCTGTTTGAGAGTTCTTGTCAGATTACCTGCTTCTGCCTAGGGTTAGCGCATGACCTTGAAGATGGAGGGTCGGTGTCTTTGGTGCTGTTTCCTATCTCTGAATCTAGTTTCAGGGCTCCTTCATGAAGATACAAATACAGAAGGGTTCATCATAACTGCTACACTTTCTGTTTCTCATCACAGCTCTTCAGTTTCTACTTGAGGACAGGTTCAGAAGGACAAGTCCAGATATGGAAATTTACGAAGTGTGGTAACATACTGTTCATCTGACCTAAGCCAGGAGCTTACATTTTTAACAGCACAGAACGAGGACATTCCAGGCCCCCAGTCATGCTCTCTGCTATCCTAGGACTGCTAATGCCCATAGCAGTGGCTGAATTCCTCATTGGCCTGGTTGGAAATGGGGTCCTTGTGGCCTGGAGTTTCAGAGAAAAGATCAGAAAAGTCGAAGGGTTCTCATATAACCTTATTGTCCTGGGCCTGGCTAGCTGCCGATTTCTCTTGCAGTGGCTGATGATGTTGGACTTAATTCTTTTGCCGTATTTCGAGAACAACTGTTGGCTTCGGTATCTCAATATCTTCTGGGCTATTTTTAGTCAGGCCAGCCTGTGGTTTGCTACTTTCTTAAGTGTCTTCTACTGTAAGAAGATCACGACCTTCACGCATCCTGCCTAGTTGTGGCTGAAGCAGAGGGCCCATAGCTTGTGTCTGTGGTGCCTTCTTGGACACATTCTCATCAACTTGCTACATATTTTTAGCATTGGCATAAAGCCCTACGGTCTTTCCCAAGGCAACAGCAGCGTTCCATACTGCCTTTCAAGCTGGTGCTGGCACTATCATTTAATATTCCAGCTCACTGTGGGAAACTGGTTTCCTGTCATGTTGCTTCTTATTTCCTCTGCAGTGCTGATTGTTTCTCTGTATAGACACCACAGGAGGATGACTGTCCATACAGCTGGAAGGAGGGATGCACGGACACAAGCTCACATCGGTGCCCTGAAGTCTTTGGGCTGTTTCCTTACTCTTCACCTGGTTTATATCATGGCTAGCCCCTTCTCAGTCACTTCTCAGTATTCTCCTGGGGACCTCACTAGGGTCCTAATCTCAGAGACGCTCATGGCTGCCTACCCTTCTCTTCATTCTGTAGTATTGATCATGGGGATTCCTAAGGTGAGGCAGACTTGTCAGAAAATCCTGTGGAAGTGTGTGTGTGCGTGGAGATCCCAGGGACAATGACCTGGGGGAGAAAGATGTGGTCAGGTTGCTATTTAGAGATACATCTTTGGTAGCTCTATGTAAGAGACTTGACTTTCATACCTTCTAGGATGTTTCTTCTTTGGTACCAATTCAATGAATGAACAACAAGAAAGAAGAAAAAAACCAGTAATATGTCTTTTCTTGCAATGCAAAATAATTATAATGTATTGCAGAAATAAAGATAGGGGCTTTGTGTTTGGTTAAAGAGCTGTTATCCCCTGGCTATATAAAGCAAATCATTTATTGACTCTTACATTGAATATATAGGTTGTGTCTTTTCTGTTATAGAAAAAAAGAGATTAGAAATAATGCAGTGATCATTTTTTGTAAAAATCTTATCTGTTAATGTTAGTCATTTTAGATAAGCCTTTTTCCTTAAAGTATCAAATAATTTTCCCATTTTCTGGTGTAGTATGTCTAGTTATATAACTGAAAAGTAAATCAAAACAATACATTTTTATATTCTGAAAGTGTCATTTAGCTCTGGACTTATCTTTCTTGATAAAAAATATTTGGTTGCCATGATTTATATTAAGCGCCAGTGTCCAAGAGCTGACTGGATGTGGGTGTGAAAATGAGAATGAATTGGAATGATAGTACTTGGTTTATCGAAGCATTTTTTCACTTATCAATTATGCTAATCTATGTCCACTAATCTACTCTCTCCAACATGTTTTATCCTGAGGCTATGAATCAAAAGACATACTAAGTACATATGGATGTTAGTCAGTTCCAAGGCATAAAATAACAACTGGTCTTTCAAATTTAGTGTTTTTGGTTTGCCTGAGTGCTAAGATCCAAAACCATTACAGATCAAATTTTCTATAATTTGCTCTTCTTAGGGACATAAACAATAACCAAGATAGGGGGGTCAACCTAACCCGATGTGCATTAATGCATAAGTAGATAAATGTAATAAGTAAGATATATTTTAGATTTTTTTTGAGATAGGATCTTGTGATGTTCTCCAGGCTGACCTTGAACTTTCCATCCTTTTGCCTGATTCTCCTTAGTTTTGAGGTTACAGATGTGTACGATTTCAACCTGTCATTTTTGAAAACAAGGATGAACCTAGACAATATTATATTAAGCAAAATAGGGTAGATGCAGAAAAACAAATACTGCATGATGTTACTGAGTTTGTAAAAGTTGAACTCAGAATCAGAGTAAAATGGTGGTAGCAGGGAGAAGTAGGGAAATGTCCATTAAAGGCTGTATGATTTCAGTCAGGCAGGATAAATAAGTTTTGGAGATCTAATGTGCAACATAGTGATATAGTTAATAATACTGTATTATACATCTGAAATTTTCTAAGAAAATATATCTTAAATGTTACCACTTTTGGGAGTGGGGGAACAGGTATAGAACTATGTCGGGTGGTAGGTATAATAATTTAGTTGCTTGTGGTGATCATTTCACAATGTATGTATATATCAAAACATCACTTTGTAAACTGTAAATATTTACAATTTTTACTTGTCAGTTACAGTTCAGTATACCTGAAAAAAATCTTGAATTTTCCTAGATACCTTTAGGAAATGGATTTTTTTGTTTATATTATTTAGCTTATGACAGGTTGTAAGACTGCTTTGTGTCTTAGCCAATAAAACAAATCAGGAGGCAAATTTTAGCTCATGAATTGATTCCTACATAATTAAATCTTTTATAGTTTGCATTCTCAGAGTTGCAGTTGGTACTGTGGTGTGTGTGTGTGTGTGTGTGTGTATGTGTGTGTGTGTAGTTGGTGTAACCTAAAATATGATTTATGAACACAACTAAAATGATTCAGGCAGTACAGAAAGGTAGAAACTAAATGGTAGACAGCAACCTTTTCATATTTCACTTATTATTATTAGTCCCACTGCCTAAATACAATCACATCATTTGTTCTAGTTCTGCAGTGCTTGCTTTCACAAATTAAATACCAAGAGTTTACTTTTCTTACTTAGTTAATCAACTTTTCACAGTAGCCTTTGAATCCATTTGTCAAATATCAGGAGTTATCTCATTTCACCCTCAATTCATTCCCTTCTCCCAAACTTGGTTAGTTTTCTCATTAGGTAATCCTTTTATTCTCTCACCTGTTGTATCAGTTATGAACAATATAATCTGACTTTTTATGGCTTAAGGAGAAAATAAATTTATTGGAGGGATACTGTATTTCTTACAGAGTTAATATGAAGGCTAAAGACTCAGTAAGAATGAGAAAGAGTAGAATAACTGGGAATAAAGCAAGTCACACTACAAGGATGATGCTGGCCCTACTAGTCACAGGTCAGCTGTCACCCGTGTCCTTGAACCTGCACAGTTTATAACAGCTAAATGGCGGATACAGCAAATTTGCCCATCAACACATAGATGGATAAAGAAAGTGTGGTATATATGCACAAGGGAGTAGTATTCTGACATAAAGAAAAATAAATTGAGTTATTTGTCGGAAAAAGGGTTGCACCTTGAAACCATATGCTAAGTGAATTAAACCAGACACAGAAAGTTAAATATTGCATTGTTTCTCTTATGTGAGAAACCTGAAATTCAAATAAAGAGCAAAACAAAAAGAGATGAAACCAAAGAAGGAGGTGGGCTTTGTGGAAATGAAAAGGAGATATGGGGGAAAGGGAGAGTGAAAATGACTGAGATACGACACATACAGCTCCCCACGATCACTGTTATTACCATATATATTGCAAACATATACCAATAAAAATATTTTAAAAATAAAAATCTGTTTCCCATGATTATATGATTACTTGAAGTCCAAACTGATTACTAGTAGTTCTGCAAGTTGTTCTTAGCCTCCGTTAATATTCTAGGCATTTATTTGTAGATTGATTAAATTTATCCAGTTATTATTTACTTAATAAAGTCAGGTCATTAATGAACTTTAAAATCTTTGAAAGAAGACTCAAATGCATTTTAAAATCCAAAATGTGACTATTCCATTTGATTCTAAAATATCTTTGTCTTTGGTTTCACATTCAAGGGTATTTTTCAAAATACTATGTTGAAATGATACTAACAGTCAGCAGTTGGTATAATATGGTCACTTTAGATGTACCTACGTTGGGCTTAAGTCTGTCACTTTCCAGAATACAGAATTGAAATATTATGGAGTGGTTTCTATGGAAACTTCAAATCTAAAGAATTCTGAAGACTAATGTAAATCTGAAGTAATTCTTTAACAGAAGCTAAAATTTAAAAATATATGATATCATAAAACTTTTATATTATCTAAATAGTAAGGACTTTTACTTGACCTGAGGGGACATAAGTGAAAATATTCAAGAAACATTTGCACAGTTAGAAATGTAGTTATGGAGAAAACATAAAGGAAATGGCAGAGACTTGGAGTCATTCAGCCTAAGGTTTGCATCCCAGCTTTGCCTCTTGCCACCTGTGTAAATTTGAACAAATTACTCTTTTTTTTTTCAGAAAGCTTAAATCAGTTGGAAAGATTACTCCCTTTGAATTGTATGATGTGTGTCAAATTTGCACCCTTCTGCCTGATACTTGGTAGATGCTCCAAAACCCTTAGCTCATCTTCTCTTTTTCTCTTTTGGTGAAGTTCATGCAAATGAGCAAGGCAAATTTTGCTGTGGTGCTTTCCACTTTCTGTGTGTTTTTCCAGGCCTTAGAACTGAGGGAGTTATGGCCCTGAGGCTCTTCATAATGAGATGGGAAGATATGTTAACAAAAACCACAAAACAACAGCCAACAATGAGACAAGAAATGGGTGACCTACTGGGTCCTGTTTAAAGAGCATATTCATATTTTTCATCCCTGTCCTAGGCAGAATTCCATTTTGAACCCTTGGGGTGATTGAGACTGGGACACCTGGAATAACTTGAGTGAAGTCTCTCCCTGCAGGAGTGAGCACAGTGCAGCCGGGATGATGCAGGGGTGAGGGGTCTCAGTCACATGGCACCCACAGTCGGCTTTGGCTTCCATGAACTTTAAAGGACACAGACATTCATTCATTAGTGGTGCTTTTCCAACTTCTGGGCCGTGGATCAGCACCTGCTTCTCTGCCTTGGCTTGGGCTGTGGCCATGTGCAGCTTGTGCCTTTCCCCTCTTCTCAGCCACTGTGTCCCCAGCTGTCTCTGCTGTTGTCCTGGGCTGCTCTCTTCCTCAGACGACATCCCCACCTTGCTCTTGAGCTGCCGAGCCCCCTTTAGACTTGACTTACAGGTCTTGACACTGCTCTGATGTTTTATGATTTTTCTTTCCACTTTTCCTCCGGCTGTATTAATGGCATGCTGCAGTCAGTGCAGCCCTGAAGTGAAGCGTGATTATTCTTAAGAGACTTCATCCCAGTGTCTGAGATCTTTACCCCACGGGAACACCTAAAGTCCTTTTGATTAAGAGAGGTAGCTGAAGAATAGCAGCCAGCATCTGTTCTGGCGCATGGATTTCCCCCGTAATATTGTGGCTAATAGCATAGAGTTTAGAAATCGACCTTTTGCAGTTCCATATTAAGTTTTGGTATCTACTGACTGTGGGCAATGTCTCAGCCTCAGTTTTCTCATTTGTAAAGGAAAATAAAAGAAAACTTAAGTGGTTTGTTATGAGTATTACATGAAATGACAACCGTAACCTAGTAGAGTGTAGTAACTATTTTTTTTTTTCATATTGTAGAGTGTGGGCAGAGGAGAAAAAATAAGATTTGGCTACCAATGTGCTGCATCTCAAGATGTGTATTTGGAGATTTCAAGTTTAGGGTGACTATGGTGTCAGTGGCAGATGGTGGGACACAGAAAGAGTAGCAGGGTATCATTTTTCATTGTCCTTAATGCTTTTCTCAATCCAGGCTGTATATTTGTAAACATTGGTGTAAATGCCAACGTCTCCTCCCATGAATTGTCCAACCTCAACCCCCTGGAGCTTGTTTTGGCAGATGACAGTTGCCACAGCCACCTCCTACCAGTGATCAGAGAGAGAGAGAGAGAGAGAGAGAGAGAGAGAGAGAGAGAGAGAGAGAGAGAAAGAGAAATACCGTCACATCTTCTCAAACGTGCCTGCCTTCATCCCAAGATTAGGTGATCCCTGCTAGGACACAGTAGGCTGGGACATGAAAACAGCACTGAATCACGGACAGGAAGTTTTTTTTTTTTTTTTAAGTCCTGGTTATTACTGGTCTTGTGTGATCCTGAATGTCAGAGAATAACCTCTGTAGCAACTACGGGTAAAATGACTCAAACCCCATGTATTTGAACCAGCAAAGCTCATTTCAAATTGGTACGTTTCTTTTCTTTCTTTCTTTCTTTCTTTCTTTCTTTCTTTCTCTCTCTCTCTCTCTCTCTCTCTCTCTTTCTTTCTTTCTTTCTTTTTACTGATAGCTATGGGAACGAACAACCAGCAGTGTTACTACCTAAAAGTACTATATAATACTCTTTAATAAATAAAAATACTTTGTAAGAAAAGCCTATGTCTGGAGAAATAAAGGAGTATTTATAATGGCCATACCAAACTCTCGGAATGAACATTTAGAAGTTAGAAAAATTTATGTCATGCTTAAATAATGAACTGGATGCATACAAGTAAATGAATGTTGAATATAGAGAAAAGATTACCCCAAAAATTCGGCTGAATGCTTTCACAAATTTAACACACAAGGAGTTCCTATGTTTTCTTCCTTGTTCTGTTTCCCGGCAGTCCTCATCTGTCATCACAGGGGCCTCAAGGTTCTGCCTTAAGTCTGGGTGTCTGCCTAGGGAGGACAGGGCAGAAAACAGGATGTTCACATTCCATTCAGTCCTTTGGACTCCTGCCTTCTGTTTCAGCTGGCAGTCTGTGTACGTATGAAGAAAATAAAGAATGAAAAAGGGAAGAAGTGGACATAGTTATAAGTTAATCCTGGGATTTTTGAAATAGTCTTTATGTGTCTTGAGATGCAGTTTTCTTTTTGCGTCTAGTCTTGGATGGATAATAAATGTCTTGACTCAGAAATGTTCTTTACATGTGAAGTGGGCAAGCATGAGGAGGCGGACAGCAGCCTCCCTAATGTGAATTGTGACTCTGACAGTCAGGAATTGTGTGACTTCTATGGAGACTCAGGTGGCCTGATGGCTACAGCTGCCAAACTCCTGAACAGGTAGTGGGCCACTAGACATGTTGGGAGTAGAGGTTTGGACTTCTGGGCAGGTCTCTTTTTGCCACACCATTTTGGTGTGCTTTAGGCCTTCATCCCACTCTCCTGTCCTTTCTTCTCAGAGCTCTAAAGACATGGATGCTCCTCTTGAAGGATGATTGCTAACCTTCATTTGCCACGAGAGCCACACTTACCATTATTTTCCTGGCTCCAGTCTAAACCTGAGAGCAGGCAGACAGTGCCTGGCTGGACCTTGCTTGTAGCAAGGGGCAGGATCTGGACTTTGTTGTTGAGGGTAACAGGCTTTGACAACTTAATGAGCATAATGTCATCCTGCGGATTGCTGTCGCTGTAGTTCCAGTAGCGGATAATCTGTATGGGGTTAATAGTTTGCTCTGTCCCATCTCGGATTCTGCTCTTGAAATTTCCCAGCATTACCTTCAGATTTCTGGAGGAAGAAGGGATTAGAAGTAATTGCTCTCATTCTCATTCTCATTCTCATTGCTAATATATTGAACACTACAATGTGTCAAGTGCTGTGACAACTGTTTTATACAGATTACCTCATCTAACTGACAATAGATCATGCAGTGGATTCCAGATTTATCTGTTTTGCAGATGCAGGAGTGGAGGTATGTAGCAGTAATTTACCCATGATTAGAGAGTAAATAGTGAAGTCCTTGAGCACTGTGTTTTAATGTAGTGGAGAGGAAAATGATGCATGTCAGAGAAACTTTAATTTTCCCTTGTCTCCAGTCTTGGCCCATCCAATTTGGGAAATTTCATTTGGGAGGAGAAAGTCAAATGGAACATCCTGACTACTCGGTATCTTCTGTTATATTTAGCGAACCCACTGATAACCCTTATCTGCCCTCATGCATTCAGGATGGATGCTTGGAAGGTGATATGGATTAGACCAATGTGCTCTCTTGTCCCATGCTTCTGATTTGGTTTCTGGTTACTAGGAAGCATCAGAAGATAACTGGAAGGAAACGGGTGAAGGTACAATATTTATACTCCCAGCTCTCTCCCTACTGTGTTGTCTCAGATTGGTTGTATCCAGTCCTGTCAGGGTGGTCTCTTTATGTAGGGGTCCCTCTTGCTCTTTCTTTTTCCTTTGAAATCACTCTTTCCCCTTACCATCTTAAGCTTGGGGTAATGCATTTTAATACTGACCTTGAGGACATATAGCTGTTGTTTGTGTTTTTCTGTGAAGTACCCATATCTTTGTGATTATTTCCTTTAAAAATTTACTCAACTTGAGTACAGTGTCGGTTACCTGCTAGCTTCTTAAATCATGCATTAAAAAAATCTAAAAAAAAAAAACCCAATGTGAGATAAGGAGGTAACCGTGGGGCTGGGCAAGTGTTTAGGTGGGAGACTATGTCATACACTCTAGGGGATTTAGCAGCATCCTTGCTCTGGCCTCAACTCAGCACATGCTAGGAGCACCATTTTCTAATTGTTATAGCCAAAATATTCTTCAGCTATTGCCATATGAGTCCTAAGGTCCTAGGGGAAAAGTTGCTCTTAGTTGAGAATCACTGGTCCAGAATGAGTAGCTTCTGTTTCAGTGGAGGAGGATGCCTAATACTCACGGCAAGTAGCAATGGGCTGGGGCCAGAACCCAGCTGGTTTTGATGAGGACACCCACACAGGGGTTGAAGTGAGACTTGAGGTATACCAGGTAGGGAGCATGGTCATCTTTCTGCACAGATGAGCAACTGAGGAAAGATGTCCCTGAGAAAATAATTAATATTCTTGATATGTAAATGTTAGGACAAATGAGGGAATGATTTCCTAGTTGAAGAGAATTATGGATGATTTAAAAAATGTAATTGGCCAGGAGATATACATATATTTGACATTTTTCTAACAAAAATACAAATTAAAATGACATTATTATATCTAATATTTAAGTAATAATTTTAATAATATTGATGATACTTAACCTAAGAAAGATCATAATGAAAAAGACTCAACTACTGCTTATAAACTGATTTTATTTTCTTGGAAAACATTTTCAAAACAAACAAACATTAGGAAGTATAGATTGTTTACGACCTGTCGCGTAATTCCAAACCCAAGAATTTATTCTAAAGAAATAATCAGTATGTTCATTTTAGCACTATTTATAATAGCTGAACATTGTAAACATAAACTTCTACTATGATAATGTTGGATATTCAGATAGAGGCACATGAACAAGTGGAAGATCATATATATTAAATTGTATTTACAGAAAAAATTAACAGCAAAAGAAATGTTAATGTGAATAAATTGAAACAAAGTATTAGCATGTATTGACTGAGGGTTAGGATTATGAATGATTTTTTCTACTTTTAAAATTTTCTGAAGTGAATATATAATATATTTATAAATGTATTATTTAAAATAAATCTAGAGAATAAAGGGGAGGAAGGTTGATTGCAGCATTAGAAATAAAGTACTGTTCTCCTCTTGGTTATGTATGCTCAGTACTTGTGTTGATCCTTGCAAGCCTGGGCCTGAACCTCATTCAAACCCTCTCTGTGTGGTCACACTTCGAAACCCCAAGGAAAAAAAGGGTAGGTTACTAATAAGTTCAAGCAACACTGAGCTCCATATTAGCATATTAGGCACCAGTCTTAAGTGCCTTACATAGATTTATTTAATCTTCACAACAACTAAATAACATAGATAATAAGTACCTTCATTTGATAGAAGAAACCCAAGCACTATGATCAGTTAACTTGCCCAGCTAATGTTTGGTACAACCTATGCAGTTAGGGAGTGGCAGGAAATGCCTTACTAGCAAATTCTAAAACCTCATGGAAGGTGGGGACTACAAAAGGTAGGGCCCTGGTGTTGAATCTTGTTCAGCTTCCTCACCTTTTGCACTCTGATGTTTTGGAAAAGAAGGAATATCCGAGGTCAAAATGGGCTGTCTTTATGGCCATATTTGAACTTATTCAAAGGGTAAGGAGGGATACAGTTCAGAACGACTGAGAGAAGAACAGTCACTGTTACAGGTTATCCCAAGTATGTGTGTACCATGCCCACCGCTAGAAGGGTGGGTTTAGTCTCAAAATGTGCTGAGAACTTTTGGGTAGAATCTAAGAGGAGGGACCCTAATTCTGATCCTGATGCTATTTCCTGACTTCTCTTACACCCTTCTTATATCCCACCTCAATCTTTCTCATCCTATATTACCTTTGTCTGATAGGACAGAATGTCTTAAATACCTACCAGCAAGGACGCTAAAATAGAAAATGAATTTCATGATAATCCAGCTCTTTGAGAGTGAGATGCACCAGACCAGCAGATTATGAAGCCCTCTGCTCACTTGTCTCCTCAGGAACGTCTACTAAAACGAATGGATATAGTCAGGTAAGAGGCACTGTAGGATGGGAAAGCAGCTCTGGGGTTAAGCAGAAGGGAGCTGGCTCTAAATGCACTAATTGGAGCTCTGCTACTCAAAGGAACATGGGTACTGTGCCTCTACTGGAGAGGAGGTTCAGTCAAGGAAAAGGAATCTTAGGAAATGATATCATTTCTCAGGTAATGATAGACTACCACAATAACTTTTGGATATCTGGCAGCACACTTCTAACAAGAAGAAGAACAGTAATGTTTATAGCTAATGTTCATTGAGTGCTCACTGAATCCCAAGTGCCGGACTAAGTTCTTCATAGACTTGTCAGTGGTGGCTTTATATCAAGTTAGTCCTTAGATTCTTGGATCCAGTTCTGTCTGTTACTCTTCCTAAAAGTCAAGCTGCTTGAAGGAAGTTGAGCTGTGTGTTTGAAGTGAAGCTCTAGGCTCAGGATTTATCTCCCCCCCGCCCCCCACAGTTTCTGAGGCCAAGGCTATTTGGAATAGGATTCTCTACCTCAGCTCAGGAAGACAGTGTCACTGATGTTTGTCCCGAGTCTCCCAGTGCTTGCTTATAAATCTCCCCAGCCCCTCCCACCTTTGTTACACTAGCCTCATCTTTCCCTTCACTCACTATTTCATCACTCAGTCTTCATCACCATCTTGGTTTTTGTTGTCCTGATGACCAGCTTTGGGCTAAGAAAGTGAGGAAGCGAAAAGCATTCTCCGACAGTTGTCTTGTAGTTGGGGAATGGTATACACTCTAGATGAGATCTCACATATGTTAGCGACAATTCAGAAAGCAGTACAGATAAATGTTTTTTTACATAATAAAAACATAATAAAAGTTTTCTCAGGTAATGATAGACTACCACAATAACTTCAGGATATCTGGCAGCACACTTCTAACAAGAAGAAGAACAGTAGTATTAATAGCTAATGTTCATTGAGTGCTCAATGAATCCCAGGTGCCGGACTAAACTCTTCATAGACTTGTCTGTGGTGGCTTTATATCAAGTTAGTCCAAGATGTAAAATTAATTACACTTTGTATCACTTGCACCCTTTGCAGTTTCCTAAATAATCTATGATCTCTTTGCTATGTCACAACTTTAAAGATAGGACTGGGCTAGTGTTTTTTTTTTTTTTTTTTTTTTTCTGACCAGTGGGTGGCAGTGCTTAAACAGAATTGAAATGCCTAAAGTCATCCTTGATAGAAACTAGTAGAACCTAGGTCTTGTTAGATACCCACAGCCTTTCAAACAGATCTTCTAGGCTGCAGCCAACTGACATTCATGGGTCTGAAAAAGCGGTACTTTCCCTCACACAGACTTCCTGAGGCGTGGAATGAAAACAAACATTGCACACGTGCTTCTGAGCCTAGCAATAGATGTACAGGTGTGCTTGGGAGTCTGATTGATTCAATGATAGGTTGGAGTTTTCAAAAATTTTCTGTGGGATAGGATGGAGTTAGTTAACACAGGTAGAAAATTGAGAAGAAGATATATATTGTTCTGAGATTGTTTTTTTTATAGCTTATAGGTCAGGAAGAGAGCTTGTGGCCTGGTTTGGGAGAGTAAGGTTTAAGAGCTTTAAAGCAGGAAAAGATCTAGGAAAGAAAAAAAAAATCACTGAAATCAACAGATTCTTAGGGGGAATTTGGCACAAGAGACTACATTCTATTGTTTTCAAATTGGTGTCTCAAGTCCAGACCTTAGTCACACATACATAAATACCTCCTGGAAGCCATTCGATTTTTTTTCTAGGCCCTTGAAGTTTAACATATCAAAATTAAGCTTTTCATTTTTTTAGCCCTTCATATTTACTCATCTGTGTTTCTTATTTTGGGGGATAAATCTCTTTTTATTTATTTGACTTCTCTCTTTTTCTCATGTTCAATTCCAAAGTCTGTTCTGCCTCCTGCACCTATCCTTGCCTTTCCATTCTCATTGCTATTATTCTAAACCAGAGCATAATCTCATATAACTTGAATTAATGTTAGTTACTTCTGGTTACTATGACTTTTTCTTTTTTACTTGACACTCTTTTTTGTCTAAATAAATATGAGATCCTTTTCATTTTCTGCTTAAAATGTTAGTAATTCTCTGTTGCTAGAGAAGGCCAAACAATGTTGAAGTGTAAACAGCTAGTGTTGGTGAGGAGCAAAAGGGACTTTTGTCCTCACTCCTCTCTGTATCCTGTTTGTGTCCCTCTTAACTGTCATCCTGTCTTTGCCACCTCTCTCCCTCCTGCTCACCCCACACATCCCCAGGCCTACTAAACTACTGTCCAGAGCAGTTTCTCTTAATTACCACAGCAGAAATTCATGATATTGAAGCTAACAAAATTATATAAAAGGTCAGTGAACTGAAGAGTTGGTTGTTTGAAAGAATAACATTGATAATATAAAAAGATGGAACTACAGAAGACACCGCTAAAATTCGGAGAATTACAAGGAGCTATTTGGAAAACTTTACTCTGGCAAATTGGAGAGTTTGGAAGAAATGAACAAATTCCTAGACACATACAGGTTGCCAAGACTGGACCAAGAAGATATAAAAGCCCTGAATAGACCAGTAAAGTTGAGGCAGAAATACAGTTTCTACCTGCAAAGGAAAGTTCAGGAGTGGAAGAGTCCACCAAAGAATTCTATCAGTACTTCAGAGAAGAGCTATCAACAATGTTTCTGAAACTGTTCCATAAAATTGAAAAAGGAGGATCATTGCCAAACTTGTTTCTAGAATCCAGCATTACCCTGATACCAAAACTGGACAAGATTTAGCAAGGTAAAAACAAAACAAATAAACAAACAAACAAACAAAAAAAAAACAAAACAGATACCCTTAATAAGATATCATCAAACAGAATTCAACAAATCATCAAAAAAAATTTTCACCATGATTAAGTCAGCTTCATCCCAGGAATGCAGAGATGGCTCAACATAAATAAATCAGTTAATGTAGTATACCATATAAAAGCAAGGACAAGAATCACATGGTCATCTCAATAGATGCAGAAAAACCTTTGACAAAATCCAACTTCCATTCATGGTAAAAACCCTGAGGAAAATAGGAATAGAAAGAATTTATTTCAGAGCATTTGAAGCTATTTACACCAAACCTACCACTAATATTATATTAAATGGGGAAAAAAGCATCCCCTTTACATCAGGAAAAAAGGCTGTCCATTCTCACCACTCTTTTTCAATATAGTACTCAAAACCCTAGTCAGAGCAATCAGGCATGAGAACAAAATAAAGGGAGTATGTATTGGAAAGAAAGAAATTAAATTATCTTTATTTGCAAATGAGTTGATCCTCTACACAGAAGACCCCCAGAACACCATTAGAATTTAAAAATCCAACCTAATTCTAGGATGCAAAATTAATATGAATAGATAAGTAACATTCCTTTACACTAACAATGAACTCACTGAGAAAGCACTGAGAAGAATAATCCCATTCTCAATAGTGCCTCAAAAAGTTAAATACCTAGGAATAAACCTAACAAAAGAAATGAAGCACCTCTATTATGATAACTACATTATTCTGAATAAAGAAATTGAAGACTATATTAGAAAATGGGAAGACATTCCCTGTTCCTGGATAGGCAAAACTAATATTGTCAAAATGTCTATAATGTTAAAACTGATCTACAGAATCAATGCAATTGCTATCAAAATACCAACAACATTTTTCATAGAAGTAGAAAAACAATCCTAAAATTTACATAGAATCAAGAGTCCCAGAATAGCCAAAGCAATCCTGAAAAAAAAAAAAAAAGGAAAGTACCATCACAATTCTAGACATCAAGTTATATTACAAAGCAACAGTGATACAAACTACATGGTATTGGCGCAAAAGCAGACAGGTTGATCAATGGAACAAAACTAAGGATGCAGAGGCAACTTTAAGCACCCTCAGCTACCTGATCTTTGACAAAGGGACCAAAACATACATTGGACAAAGGTTAGCATCTTCAATAAATTGTGCCGGGAGAAGGGGTTATCCACATGCAGAAGCATGCATCTAGACCCACATCTATTGCTGTGTACTAAAATAAAACCAGAGTGGCCAAAGACCTAGATATTGAAATGGAAATACTAAACTTACTGGAGGACAAAGTAGGTAGAACTCTTGAAAATATAAATGTGGCCAAAGACTTTCTCAATAGAATACTTAACGCAAAAGAAATAACCCCTAGAATTAACAGATAGGATTGCATCAAATTTAAAAGCTTCTGTACAGCAAAGGAAACAACAGAGCAAAGAGAGAAGTGACAGAGTGGCAAACAATTTACCACCTGCACTTTGGAGTATACAAAAGCTGAAGAAAAATAGACCTCTCAAAATCAAAGACTCAGTTAAAAAATTGGCAACTGAATTGAATAGATAGCTCTCAGAAGTAGAAATAAAATACGTGGAAAATGTTGAACATCCTTAGTAGAGAAGAGCAAGTCAAAATAAGACAGAGATGCTATCTTACACCAAAAAAGCAGTAGATGCTGGTGAAAGTGCAGGGGAAAAAGAAACCCTTTTACATTGTTAGTGGGACTGTAAATTGGTACAACACTTATGGAAAGCATTATGGAGATTCCTTTAAAAACTGAAAATAGATATTCCATTCGACCCAGCAATAATAGTTCTGCTAGGTGTGTTTCCAAAAGAGTTAACAGCACCAAATAACAGAGATACATGTACATCTATGTTTATAGCAGCACAACTAAATCATGACGGATGCTGAAATATCCATCAACAGACCAATGGAGAAAATAAATGTGATATAGGTACACAATGGAACACTACTGTACCATAAAGGCAGATAGAGTCATTTGTAGGTAAATGGACACACTTGAGAACGTCTTGCTTATAGTGAAGTGAGTCAGACTCCAAAGGTTAAATATCACATGGTTTATCTAATATGAGAAACTCAGAGTGTAAATAAGAGTCAAATGCACATGATAAGAGTTGGAGGGGGTAGATGAAGGAGGGAGCATAAGGGGAGGGGAGGGGAATGTGAAGTTGATGGATATACATGTGCACAACATTCGCAAGTTCAGTGTATACATTGTGTGTCACATATACATACTAACAAACACCAGATGGTCATTGTCTTGCTCAATATCATATTGGAAGTATGTAGGGGCTTCAGATTTAAAGTAGGCTCCAGAGTTTGTCTCTTAACCACTATCCTAGCAGCCTACACCACTAATCATGCAATGTGAATTGTATATATCATTGAATTACTTGTTACTCATTTTCAGACCAGTTGAGACAAGTTGGGTTATGATAGAGTCACAAACAATTTCAACATCTCTGCGGCACATAACAACAATGCATATTTTTGTTCCAGTTACCTGTCTAGAGTGGATTAATTGCCTGTCTTCTTATGGTCTTCATCATAGGCCAGGCTATGGTGCAGCTTCTAACGGGGAGTTGTGTGGTTTTGATATAATAGGGAAAGATTATAATGAACTTCCGTCAGATTTCACTGATGAAAGCAATTGACAAGACCAAGCCTACTTTTGCTTCCATGACCAAGATAAATACTTAAAATTAATTTAAGGAATGGAAAATTTTGATGAAACATTGGTTTCAATCATATTTAAAACTTTAGCACTTTGGAAAGCTGGATGTCTACAAGCAAATAATGTATTTGAAAACTTACTTTAAGTTATAAATAACAAGTATTTCAAAATGAATTAAAGACCTAACACAAGAGCTAAAACTATAATACTCTTAGAAAAAAACAAAGAGAAGCTCTGTGGCATTGAACTTGATAAGGACATTGTGGATATGACACCATCAGCACAGGCAACAAAAGGAAAAATAGGAACGTTAGATTTTGTCAACATTGAAGTCTTTTGTACATTAAAGGATAATGTCAGGAGTATAAAGGAAACCCACAAGTAGAGAGAGAATGTTGGCAAATCAACATAGATAAGATATTCGTACCCAGAATATGTAAAGAATATTCACACAACTGAATAATAATAAGATATTTCAACTAAGTTATATTTCTCCAAAGAAGATGTACAACTAGACAACAAATACGTGAAAAAGGTCACTATTATTAATTATTAGTTGTATTTGCAGTGTGATGAGATACAATGTCCTATACAGTAAGATAGTTAGAATTAAGATGCTAGATAATATCAGGTGTTGGGAAGGATATGGAAAAAAATTGGAACCCTGTACACTGATGAAAAGGTATAATGATGTAGTTGCTTTCAAGAACTGGTGCTTCTTCAAAAAATTCATTACAGGATTAGCACATGTACCTGCAATGACATTCCTAGCTATATAACCAAAAGAAGTGAAAACATACACCCCAAAACTACTCTGTTAATATTTATAGTAGCATTATTCATTATAATCAAAAGATGGAAACCACCTATATGCCTGTCAGCTGATGAAACACATGACAGTTTTGAATTTCAGTCCACAATACCACATGATTTCACAAAGGCTTCTCCTTGACCTCACGGATTCTCCTTTGGCTCGCAGCCTGTTCCATCTGGCAGTAGTGACAGTGATCTCAGGCCCACTCCTGTCCTTAGAGTCCCCTCTCACTGCATAATTGAGCAATTTTATTAAATGAACGCTAAGCCCCCCCCCCCCCCCCCCCCCCCCCAAAAGGGCGAAGGGATGGAAAGCCTGATGCAGGGGTGACTCACTCATTTATCTGCTTACTGCTTTTAGGCTTGTGGTGAGGCAGCACATCACGGTGGGAGTGTGTGGCAGAGCAAAACCTCTGGAAAGCAAACAATCCTGAAAAGTTTCTAAGGACGCTGAGCTCCCTTTCCATTTATGAGCTTAAGCTACAATTTGCACATTCTTGCAGGCTCCTTACCTCTACCCCAGCTCACTGGTCATCTTCTTAGAATAAGCACAAAGTACTTGCTCATCCTGGGAAGATTTGGATGTCAATTAGAAAAATTGCTAAATGTCGACCTTTCTTGACCTAAAGAAAAAGCCTGCTATCATAAAATAGGAAGTATAGTAGTTAACGTTCTTTTTTCTTAGAACAGAAAGATTTTTATTTCCTTTCTGCTATCTGCATCCTGGGGCTGACCTTAAGTAAGACTTAAGTTGTTTCTTCCTTCTGCTGTAGACTAAGCTTCTCCTGTCCTTCACAGTAGCATGTTCACTGACAGTATCCGGGAGCAAATGTCTCCACAGCACACACATGTAATTCCACCCTCCAGCCCACCACGGATAGATTATTTCTGGTAACTTCTTTCAAACAACTTATAATACCTACCGTATTAAATCATTTTTAAAAAATTGTAAATGGCCGTCAGTGAACCCAAACTTGTGAAACACAGGGATATAGAAATAGCACTTTGTGTTGTAATAAAAGATACATTTTTCTACAATTTATGTGAAATGATGATGTACACAATCATTATTACGATACATTGTTATTAGATGCAAATTGTAAGTAGTTTACTTAGGTAATTGTAATTTCCAGTAGTTTTGTATAATTGTCCTGGTGGTTTAACTCTTATCACTCAAGACACCAGGTACCTAGTATTTCTTCTCCGTATCCTGATGTATGCATGTAGCTGATACCTTTTCATCAGGGCATAAAATAACCAGAGTGCTCCAGGAGTTTTCCTCCTTCCTTACATTTCTACCAGTGTGGCCAAATTAGTGTCCTTTGCTGTATTGCATGGTTTCCCTTTATTCTAGCTATCAAGTTTTTTTTTTTTCCTCACAACTTTTGGAGTCTTCCTTTTTTTTTTTTTTTCTACTCTCTGGTTGGCTGGGCCTGCAGTTGGTTAATGAGATATCAATATGTATAAGGCTTTGTACCTGGTGTCAAGGGTTAACTAGAACTGAATGGAAGAATATGTTATGACCATTCCAGTCCAAAAGGCTATTCCCAGTTCTAAAAATATACTCAACAACCATGACCAGGTAATCAAAAACAGTGGAGGAAATGGAATCTGTCATTCAGATTTTGGCAACAAATGAGTTATTGTTACATATGCTATATGGTGTTTCATATGAGGAAGAGAAAACTTTTGGCCTGAGTGGTTTTGCTGAAGAACAGCGGTCTGGTTTGCTTAGCTACCTTGAATGTCCACCTACTTTCAGAGGGCTCTCTGAGCAGATTCTGGTCCTCTCTGGACCTGCTGCATGTCTATCAGCAATATTCTTCGTGCTCTAGGCTCAGCCTAGGAGCCCTCCCAAGGCCTGGCCTCCACTTAGAAGGGGAGAACCTCTGCTGTGCCAAACTGCAGGAGGAGGGGAATGTGAATAGGGGCCTCTTGGAAGCAGAAGTGAGGTTGCAGAACATGAGTTGATCTCTCTTCCACCCAGTCTGCCCTCTAAATAATACAACTGTGTAGTGTGCAGTTTCTCCTGGGTAGCACGATCATGTGCCCTGTGGATGAAACAGACCATCAACAGGATGGATCCTGTGGATCAGTCAGGAACGCTCAGTTCTATAGAAACAGACCTCATTTCCCCATCAACTGGGTTGTCTTTGTAAAACTGGCTGTCTCTCCTGGAGCTGCCTCACATTCAGTTCCTCAAAGTAGAATACAGAAGTCATTTTCCCAGTTGTTCAAGGACCTCTACTGATGGACACAGACCAAAAAGAGTCACTGACTAAATGACTTGTGAGAATCCACAGAATCAGTTTTGATTCTCACAGGAAATGCGATCTTGAGGGAATGAATGGCTGGCTCAGAACTGGGAGTTTCCCTGGTGGTGAGTATGGGAATCTACTAGTGAAAGACTTGGTGCATTAGCCCTGAGGATTCCTTAGGGGCCTCTGCCAGGACCTGAGGAAGAGGACACAGTGATTTGGTGTTCTGTATCTTCTAGATGAAGCTCTGTTGTAACTGTCTCTCTTGCAGACTCTGTAAGTATATTTATTCTGTCGTTGAGGACTACAATCACTGGGCATTCTTCTCACAAATCCAACGGTTTCTGATGTCACAAGGTGCAGCATCAAATGTTGTTGTCAGGCCTATGGTGACACAGTCAAAGTTTGGTTTCTCATTGGTAACACTGAATGAGAAAAGAAAGGGTGATTAAGGCCCCTACTTCCACTCTGCCTCTTTCCAGTCACAGAAAGTCTTTTGAGAGTGATGCATACTAGCTCGACATACCAGACCTTCTGTCGCAGTGCAGCTCCACTCTCCTAAACCCACCTTCCTCAGTTCCAGCTCTGCACCTACCTTTTCCTGTCAGCTCTTCTGGGAATATTCCTAGATTCCCAGGGTCTTAGACTACCTCCTGTCTTTGGTCATAAACTCATGGACTGTCTTTTCTTCTCCCCAGAACTGACCCTTTGGTTCTGTATATAAGTCCATAGCAGGACTGAAAGGACAGAAATTTCTCATCCTTTCTTTGACTCCACCTCACTGTAGGAAATTCTTGTGGGAGTGTCTGATGGCCTTCTCCCACCCTTTCCTCTGTCATTTAGTCTTTTTCTGTCTGACTGCAAAGAATCTATTTTCATAGAAAAGTTGGTGAGTTTTGTATCGAATTAGTGTAGGATCAATTTTGGCTCTATTACTGTGTGAGTTTGAATACATTTCTAAGCCTTTCTTATCCTCATTTGAATGGTCTGTTAAATAGGGAGTCTTAAAAGCCTTTTCTGTGACATCGTGATAAATACTACAGAAAATAACATGTGTAAAGTACTTAGCATAGCACCTGACATTTAGCAGACACTGAATGAGTACAAATATTTTCTCCTCTGTTGTGAAGCCATGTTGCAGGCTGGTATTGGACTTGTTCTCTGTCTGACCTAACGTTTGTGTATGCAAATGAGGAATAGTACTCCTCTATGGAATAAGTTTATCTCTATGGAATAATTTACTGGAAATAGCTTCTAAGAGAAGTTCACAGCTTTAAGGAATACATACTCTTAAAAACAATAAATTTTCTTTAAATAAAAGAGGAACATTTGAGGAAATTTGTAGGCATTTGACAAGAAAATGTGATCCGTAGTTTTAGGAGACATAGAGATATATAAAAAAGAAACAAGCAAACGAGGCTGTATACATGGATTTGTGAGAATCTTTCTTTTGGACCAAATGATTTTTCAATGAATAGTCTAATTTTTTTTTAAATAATAAAATACTCTAGAGGACATATGTCTCTGGTATTAGGAAAGTTAGAAGAGAGGAGAAAAGGACAAGAAAGTCAAGTCCCAGCTTTTAAGCTATTTCAGAATGAACCTCAGATTGGATCTTTTGACGCAAACCAAGATCCCCCAAAAGAAAGTGGGATGTTCACGTACTTTCCCTTGAATTCAGAGTTGTCGATCCAGCGCCACTTTTTCTCTGCAGATTTATACATTAAGCCGATGAAATACTTCTCAGCATCAGCTATGTCTTGGAGATACTTCTAGAATTTAAAAATAAATACACAGTTCAACAACAAGTCCTTTATTACTGTCTCTCTTGAGCCATTTGACTCAGGATTATATTTGATTTTGGAAATAAAATCTGTTAGTGAGAGGAGGGTGGCTATAACTGGCACTTGTCATTAACCTAGAAGAGAAATTCTTAAACCTCTCAGTCATCAAGATCACTTGGATATCTTGCTAAAATCCAGATTGCTGGGCTTTTCTCCAGAACATTGGGGTACGAGATGATGAATCCCACATTCCTAGCAAAAGCCCAGGTGAGGCTGATGTTGCTCTCCTGGGACCACGCTGCGGGAATGATTAAGGGGGCTATAGAGTCAAAACCAGATAATTTCAAATATATTTTAGTTGTCACAACTTTTTTACTTCAACTTGTTTTCATTGCCAGAAATTTTTTAGGCCAAGTGAGGTAGAATGAATCAAATGATAGCATCACATGCTGACTTGAGACTCATCAGCAAAGCATTTGTGCCATGTCCTTCCAAGGTGAGCACAGAGCACCAGCGGTGGGGACACCAAGGGTGGAAGGCGGGGTGCGCCGTGGAGGAGAGGATACCAGCAGTCCCTGTTTCATTCCCCACTTCTTTTCTTCTTTTCTTTCTTCTTTTTCTCCTGTCTTGCTTATGCTTTTCTACCTGAGAGCGTATTTCCTTCTCACATGGTTACCTAACCCTGCAGAATCTACAGCATCTTCATTTCTGCATTTCTTGACTGACTCCTGCCAATTTTTAGAGAAGAAGGCCTTCTTACAAATTCTTCTCAATCACCAGAGAACTTTTTGGAGGAGTGAAGAGGTAACAATAGTGTATGTAGCACAGTGTTTTTTTCTGTTCTCACATAACAAGTTTTGGTGCATTCCAACTTCTACCCCTGATATTTCCACTGATTGCCCTACGTGGAGAGCCAGGCACTCAGCAAATATGTAGACTCAAAGGAGAGGCAACATAAACTACAATAAGGTGTGGTCTAAAACTGATTAAAGCATGGGGTTTGGAGTCTCCATGATCTGAATTTAATTCTTTGTTCTGTCATTTAGGCATACACCTTTGGTTACTTTCTGTGCCCTCATTTCCTTATTTATAAAATATGGCTCACAATCCAACTTAATAATCATGATGAAGTAAAAAGAGATAATAAAAAGGGTAATATAGCATAGTATCATACATATTTTTATTATCATGAGCATAAACTGCAAACCCTATGATCTGATTCATTTTTTTTGTATTACTGGTATTCTTTACTATGTAAAACATTAGATATTTCAAATCTATAAAAATCTGTAATTTTAAATAATAAATTTTATATACATAACTCAGGATATTAACCTATTGCTATGCTTTCTGGAGAAAACCATGGAGTCTGCATTTTCAGTTAGGATAAAGCTGACAAGCATGTTACTAACAGCTTGCTGCTACTGGGAGGTCTCCCAGCCCAGATTCGCAACACGGACCTTGAATTTTCCACTCAGCCGCCTCTGGCCATCTCCTTAGCCCTGCCGCCTCCCACTGCCTGGCCTTCCCCCACACAGGCTGTGTAGAGTGCACTGCTTCACTGTACCATTCCTGATGTCTCACCCGTTTCCCTGGCGTGTCGACAATTGCCAAGTTGGATCCTCTTTTTTCACAATCATTCTTCCCCTCGTTCCAAAGTGACTCAAAAATGGAGAATAAAAAACATTTTCCTTGATAAAAGTTCCAGTCTCTGGGGCAAGCTGAAGAGATAAGGAAAAGAAATAAGAAAAAAGTTTGAATTTAGAGGTTTAGACTGTGAACTCCAGTCATAAAACTATGGAACATGAGATTCTTTATAACAGTATCTTGATACAAATTGTTCTCAATCCAGGAGGAAATTTTACACATTCTAATCTTTTTCCCTGTTGATAACAGGAAGGGAATGAACTAGGTCTTTATTGCCTCTTATACTGTAAAAAGTTCCATAAGAGGCAGTGAGGAAAATCTGTAAGAATTCAGTATATAAAAATATATGGAAAGGACAATAGATTTGATAAGTGAAGTTCCCTGAAAATAGCCTCACAGTGATACTATTAATTAGTTGATTGGATTCTAGAGAGCCTGTGGAGAGATTGGGATATTTTGTGTAGCCAGACTGTGAGGGGCTACCTTGGCCCCGTTTTCATGGTCGTATCTATTGTTCTCCTCTATATCTAACTTAACATCTTGTCATAAATCCTTTGATATGTAACATTCCTGTATTTACTAAGTTATCTTTTTAATATGTAAAAGCAAAATCCTTAGCTTTCCACCAACCCAGGAGCTAAGAATGTCCTTGGTTAACATCTGAGGCCTATAGCTGAGATTTCCCCACTTTGGAGTGACCCGCCTACCTGATGCTTCCATCAGTGCTTTCAAAATGTGATTTATGATTTTCTTCTGTTCCATAACTATAAATGCTGTATGTAAGTGCTACTCATTGGAACATGCTCTCTGGGGAAACCTGGGTTCATGTTCCCTGGCCTAGGCCACTCATATTTGGCTCCAGAATAAACTTTTTCTCTTTAAGGCAAAGCAGTAATTTTTGTATCAGTAGGTTAAAGTCATGCACTTTACCTGTTCCATAGCTCCTTGTGGGCACAAAACTCTCAGTACTGCTTCCAAAAATCTGTGAGACTGAAATGAAAAGAAAACCTAAAGATTCCTGTGTGGTGAATATAACCCATAGTCATTACAGTGTGACATGCAGTTTGATAGTTTGACCAGACCACCGCCATATTGTGGTAGCCATTTCCATCCCTGTAACACTACATGTTGATTACATACCTGCCAAGATAAAAAGTCCCGGGGTAGGGGTGGGGGACTGGAGAAATAGCCCAGTGGTTAAAGTGCTTGCCTAGTAAGTTCACAGCTCTGCACCATATAATGCTGGGCCTGGTGGTGCATGCCTATACTCCCAGCCCTCAGGAGGCTGAGGCAGGCAGATTGTCCTGAGTCCAAGACCAGCCTAGGCTACACCAGTGAGTTCAGGACTAGCCTGGGCTACAAAGTGAGACCCTGTCTCAAAAAAAAAAAAAAAAAAAAAAAAGTTTCAGGCTAGGCTAGGCTCCAGTTGCTAAGAAAAAAAAAAATGTGTACTAACTAATTTTATTTTTTGCTTTTGTAACTTGCTTTCTGCTGCCAAAAAGCTTACCCAGATGTGTCAATCAGGACATACCAGTCTTATTTAAAAGACTCTGTACTCATGGGCTGGGTGTGGCTGGAGGCTGTACTTCTGGGGCTTGTTTCCTGTATGCATTTGCTGGTTGGCTAATACTTTCTTTTTGGCTTTAAAATGTCCTGAGTGGTGGCCTCTGGGATTTTACATAACAACAACAGTAGGGGCTACTGAGTCCCTGAGACTATCTGTCTCTGAGCTGTGGAGATGGCAAAACTCCCTTGGCCAGATCCAAGTTTTAATTTATCTGATATTTTCTTTCTTTGAATCATCCATCTTGTATTATCATTATTTACCATACTCGATACCCAAGTCCTGTTTAGTCTTTGTGGTGTGTGTGTGTGTGTGTGTGTGTGTGTGTGTGTGTGTGTGTGTGTGAAAGAGAGAGAGAGAGAAAGAGAGAGAGTTAGTGTGAGATGCTAGGGGTGGAGGGTGAGAAGGAGGAGAGCAAGACACAGCCGAGCAGTGAAAGACTCTCCTTTCTTATGTATTCTTTTGACAGTATTTATCTTCCAGGAACTGTTTGGAGTACTTGCACTGCAAGTTCCACATAGCATCTTTGTTGTTCTCCCTATTTCCATGTTCCCAAACCGTCAGAAAAGCTTGTATTCCTGAGCATTTCCTGGATGCTCCTATCATGAACAGTTTTTCAGTGCCAAGATTAATTGGAACAGTTTTTAAAGGGATTTCCTATTTTCTTTGTTTCTTCAAATACAAATAAGTGAATTGATCAGCCTCTGAAAGGCCTCTTTGATCCTGGGAACACTGACAGCTGTGGTGATTTCTGGGGCTGGTCAGATCTCCCCTTAGTGGCCCCAGTTATTTGTTCATTATTACTGAAAATATGTTAGTTTGCTTAGATACTATATTGGTTACTTAAAATTATGTTAATAAAATGTATGTTAACATTGATTTTTAACTTCAGTCGCTGACTAACAGAGTCTATCTATCTATCTATCTATCTATCTATCTATCTCTTAGTTTTTATCAGAAACTGCTTTGAGACTATTATGAAAGGACCCCAACACATATTTTTGGAGTATTTCCTTCATATAACTCATACAGGATGTCTCAGTGGATACAAAGATGAATGAAAAATGATCGTTCTCCTAAAGATGTCTAGCAGTAGCAAGTGTCTTAAGAGGCAGTGAGAACAGAGGCCTGGGGAGAGTTCAGGAGAAAGTGAGTTCAATCAGAAGAGCCATGCCTTTCTCAACTCTTTGTACTGGATGGCTTCTGGCATCATGCCTTTGCTTTGATGGTTGGCTAGTATCCTCTATGTTTTTTCTTCTCCTTTGGTTCTGTGGTTGGCTTAGCACAATATTTGATACAAAATAAGGTGCTTAGTAGAGTTTTTTTTTTTTGTGTGTGTGTGTGTGTGTGTGTGGTACCTGTTCTCTTTCAAGCCATTCTTGTAGGTGTACATGAAGTACATTACATAAAGATCAATCTCATGACCAGGATGAATCCTGAGATTTGGAAATTTTACCCAAGATCTGAGAGTGTAGCTTACCAGTTGAGTGTGTGCTATATATGTGCAAGGCATTGGGTTAGGGTTCCATCACTAGGTTTTTCTAACTATAAAAAGAAGAGAATTTATTCACAGTACTTTGTTTGCTTTTTGTGTAAAGGAATTTCTTGAGAAAGGGACCTTTGAGGAAGGACCTAGGAGTTCAAGCACACAGAAGCTGGGTGGTAGAGAGGAGATTACCATTATGCCCATTACCTGTTCCGTAGCTCTCCGTGGGAATGAAGCCATCATTTCTTTTGCCAAAAATCTGTGGGACTGCAAAGAAAGCAGTTGTTGGCTCAGCTCCAAATATGTCTGCATGGTGAATAACCTAAACAATTCCATGGGGCTGCTGGAGTCCTGTGACTATGGATGAGAGGCATTGAACTCTGACTTAGGTGAGTGGGGATATATATACACTTTTAGAATGTCTTGACTTATACATACTCATATTTCTTTTCTGCTGTCTTAATGGTGACAGGAATTGTACCGTCCATTTGTGTCACATGGAAGAGACCTCTTACCTAACCACTGCGACCAACTCATATTTCGTTTCTCATTTATTTTTCCCTACTGGCTTCAGGGGGGCTGGAGAAGGTTCTACTTATTCTACTTATTAAATTGAAGTAAAAACCTTTAATAGGAGGCTTCTTTTACAAATTATTCATTTGAGTAAATTAAATTAAATGTATATATCGAGAAGAATTTTCTGCAATTAAATCCTGTTCCCTTATAGGTTATCTCTTAATGCAGCCTACCATTAGATTGACTTGAAGCTGTATTTTCAAATTTTAACAACAATAACAAGCTTTGCTAAGTACTTCAGATCAGATTATCCAGACAATTCTCTAGTACTAAAAGCTTTGTGTGGGGTTCTAACCACTACGCACTCATCTGTTTCTGTGTCTCCAAGGTAAAGCAAGGAACTTGGCCCATTGTACTGGACAACAAGAAAGGCAGAGCCAGTGCCCTTAGGCTGTTTCAGTTGCTTTCAGGTGGATAACTGGGAGACTTAACTTTGCAGTTCATTTTGCATTTTAAAGGAGTCAAAGGGCAAGACAGTGGGGACATCGAGTTTGGAGATCACTGAAATACTTACAATACAGCAGAAATAAGGTCACCCCAACAGACTTTAGAATCACTACGATAAGCACAGAGATTATCATATGCCAGTTCATGATGAAGATGATTTAGGAGCCTGTGAAAATTATAGAAACAACCTTAGAATTTGGAAATTAACCTGCTTTATTTTTTTCCCATGACTGACTCCAGCCTCATGCTGAGAGTCCAAGGGAGGCTTGGCAGACAGGCATCGACTTGTATCAGAAGACCCAGGTGTGCTGAGAACGCATGGGATGGAACAAAGTGCTGGTTGAGAGCTTCTGAACTTGGTATGCTGCCTCCCTTCACTAGTTTCTTAGCTTTAGACCTTAGCCTTGTTCTAATTTGTGGCCTCTTAAACTCTGATAAGTAAATCTTCTCCTGTATTTCAAGAGCTTTTAGTTTTGACATGACCCTTGCTTGCAAGGACATTAGTTTATGATATTGTCCGTACTGACATCAGTGATAGGAGCCTTAACCTTCAGTATGTCAAGGGTAGGTAACAGAACAGGTTTCCCTGAAGGTCTTGGCTTTGGAAAGGAGCCAAAAGTCTATGCAGATAGGCAGATAGACAGACTTACTTGTATTTTTTTCCTGGAAGACTTGGCTGACTTGTTGATGAGAGTCTTTTTGATGTTCTATGGCTTGGTACAGCAGGCAAAGGCTCTGTCTCTTGAGAATTACGTTCTTGCTTTGGCAGTGTCCTTCCTTCTTCACAATTGCTCTGTCCTGGCAACATTTGTGGTCAAAAACTTCTTCCTGTTCACTATTCTTGGCAAAGGGTGTGGGTGGGGCAAAGAGGGGAAGGAAACTCTAGTTTGGCATGGGGTAAGGTTCCTGCCAGGAGAGTCACAAGACAGAAGAAGGTTTCTATAAGATAGGAAGAGTAAGGTGTAAGTAATGTGATATGTAAATAAATAAGAAAATTAGGAAAAGTAACTATCTCAACGTGGACTCACTCTTCCTTTGCTAAGTTTTCATTGTTCCCTGGAAACACTTACTTACATTGGTTCTTACTTTGTACAGTGGCTCATTGAATAACCTGGGATTCTTATTGCAGAGGACAATCATCCCAATCAGATTATGAAGATGGTGCCCTACTAATATGAAGCTGCCTTAGTACCAGGCAGAAGAAATCCTAGGCTCAGAGTCAGACTTTCTGCCCCGGTTGACTCTTTGGCATCATAGAACTGGAGTAAATAGAAACTTTCCCCTGGTCCTTTTCCAAGCTGTGCTAGATACCTGCCATACCTGCCACACCTGCCACGGGCCACCATAGCTTTTAATCTAGATGAAGTTCTCTCGTCTCCCACTTCAGTGTTTAATAAACAAGGAAAAAAAATTCCATGGAGAAGTCAATAACTTAGAGTCATCATTGCAAAGAAAGGGATCCATTGTGGATATGTGAGCCAGTCTTTATGGGACAGAAAATGTTTTTTTTTTTTTTTTTTTTAAAAACTCTTAAGTTTTTGGAGAACACTTAAAATGACTTAATATCATGAAATGAAAAACAAATACTTTGAGATTTAGTCACTGATTTAAAAATGATAAGATGAAGGGCCCTGAGTACCTCATTAGGTGCACTAGAAAAAAATGAGAGCATTTGAATATATTGATGAGATACAAATTCATAATCTATGGAAAAAGAAAATATTCTGTTAGAGGGGAGGAGAAATAGATTGACATTAGATCTATTAGACCCTCACATATGCAAAAGAAACAACATGAAAATGTAATAAATATAAAAGCAAAACCAGTGAAAACAAATCTACATCTAGATAAATTCTGGAGATTTCTTTAAAAGAAAAAAGTGCTCTAATGGCTAATAAATAGCAAAAAACATGAAGAAAATAAAATATTAGGTTTGTTTCAGATTTTAAAAATTCTAAACTCTGTAAGATTATAGATCAACATCTAGAATAGTGTTCTGAAGGAGAAACATTTATGACTCAGTAACCAATAGTAAGAGCAAGATAATTTAGAGTTTAATTTAAAAATGCTGAAGGCTGATAGATATCAGGAAAGCACAGAGCCTGTTTGTGGTCTCTGCACTCCAGGTCTAACTTTCCAGCCTCCTGGGAGGAAAGGGTCAGTCCTTACTTACCTCCTTTTAGGAGAATTCTACAGTCTATATGCTTGGGTCCTTGGCCCTTCAGTTGTAAAGTGTCACCAGAGTAGTACAGGCCATCATTGTATCCTGGTGGCCTTCAACCCAAAAGGCACCTCTGGAGGAGCTCAGGGCACAGTTCTGTGCCTCAGGGCCTTGTTTCTGTAAGCAAGCCTGCAGCAGAGGAGCCACTACCACTACTGTGTTGGAGGGAGTTGCAGATCCACAGCCGGCAGAGGTGGTACATGCATGACCCCCAGGTTACTCTCCATGTATTGCTGTGTTTAGTCATATCTGTTCAGTGTTTTAAAAGATTCAGATCAACATTTTGAAATTTCAGAAGTCTCAACAGACTTCCAGACCCCTGCAAGATCTGACACCACTGATACCCCATGGCCTCAGGCCAGCAGTCTGCTGGGCAGGAGTGGGGGCTACCAGGTCACTCCTCAGTTTCACCCCCTTGGTGCCAGCTGTTGTCAGGCTTGCACAACTGTTTTTTTCTTGTAGTAGAACAAGAGTTGTTTGATGTCCTGCTTCTATTGAGAGATAGAATATAAAAAAGTCACGTGCTTTCAGAACAAAAACCGTATTTCTTTGTGAAAAGTAGACAGTATTTTATATATCAAAAAATGCAAAATGTGTCTTCTATAAGGGTAGCTACAAGTACTATTGTGAGACAAAGTAAGAAAAAAGTACTCTAATAAAAAGATACATGATAAAACGGAATTAACTAAAAGAAAGTACTAGAATTGCCCTTGCAAATGAATAAACAAATGATGCTCTTGTGAGAAAGTGACCATAAACTTTTACAGATGATATGTTTCTCAAAGAGTTTCTGTGAAGTCTAGGAAAAATTATGCGACTTTGGCGGAATCAAATATTTGAAACTCTGTCCCAGCCAGAAATACTGTTGCTGAGAATATCTCACATGGCTGAGAGCTTGAGCAGACAAAAATTAAGTGGAAAGATACAAAAAATTCCAAGCAGCTGGCTATGCTTATATTTCATATAGCAGCTAAGAGTCATTAAAATCATAATGATGCTGTGTGAAACATTGAGAGATGACTTATTTTTGTTTGCTAAGATAATCATTGATATTTTATTGCAGAAAGTCAAATCAGTAAGGATGACTAGATAGAGATTCTGTGATGGCATATCTTAAGGTCAGATTGATTAGTCAAAACCACTGCTGGAAAATTTCACAATGCCAAAGAACTGCAGTCTGTTTGTTGCATCAGTCAACAGGAAACACATTGCATTGTGTCCACAGATGTGGCAATTCACACTGTAGACCACACATGAGGAGATGTCTGCGACCACAGAAAACTTGGGTTTTATATGATGAATTAGATTTTCCAAAATGTTATCCAATTATATTCCTCGTAATATGAAATACTATTAGAATGAACAAAATATAGACACACAAAAACTTAATATATACTTTGTCAACTCTGGGATACACATTAATTTTCACTTAAAAACATCTCCAGTTAATGGTGGGAATTTAAGCTATATTCCAGTTGATGATGGGAAAGCCTGATGCAATATAATTGTCTCTTGGTATTCATGGCAGATTAGTTTCAGGGACTCCTCCACATACATAAAAAAACCACACATGCTTGAGTGCTTTATCTAAAATGGCTTAGTATTTGCACATAATCTATGCACTCTCCTGGTATACTTAAAATAATCTTGGATTACTCAGATACAATTTTAAATCATATATTTGATTAGTGGCTAGTTTAATTGACAAATGGAAGCCTCATGGATACAGGTGGCTGATTATTTTAAGTGGCAGACTTTAAATTTTTCTTCCTTAGTGATGTGTATGGTCATGAGCCACCTTCCAATTGATGCCATTTCGCTTCTGTGAACTATGATAATAAAGTTCATACTACAAATCTATAACATTTTAATCTTAAACTTTACAAAATATGTAATCATCTAAAAATAGAACCTACCAAAACTGACCCAAGAAAGAGAGGATCAGAAGTACTGGCAAAAAGAAGGCTCTGCGATTTTGAAAAAATTGTAAGACATGAGTTGGTATTCACAAATGGCAGTTTCTGTGTTAAGCTTTAATTTGAAGTTGTGGCAGATCCCACGTCAGGCTGTCCAGGTCACCCTCATCAGTCCAAGGCTCTGCACGCTCATGTCAGTTTAAAAAAGTGGAAGGGGAGTCTGATGAAATAGCAAAATAAGAATAAAGTTTAAGGTGCTGAAGCTCTCAGGGACCTGAGGGGTTCTGGACATACAAAAGGAAGCAAAACAAAACCAGCGAATAAACACCCCCAACCCCGCCCCCACCCCCAGTCTTTCAGGTTGGGCTTTTTTTGAATAGGGACTTCCTTTGTTTTGCCTTTGCCCCAAAGTTAGAATAATCATGAAAGGTAAATATTTTGAATTGATCCGAGGACACTGGGGCAGCTGTGATAGTACAACCAAAGACATTCTGGGAAGACTTTCAGAACTGCTCAGAAGGTGGCAACAACAATGAGTTGAGTGTGTTCAAAGCAAGGGATAGTATTTTTTTGCCTCCCCCCCCCCCCACCCCGGGATAGTATTTTGAATGAAATTAGTGGCAATGTGTATTTTACTGCAAAAATTTTAATATTTAATCATTCACTATATTCTTTAGTTACACTTCATATATCCACCTTTTGTGCTTTGCCATTTGTGGTTGTGGATATGAAATATGGTAGAGAACATAGTCATAAGAAGCTATTGAATTTTTTCTTGAATTAATTTAGAAAAATCCCTAGGAAGGATTTGATGAGCCTGGAACGAGTCTATCAAATATGATGAAGAATAATCCCATGGAAAACCTCCTGGCATCTTGGCTGGAGTAGGAGGAGGAGATGTTCCCTTCAAATGGAGGCAGAGGTGGTTGTTCTTAGAATAATGATGAAGCCTGGGCTTTAGAGCAATATACTATCTTAAAAAAAGAAGAAGGATGGTACTGGAAGAGAGAGAGAGGGAGAGAGAGAGACTGAGACAGAGACAGAGACAGAGAGAGACAGAGACAGAGAGACAGAGACAGAGAGAGAGCTATCCACCACTTCAGTCCTTCTTATTACATGTTGCCCACTGTTGCTCTTAGAACTTGATGGCTTCCAATCTTGCCAATGTTTTCTGTTTACCTTTACAATCCAATCGAAAATTTACATTTTTTTCAACCTGGCTTTTCCTTAGGATGACCACAAGTCTGTTTCTAGTTTTGACGTCTATTGTGAAATTTAGTTCCGTATTTCCAAGCATAAGCTCATTTTTTCCTACTAGATGACATGTCAACTCAATAGCAATATATCCCAAACTCTACAGCCATTTCTCCTTAACTAAAGCCCACTTCCTCCTTCAACTTCTTTATTTTTGTTAGTGGTTGCACCATATTTGAAGTCTTCATTGAAATTCTGATTATTCCTTCTCTGTTCATCACTACATGAAGCTATCACTCGACAGTGTTTTTCCAAAGCTCTCTCACAACTGTTCCAACTTCTTCATCCGGACTACCCCCACCCTGGACCAAACCTCCTTTTGTTGCAATTTGGATTATAAATAGCTCAAACTCTTTGTCTCCTCCCTTTTGAATGAATCCTATACAATGCTTTCATTCAAATCTTTGTGAAGCCACTGCTGCAATCACGATACCACTTATTTTAGGTCCTATTTTAAGCACTAACACAAGAAGCCCCAACTGTTAAACTTAGTATGACCTCCATCTACTTGTATAGAACTCACCCTGCTTATGCCTGTAAACTTTGTTGTGTCGTTTACTTGGATTTTGATAGAAACCCAGGCACACATTTTGTTTAAGCTAAAACTTTTGACACTCAATTCAGTGAAGCTTCTTATTTTTATTTAAATGTTTCTATGTTTCTAGTATTTGTCAACTAAATTGAAGATTCTATATTAAACAATGTTTTATGATTATCTGCGTCAGCTTGGAACCTAAATAGAGATTCCTAAATCTGTTCAAAAAGAGTGATTAAATCTACATGGTACTGGTACAAGAACAGACAAGAGGACCTATGAAATAGAAGAAGTGAGGATACTGAAACAAACCCAAACAACCTTGTTCAACTGATCTTTGACATAGGGGCCAAAATCTACTGGAGAATAGACAGCATCTTCAACAAATGATGTTGGGAAAACTGGATCTTCACATGTAAGAGAATGAAACTGTTTCATGAATCTGTTTCCACACACTAAAATCAGATCTGAATAGATCAAAGAACTGGACATCAAATCAAGAACACTGAACCTACAGGAAGACAAAATAGGTACAATCCTGTAAGACATAGGGACAGGAAATGATTTTCGGAACAGATCACCGACCACACAAGAAATCTCCGCAAAAATCCACAATTGGGACTACATTAAATTGAAAAGCTTTTGCAGAGCAAAAGAAACAATCAGCCGGGTGAAGAGACAACCCACAGAGTGGGAAAAAATATTCACCAGTAGCAGTTCAGACAAAGGATTAGTATCTAGAATATACAAAGTACTCAAAAACATAAAACCCCCCAAAGTAAGTGACCCTACCAAGAAGTGAGCAGCTGAAATGAAAAGAAGCTTCTCAGAAGAAGTACAAATGGCCAGCAAACATACGAAAAAGTGTTCTTCTTCACTGGCCATCAGAGAAATGCAAATAAGAACAACACTGAGGTTTCACCTTACTGCAGTGAGAGTGACCTACATCAAGAACTCAAAAAACAACAATTGTTGGTGAGAGTGCCGAAAACAAGGAGCCCAGCTCCACCACTGGTGGGAATGCAAGCTGGGACAACCATTACGGAGATTCACGCAAAAGCTGAAAATAAAAAATTCCATTTGATCCAGCTACAGCTCTAGTGGGCATGTTTTCAAAAGAAATAGGAATGGCTCAGTGGTTAAAGCGTTTGCCTTGCAACTTCCAAGTCAAGCATTAAATACCCAAGTTTGATTCCCCAGCACCACATAAGCTGGGCATGGTGGCACACACCTGTAATCCCAGCAGCACTCGGGAGGCTGAGACAGGAGGGTTGCTGTGAGTCCAAGGCTAGCCTGGACTCCATACTGAGTTCAGGACCAGCCTGACCTACAGAGTGAGACCCTGTCTTAAAAAAATAATAAAATAAAATAAAACAAAACAACACACATAATAGCTAAATTCTGGAAACAACCTACCTGCCCATCCATACAAGAATGGCTAAAGAAGATGTGGTACGTATACAGAATGGAATGCTGTGCAGCCATAAAGACATATGAAGCCTTGGAATAAAAATGGGGCCAACTTGAATCAATAATGCTTAGTGAAATGGACCAAACACAAAAGATTGACTATAGACAGGTGTCCCTCTTATGAAATCTGTACAATAATGGCATAAAAAGGCCCCAACATGAGTGACAGGGTAGAAAGAGGGGCAATGGTCAGCTAGGAAAGGGGTGGACCTCTGAAAAAGGGCTGAGCATAGATGTTCATTGATTCCCCAAACCCCATGTGTCTAATGTGTTAGAGAATTTGGAATTAAGGCATGAAATATCTATCTGTCTCTATCTATCTACCTATCTCTCTATCTATCATCTATCCATCTATCATTTATCTATAATTAGGTAAAAAGATAGCTAAAATTGCATACACAACACAATTCTTAAATTCCTGCATCATGTGCCCCCTCAAGTATTAAGGTCTGACATTCATTTGAAATTTTTTTGATTATTGTATAATTTTTTTATTTCTATGCTTTTAAGTCATTGTTGCCTTCTCTATACTCAGTATTATTCAAATTATGACTTTGAAATAACCAAGCAGAATTTCAATGGAAAAAAATGGAAGCCTTTAAAAGTTTGTATTAGAACAGAAAAGATTTAAAACCAATTATCTAATTCTGTGCCTTAAGAAGCTAAAACAGGAAGATAAATTTAACCAAAGAAAGTAGAAAGAAAGCTATAATAAATAATAGGAAATACCTAAAGGAAAAAAATAGAGAGAATGAAATAAGAAACTGACTTCTTGGACCAATCAGCAAATCGATACAACACTAGAGTAATGAATTAAATTAGAATTAAATAAGAATCTACAAAATTATCAAATGTGGAATGAAGGGAGCATGTTCCAAAACAGATACCTCAGAGATTAAAATGTCAGTAATGGGATGTCATGGTCAGATGTACGTCAATAATACAGAAACTTAGCTTAAAATCTATTCTTTGAGAAATATGACTTATGAAAATAGACATAAAAAGAAATTGAAGATTGTGATCGTACTGCATCTATTAAACAAATTATAATTGTAAAAAATAATCTTCCTGCATAAGAAATTTCAAGTCCAGATGATTTCCTGGAAAACTATATCAAATATTTAGAAAGGAAAAGAAATAGCAAGATTTTTGAGAAGATGTAGGTGAAGGAGATATTTACTGCTTGAGAAAGATACAAAAAACTAGAAGGAAGAATTAGAAAACCTGAGGTTAGAATTCTACATGCAGAAATCATACAGAATGACATATATAAAGGTCAACTCATTGCAATTAAACAAGGCTTATCTCAGGAATACCAAATTTATTTAACATTAACAATTAATCCATGTTAACAAGATAGAAGAGAGAAATTATAAAATCATATCAGGTTATTTTATTCTTGATGACATGCCTAAGTATAAAATTTCAAAAGCTCTCTAAGCAACTATCAGAACTAGCACATGAATTTATGCAAGCCATAGAATGTTGTACAAAAATCAATTGTGCTTATATACTGACAGCAAAAAACTGAATGAAATTTTTAACAATTCTCTATACAATAATATGATAAAATACTAAATACATAAGGAAAATTTTATCAAACTACCTCTACATTAAAATTATATTAAGAGAAATTAAAGAGTGAAATAAGAGATATTCATGTTCATAGACTGAATATTTTAAAGAAGTCAATTTTTCCCCATTGACAGTCAATTTCAACACAAAAATTCAAATTTTAACAGAAGGTTTTATACATAATATGTAAAATATCACATCTACATATACCCACATATTGTTCCAAAATTTATGGACTCAGTTAGTCAAAGAGTTTTGAAAAAAAGTGAATTTAGCAGACTCCAACATCTCATTTCAGAAGTGATTATTAATCTACAGTAATCAAGAAAATATTGGATAAAGCTAAAAATAAAGATGGAAAAGAAAATAGAGACTTTTGTTCAATGAGGAAATAAAAATCTTTGATAAATGACAGTGGGGTTCCTGGGTAGGTGTACAAAAAACAAATTTCAACTCTACTTAATGCTACACGTAGAAATTGATTTAGCATTAATCTTAATTCCAAGTGTAAAAATGCTCACTATTAAGGCTGAGGAATAGCTCAGTGGTTAAAGCGCTTACCTAGCAAGCACTAAATACCCTAAACACCATGAAGGAACTTCTCATTTAGATTACAGACCTACTAAAGTTATGGTCAGTATGTTTACCAGTGCATTTCTGCCAATTGTAGCACATGTATTAGTCTGGTGGGAGCTGCTGATAACAGGGAAGGTCTTCATGTGTGGGATCAGGAAGCATATAGGATATCTCTCAATTTTTTTCTATGAACCTAAAAGTGCTCTAAAAATGGTCTTATGAGAAAACAAAATTGTAATAAAAGCTTGTCCAGGGAGCTTATGTAAAAAGAGAGAAAGGAAAATAAGGGTTATTCTTGTTCTTTCATGATGAACTTCCGCTAGCGCTCTTGAGGAAAGCGGAATAGAGGTCACCGTATAGTTTGGTGGGAAGGTTGCCTTATCCAGATCACATGTAAATTCACCTAGAACAGTGGTTCTGACACTGACTACACCTAGGACTGCATGGAGGGCTGTAAAATATGAGTCCAGTCTCCAAAGATTTGTTTTTACTGTCTAGTATGTAGCCTGGGCATTGAGATGTTTACAAACATCGCAAACAACCAAGAGCGAGGACAACTGTCTTTGAGGGAAACCTAGGGCAATATTGGTGTTCATCACAGAAAGGAAGCCAGAGCTAGGACCCATGCCACAGTCTGTGATCCCAGCCTTTTGAGAGGTTGCAGCAGGAAGATTGCAGATTTGAGCCCAGTGTAGGCAACATAGGGAGACCCTGTCTTAAATCAAAACTAAAAATGGAATTATCTCAGTATGAAGCCCTGAGTTAATCAACAGTACCACACACTAAAAAGAAAGCCAGAGGAACTTTCAAGTTTTGAGTCATTAGAGGTAAGGAAAATTAAGATTTGGTTAGCAAAACTGGCAAAACTGAGAGGAATAGCTGAATCTATCAGGAGCAGGTGCATGTGGGGTAAGGCAGCGTTCTCTGGCAACAATCACATTGGGTAGAAGGAAGAGCCTTGGTGGGCCACCTGTTATGGCTTTGAAGCCTGTCAGAATTTAAATATCTGCTATTCATTTTTCCCTTCTGAGTCTTTCAGGGCTTGATTGGACGAAAACCTTTCTGGCTAGGTTCCTATGCAGCAAGACAGAGAATGTGAAGTCTTTGCAAACCTAACTTTCAGCTGGACTTTTAGGTGGGTTCCTTAGCTACGTGGATAGGTGCATGGCACTGAAGCACTATCTGTGAAGGCAAGGCCAGCAGAGGGAGAAGGCACCCAGAAGACTGTGGTGCCCCGGGCACCTGCCTCTCCTCTTCTGTTTACAAAGCAGGTGAATGCACGTTTCAGTGTAGTTCCAAACAACGTGACCCCTGTCCACTGATCTCATGGGAATTTACCTTTTGAAGTTGAGGTTATGACATAATTATTTATCTAGTATCTTTTCATATCTTATATTTCCAAGGCAATTGTAGAGCTTGAGGAGAAGTATATAATTGTCATAGTAATACATATTTTAAAATATTAACCCAGCATCCTTTGAAAAGGAGGTTCACCGGTCATGCTAAAAAGCCAGTCATATCATTTTCGGATTTAGATATTCCTCAGCTGAGGTGGTCTATAAAGGCTTGGCTGCAGCCACAAGTGACTGCACACCAAGGATACCCATGGAACACCTCACCTTTCTCTTCTACTCATTTTAGCAAAGCAGCCAAGAGAATTACCACCATATTACTTGCCTAAGTCACTGTGAAACTTTAATTATTTTATTGTTCTGTGAGTCCATGATGTAAATCGGAGAGGTGACTAGCTCTGTCTTGCAGAGAGATGAGAAGGGGGCATGTTCAACGAGGGGCATGTTCCTGAAGAGCCCATGTCTCAGCAAAGTGTCTCGGGCTCTGTCTTGTGGTCCTTTCTTACCTTTAGGCTGCTCTGGGCCCAGACTAGAATCATCTTTACTGATTTCCTCAGCTTGGCATTGCCCGAGATCAGGATGGCTGCATGTCCCGAGGGGCAGGCTGCCATCATCCCTATACACACCATCACCCCCAGCTTGTTGTGCCACCACATCAGTAGGGGCAGTGATATGAGAGCAGCGCAGAACGACACCATGTAGAAGCAGAGGAAGGAAACCAGAGATGCCAAGGCTTTGACGTGGGCCTCTAGGGTAAGGTCACGGGAGTCTCCAGTGTGGGCCTTCATTGTCCTCAGGTGACTTCCCAGGGAAACAATCAGTACTCCAGAAGAAACCAGAAAAGATAGGAAAGGGGGGATAGACCCCCCATTGCAGAAAAGGAATGAATAAAAGAAATCGAATTTTGTAAATTGCAAATGGAGCTCTGTATTGTTTGTGGATAACACAGATGTGACTAGGAAGTGAGATCTGCTAAAAAAGTCCCACAAACAGAGGACAGCACAGATGCTGGAGAAAAGAAGAGAGACCAGGAGCATCTGGCAGATCTTCCTGGAGATCCAACTTGCCAAGCAGAGCAGGAAGGTGTGAGAGAAGCGAACAATCTTGGAACAGTAAAGGAGGCTGAGGCAGGTGGTGATCCAGAGGCTGACTTGATTTGCAATCATCCAGAGCATGATGATGGCTTGGTAGTTGTAGCTGAGTGGGTCTTTCATTTTCTGGAAGTAGATGAGATGTATGGCATCCAGGAATAGGAGCCCATGCAGGAGAAGTCTGTTGATGCTGAGACACAGCAGCAGAAGATCGCAGTTTCCCAATGGCTGCCTCTTTACCATATCCCAAAAATTCACCAAGAAAATAAATGCATTGGTCAGGATCCCCACTGCAAATTTCAGGATTGAGAGAAACAGAAATGCAATCTTGGTTTCATAAGACACAGTCGAAACGGGAGTCAGAGTCAACATGATTGATTGATGTACCTAAGATCAGATGTCACCTAGCAGAGAAAGGTAAGACTCTGTTCTGAACAGGGTCCTTACCATTTGGAAAGCATCCAGTTCTTGCCCTAGCTCTATCAGTATGTGGGTTCACACAAAATCAAGTACTTCGAAAGATGTTGTTGCTCTAAGATGTCTCTTGGATGCACATGGAGTCACATCCCAAGGGTGGAAGACTGACTGGTAGATCCGTCTCTGGAACAACACGGAAACTTTGACTGGGTCCAGGTGTTCCTGTACCACAGGATAGGGATGCAAACAAGGTAAGGTCTCTATTTTCCAACCAGGTGGGGCTCAGTTTTGCATTCCCATGGGGACCTATGGGAGTGAAAAAAAGTATAAGATTTGCGTATGATTTTCAAGGAAACTGACAGCAGGCAAAGCAGATCACCTTGCTGAACTGTGGTTTGTATGGGTGTCTCTTCCCATTTACATCCCTTATGTCAACTTGAAGGCATAGACTTTGATTTAATGTGTGTGGCACACGAATGGCTCCTACTCTGACAGCAGCACATATCTACAACTCTAGGTGCTGCTGCCAGAGGTTCATTCACCCATCAGTGTTTTGCCAGACACTGTGCTTGGAAAAGAGGGTCATTGACATGAGCAAGACCAGTGCCCCACCAAGAAGGGAGAGGGAAGGGGCAACATCTGTCCTGGGTCATTGCAGAAGGCTTTAAGTGCTCTCTCCTTCCCATTGCCCCTCCCCCCATCCTGTTTTTCACAAAGCAACAGTAATGATGCTGAAAAAAATGTAACTTTACATTACATTTTCATTCCTTTGTTCAAAACTTTCAGAGACTCTACTCTTCCTCCCCACAAAAGCTCAGTGCCTACAGTGGTATACAGGTGTCACAGTCAAGACCTTTGTTCCTTCTCAGATGTCATCTATGATGCATAGATGCTTTCACCCTTTCTTCATGGTATGGACCTCCTTCCTTCTTTGTGAATTCACCAAGCACCATCCTAATATAGGACAATTGGGCTAGCACCTTTGACCACTAGAATGGCTTTTTCTCTCTATGCTCTGATGACCGCTTTCTTCTTGAATGGTCACCTTTTAGGTCATCTGATCATCCTATGCATGGCATCTCTTGCCCCATCTTGGGTGCCTAGTATCATATGTAGTCTGGTTTATATTCCTGCATATATTCAGTTATTTACAGGCTGTACCCATCTTTCCCATTAAAATATGCAAGCTCTATCAGGGCATTTGTCAGGCACTCAATATATATTTTAGAATGAAGGAAATTCTCACAAAATGAGGCATTTAGTAGTCTGTAGCATTTCCACAGGTTATACTTACAATATAATGCATTTTTAACATGTCGGGCATTAAGTTTTACCTACAATATGTGGTTACAAATTTTGAAGTCTATGTTTCTCCCCCTTTAAACATTTTCGAATCTATGTTAACCTCTGGTCTTCCAGCATCTGTGATTCTCATTGGCCTCTAGAAGAATGTAGATGCATTTCATGACAACACCTGCAACTCCAAAAATCCAGCTAGAATTTCATGACATCTGCAAGCTGTGTAAAAATTCAATGTAGTTACTCAATAAAGATGAAAGAACTGATTACTTGGAGATAGAATGCTTTTGTTCTAAAATTTCCTCCATTATGGCATTTTCTTATCACTTCTACAAGTGCTTTGACTTAGAGTTTTTATGATTGCTCTTCACACTTCACTCATCCATTTTGTGGGATGAGAAGATGAAAAGGAGGGAGAAGTCGAGGGGCTGTGGTGTTCTATTATTTGCGCAAAAATATTTTCTCTATATTTTTGACCCCCGCTAATCCTCTTCCTCAGCCAAGTGCTCCTCTGGCCCTTCTGACTAATTCTTCACGTCTTCATCTTGGGGATTCTGGAGGGCTTGAGTTGAGAGTGTGGGCTGTGGACCAGAGATCTTTAAACTAAGGTCTCTTCTGCCACTTTCTCTCTCTCTGATCTGTGCCAATCATGGTACCTTTTACCTTATCTCGTATGAAATGGAGTTGATCATGAAAGTAATACCTGCCTCAGAGGGCTGCAAGGTTTAACTTCGTTGATGCACATAACGTGCTTGGAGCCATGACCAGCGCCTCGTTTTCCATCAATAAAGGCTAGATATTATTATATGTGTCCTAATCTTGCCCTTGATCTCAACATTCTGTACCTTTTCCTGCATATTTACTCAAAATATTCCTGAGCGCAAGAGTTAGCGTGCTATCTCATTTCTGTGGAAACTTTGTTATGTTTTCTTTTGGCCAATTCTCATTGTGTCTATAGGTAAGGTACTAAACATGCTCACTACTCTAGTTTTATTCTGAATTGTTCCTAGAACTATTTATATGGCTTTTTATCGGTATAATCATGAGCATCGAGGGTCTATTTAATTCATTGCAGCTTCTCATATGAGTCATTCTTTCTTACAAAATATCAAACATGGTGACACTAATATCTATACTTCTCAATACAATATAATGCTCCCCTTATCTTCACCTCACCAGGTGAAATACTGTACCAAACAGTATTTAGGAAAGATGTTTGATTTCTAAAGCTTCCAGGTGAAAACCACATGCTGCACTATAGAAGCATATATATATGACAACAGTTACAACCATTTATATAAAAATCATACCCTTTCTTATCAAGAATCAATGAAATCTTTAAGGTCTTGATTTTTGAGCATCAGGTTATACCACAACCTTTCAATAATCAAGGCCTTTTCATAGGCAAGCAGCACAAACCCTCAACAATATCACCCTCTATTTAAGCTGTGTTTGGGATTATATAAACAATTTCATTTGCAAGTAGCTCTTAGAAGTTTGCTAGTTTATTTTTTGGAAGTTATCTGCACAGGAAGCTAAGAACAGCAGCATCTATTGCAATGCCAATGAAAATGAAGTGGCAGGAGCTAAAGCTTCATCTGATGTAATAAAAATTGCAGTCACTGTAATTTGCAAATAAAAGATGTTGAGAATTCTGTAAACCATAGAAGTTTGTGTTTGGGCTTCTGCTGCCATTTATTTTTGGATGTTGGAATCGAAATCTTTGATTTCCTTTTAAAATTGTCATCAGCTCAACAGAAGAGTATGATTACAAGTAATAACAAACCTTACTCTCTTAAAATATCTTGCTTGATGTGTTCAATGACCAGATAGCTAAATATTTTAAATGATAATTATTAAGTATATTCTTATTATGAGTAAAATAGACGCACCTTGAGATCATGGGGCTAGCAAAATAAATCAGAAATGGTCAAATATTGCATGGCTTCTCTTATAAGAGAAATCCAAAATTAAATATTTTTTATTCTTTTATTAGTATGTCTTTGCAATACATAACAATAACCATCAGCTTGGGAAAATGGTGTGTTTGCATATTGCATCTTGATCATTTTTACTCCCCTTCCTCATTTCCACCTCCTCACCTTCCCCAACTGCCCCTTCCCCACCCTACAAAGTCTGTCTTCTTACTTTCCTCCATCTCTCTTTCAATTTACTCTTTTACATTTTTTTATGGTTTGGTTTTGTCAGACAAATCATGTGATGTTTGACATGATGATTTAACCTTTTTGATTCCTTTAATTATAATGAAATCAAGGGGCATCCATTTTCCTACAAAGTGCCCAAATTTATCTTTTTAAAAAATGATGGAGCAGTACTCCATTGCGTGAATATACCTCATCATCTTTATCTGTTTCATCTGTTGATGAGCATATCAGCTGCTTCCAATATCCAGCTATTCTAAGTTGTGCTGCTATAAACATGGGTGTGCATGTATCACTCTTGGAAAGACACCCAAAAGAGGGAAAGCTGGGTCCAATGGGATATCTATTTCTAGTGTTTTGAAAAATTTATATACTGCTTTCCAGACTGGTTGTATCAGTTTATAGTCCCAGCAACAATGTAAAAGAGTTTCTTTTCCCCCAAAACTTCACAGTATTTTTTTTTTGAGATCTGGTCTTACTTTGTAGTCCCAGCTGGTCCTGAACTCACTATGTAGCCCAGGCTGCCTTCAAACTTAGCAATCCAGCCTCAGCCTCCCAGTTGCTGGGATTACAGGTGTGGGCCATCACTCTTGGCTCTTGTGGTACTGGGGGCATTGTACTCAGGGCCTTAGGCTTAGCTAGGCAAGTGCTCTAACCATCGTGCTATTCCTCCAGCCCTTGTTTGTTGTTTTCAGAGTTCTTGATATTAGCCATTCTCACTGAAGTTAGATGGAACGTCAATATTGTTTTGATTTGCATTTCTCTGATGGCTAAAGATGCTGAACACAAAATATAAATGACTAAATGCAAAATAAAAGCAAGATGATAGGAAATAGGGAGGTTGGGTATGTGGAGATGGGATGAAAGTCTGGGGATAGGGGGAGGCAGAACCATGGGATGGGAAAGTAAGTACAAATAATTAATATGGGGTACATATATGCACTTATTCACAAAGTTAAATGTAATCCTCCCAACAACAATGATAACTATGAGAAGAAACAAGCTATTCTAGACGTTGCAGTGGGCACTAAAGACCCATCACTAAGCTAAGGGGCAGCAGAGGAACCGGAAGAGCACAGAGTCGAATGCCAGTCTGGGAAAGGAAACCGGGTTGTTCAGAGAAACTTCCTGGCAGCGATGTCACGGTTGAGAACTCAAAGTTCTGTAAAAGACGGATATTATACAGTATAAAGATGCATCCTGACCAGAAGTCCCTGTAGCTCTAAAACTTGAAGATAATGTGAGCAACCATTTAATCTAATAGAAGTTAACAAATACCAGGATGCAGAAAACAAGGGTTGTTGGAACTCAACCTACAAATATGGGAATGTGACTGTGAGAAAACTTGCCTTTTTGTGGTACCAGAGATCAAGGCTAGGGCCTTGGCATTGAGCTACATCCCCAGCCCTTGTTTATTTTTCAGTTTTAGACGGGATCTCACTAAGTTGTTAAATTTTCCAGGCTGAGTTCAAACTTGTGATTGATTGTCCTGCCTCAGCCTCCCAGAGTGATGGGATTACTGGCCTGTATCATTAAGTTTGGTTATGATTTGCAGTTTGATAAATAAACTATAGATTGATCAAAATGATGAGCTTGAATATAAACAGTATTTTGGGATCTCAACCTTTAAACAGAATAGAGATTTATAACTGGATATAAATCATTATAAGATAGAAATTATGACTGAAAGTTTTGTTCTACATATCATTTTTCTACATTTTTACCCCTCCCTCAATTAGATCACAGTAGTGACAAAGTATTGTTGTAAAAATGGTTATAAAATTTATAAAATTCTGAAGTGCAGGTGTAAAAATTTTCTGTCCCTCACAAACAGAAATGTCATTACGCTCATAAAATCATACACACATATTAGACAGTCATTGAGAAAAAAATTTTCTTTCTTTATTCCTTTCTTCCTCTCTCTTTCTTCTTTCTTTCTTTCTTTTTTTCTTTCTTTCTTCCTTTCTTAATTCAGTAAATCTAAGAATTGGGAGAGCAGAACATTGCTCTCCTCTCTACCTTCATGGTCTCCTTTCGAGGAAATGGAAAGGTGCTGTAACAATGCAGAACCTGAAATATGAAGGTATGTTTGGACAGAGGTAGAGATTCTCATGGCAGGAGGATTGTTGACTTGCCTTGAGTCAGCCAGCAGAAGTAACAGGACTATACTGTCAGTGACTAGAAAGAGAGGGCAGGGCGTTCCCAGATGGAAGCCTGCTTTAGTTCTTAGGCTAATAGTCACATGGGAAATTGCTCTAGGACACACGGAGGCCAGGCATGTGTGCTCACTGTTCCTCTCAAATCTCCACTGAAAACAGGTGGGCACCTACAAACCAGAAGAGGCTTGAACTATTGCCCTTTTCCCAGGAAATCTCCAAGGCCGAATCCTTCTGTTTTTATGCAGTGGCTTCCACTAGGTGGAGGCAGAACACCGTGAGATCCAGAATTCCTGTTTGTCCTGATGCGTGCTTCCCCTCATCGTTTTATTCAATCCACCAAAAATGAAAGCAACTGACATTTTGGACTATTTTCCCCACCCATTTTTAAAAATCCATGTATATATGATACATAATGTTTACAATGAGTTCAGGTATTTTGTGTACAAATATATCACATCAACATCACACTCCATTATTGGCCCCCCACCTCCTCCCCATCTCCCCTAATTCCCATCATCACACCCATTTGGTTCTATCGAATGCCTGTATTCTGGGTTTCCCAAATCAGAGAAACTATGCGATATTTACCACATTTACTCTTCTGTGTCTGACTTGCTTCACCACTCAAATCACCACGTTTTAGCTCAGCTTTCCACCCCTAAAATGTGCTGCAGTGACCATATCTTGATGCCTCTTCTCTGGGTCCAGCAGAGCCCTTTATTGGGAGAATCTGCTGAAAGTTCTTTTTTTTTTCTTTTGTGTCTTACTATATCTTTGTTGAGATTCTTTGACACGGCCTCACCCCCAGTCCACGTAAGAACTATTACAATGAAATAGATAAGGCTAGAAAATGTGAAAAAAATAAAAGAGAGAGGTTAAATTTCTAATTCCTTAGCTGAGTACTGAAAGGTACATTCAAAATGTACATTCAAAATGTACATTCAAAAGACATTCAGATCATCATTACATCAATCAGTTCTCTTAGGATAAACTTATATCAAAGACTGAATAAATGAATTGTTACATTAAATGAACTTAAGTCTATACAGACTTGCTACATTAAATGAATTCAAGACTATCAAATTATGCTACACATAAAGCATAGATATAATGGCATACTTAGTTATTTCAGAATATTTTTTAACTTTAATAAATAATTTACTCACATTTCAGTAATTATTAATGTTTTTCCAGACTTGGTTTATCATTTTATCTACCTATCCATCCATAAATTCACACATGCATATTTTAAGAAGATTTTATACCAGCTCCCCATGTTGAATATAATTATGTTTTGAAAACTAATATACAATTAAAACAATAATTATGGGAGTAGTTTTACAGATTTTATGAGAAAACTGGTACTGCTTTAGTAGGATACCAATCAGATGATTCAAATACCAATCTATTTTGTTGTTGTTGTTGTTGTTGTTGTTGTTACACTTTCTCTTTAGATGTTTCCTTTCTTCCATGTTCTTTGGTGCTGTTTGTCTGTCTCAAAGATTTCTGCAAGTATTTTCTGCAGTGCTGGGCTAGTGGTTGAAAATTTCTTGAGGGATTCTTTGTCATGAAAGATTTTTACTTCTCCTTCGATTTTCAGGGATAATTTTGCTAGATACAACAACCTGGGTTGACACTTGCTGTCTTCTAAAGCTTGAAAGATCTTGGTCCATGCTCTCTTGGCTTTTAAAGTTTGCATTGCGAAATCTGTGGTAATTCTAATGGGTTTGCCTTGGTAGAATAATGTCTGTTTTTCTCTTACTGCTTTTATATTCTCCCTTTATATTGTATTTCTGAAGTTTTGATTATGATATGTCATGCCGAGTCTTGTTGTTGGTTGAGGTTACTTGGTGTTACTTGCCTCTTTTAACTGAAAATTAATTTCTTTTTCTAGATTTGGGAAATTTTCTTGCATGACTTCAGTGAATAAATTCTTTATACCTTTGGTACTGTCTTCTACTCTTCCTCCTACACCATTATTCTGAGATTGGTTCTCTTTGAATCATCCATCAGCTGTTATATCCACTACTTTGCTCATTTCTAATTTTAGAGTCATGCCTAATTATAGCATTTGTTCCCTCAACCTTGTCTTCAAGGTCTGAAATTCTGTCCTCACAGTGTTTGAGTCAACTTACCCTGTTTTCAAATGTATTTTTTGTATCTTGAATTTCAGCTAGATTTCTTTTCAAAATTTCCACTTCTCTATCAAAATGTTCCTTCATATCTCACATTTCCTTATTTAGTTCAGCCCACTTTTTATTTGTGGATTCTATATGCTCAGTAAGCTTTGTATCCATTAGGACCACTATTTGTTCAGTAAGTTCCTCTTTAAGCCCACTGATCATTGCTTGCATATTTTTGAGGATATCTTGTTTGAACTGGCTATTCAACTTGTTTATTTGCTTTTTGACTTTCTTCCCTATGAGTTACACTATTTCAGGGCCCATGACATTAATTTCTGAGGTCTCAGGCATTTCTGTGTGTATCCTGTTGCCTTGTTTTCTTCCCATGTTTCTGTTGTTGACAGGTTCATTTTAAAAGCCTAGCTGAGAGCTTTCTTTGAGTGGCTACGAGGCTGTGGAGTGGGGAGCCAAAATTCCTCTGAGTTCTGTGCTGGGAATAGTCAGTGAGGGAGGACCTAACAGTCTGTTGGCCTCTGATGTGTCTTGTTCACCCCTAATCCCCTCAGAAAAGCTCTCCTGCCTGTCCTGGCCTTCCTCTCTCTAGGGTGGGGCTCTCTGCCCTTGGAGGTCCTCCCACTACCACCTGAATTACTCTGGGGGTTGGTGCCCTTTCTCTCCTCTTCACAACCATATCTTGATCCAGTTTCTTTCTGGGCACTGTTTAAAAGTGACCCCACGATCCCTGATGTACTCTTCTGAGCTTTGTTTTACTGTAAACAGTTCAGTCTCAGGCTCTTATTTTTAAAATGGCTCATACTTACACTACTGCCTGTTATGGCTGCCAAGCACTGCTTCTGATACAGGATCCAGGATGCCTTTTCTGGAGGGAGCTTGTGTTTCATTTGTAATGTGCACTGCCCACAGGATCATTTTTTTGGAGGCCGAGGCTACCAGCTGCTGTCAATTCCCACTTCTCTTGGATCTGCACTTACCGTGGTCAGAGGTTCTGGGCTCTGGGAGGACCTTTCTCTTTCTGTGGAAGTTGGAAGCTGGCAGTTCCCTGCTGTTCACAGCCAGCCTGGGGAGGCTTCCTGGTCTGCTATTTACCTCTGCTTCTGACATGTTTTCAAGGTTTCTGACCTTCTTGTGGCGTCCTTTCAATTGTTGGTGTGCTCCTCTTTGTCCTAGCTACATTGAACAGGCAGTTTTTGGCTATATTCTCACCTTTTTAAGTGGGTCCATGAGGAGACATTGTGCAGCTCTGTTATCAGATGCCATCTTGACCAGAACTCCCAGTTCTAGTAGTTTAATATCATGGCCAAAGTATGCTAGCAAGTTAAGAGAAAGGATTCTAACCCCAGATATTCTGCTCTCTGCTTTGTACTCTTTGCTTTATGTCTGTGGAGTTGGGTGGTGAGGATGCCTAGTTTTGGTAAGATACCTGGTGATGTCCTTCCCAATTTCACCCCTATTTGAACACCTTCTGATGATGTGAGGGTGGCAGCTGAGTTTTTGTGAGCCATCTCATGGTTTTAGAGAGGAGGAGATAGTTTTTCATTTTCAAGAGTAGTAGAAAAGTTGAATGTGGGCAAATTCATATGTCAAGAGACAACATTCTGGTCAGGAATTAAAGTAGGGAAAGTTTTGTTAGGCTTTCTGAAAGAACATGTCTGTCCATTCAGTGGGTGGACATTATACATTAGGGCTCTGAAATATAAAAGTGAAATTCCTCTGAATTTCTTCAGGAAGATTTGGGTTGAAGTCTCCCTTGATTCCAATCGAATAGGCTTTATACTCTTAAGACCACAGTGCCACAGTGGTTCAGTTACTGTTTCTGAAGCTGGACGCAATTGTTTGATCCAATTTGAAATCTATACTTTGAGATTAAAATGCTCAAGCATGAAGAGAAGAAGAGAGAAAAAGAGAAAGAAAGGAGGAGGATTGAATTTTCTTACCCAAAAGTCTAGAAAGGAAGAAGCAACTTGTTAGCAAAAAGGACCCTGAACCTAACAGCCCAAAGAAGCCTGTGAAAGCAGGAAGTAGTGTAGAGAGGTCAGCTTGCTTCCTGTCCAGGTTCTCTAGCCACAGTGAGGCAGAAAACAGGAAGTGACAGCAAAAAAAAAAAAAAAAAAAAAAAAGGAAGGATGTCTCTACTTTCTTCATTTCAAGACCTACGGGTTTTGCCCACATGTAATTGTCGAAGAGATGTGGACAAAGTGGCACTAACCTGGGCAGGTGAGTGAGGGATACTCTCACCCATCTCGTTTTTTCTCTTTTCATTTTGTCCTTGAAAATAATCCTGCTGCTCGTTATCCGCACGTCTTAGATGCTTTGTAAGCTGCTGGCCAATTTAAGGATTGGCTGTCTTTGGGTTAGTCATCTTGGTTCAATGAACTTTAAAACAAAAGTGGCATCTTATAATCAGGGACATAAATAAGGTCACTTTCCTCCACAGAGGCTGTGAGTAGGACCTTGTTCAGAAGGAGTTCTGGACCCTTTGTGAAATTCCATTTTGTCCACTGACATGAGCTAAAAGAGAGAAAGGTACGCACACATGTGCGCACACACACACACACACACACACACACACACACACACACATAGAGAGAGAGTTTTAGGGAGAGCTGGAAAGCTATAAGTCCTTGGATGATAAATGACCCTGATCCATTTGTCTCAAAAGAGTATAACAGGAAGTTGAGTATACACTGTAGCACTGGCTCTTTGAGGGCTCTCTGCTTTGCTGAAATGAGAGTTGAAGCTGAGCCTTGCTGGAAACAGTGTGGACATAGTAATTTCTAGAGAGCAGAATGGAAGAGACAAGTATCAATATGTGGGAAAAATAGGCCAAACCAGATAAGGGAGCAAACATGACTCAGCCCCCACATGGCTTCAAGATGTTGCCATGGAATTTAAGGCATTTACTGTACCCCTTTAGATTCTCCCATTGGAGTGTGAAAGTGAAGGGAGGATGATTACTAAAGGATCATTAACATGTTTATTCCCTTATCTTTTGGGAAAATAAGTATTTATTACTACTGTTTGATCTCTACCTCTCAGTAACATGACATGATCCTGAGTACAGTATTCTCCAGGCTTAGTGTATGAAAGTTTCTAGGAGGAAGAATCAAGTTGGAAAAGTTGAATTTTTTTTGTCTAGTGCTGGTCAGAGGGGTGGGTTTATATTGGGCTGCTCTTGCAGGAGTGGCCTGGGGAGGCATCATGTGGCTTGGGAAAGGGGTAATTGAAGAATTGATGGGTATCTTTCTATAAACTTTGAGGAAAGGAGAGAGGAGGGTACAGTTCCATCACTTACAGAATTTGAGAGTTATCACTTTGGAGAACTGGTGGTGAGTGGACTCTTGAACTTGTTGAATAAATGGACAAACATTTAGTCTGAAAAGCATTTTTTAAAAAAATTATTGACTTTCAGCTGTCCCTGTACAAACCCAATTTGCTACTATTTGAGTGACCTTTAGAGATCACTTTTCTTAGTTTCTATTTCCTCATGAATGGAGTTAAAAACACCTGCCCTATCTCATAGGATTGTTGGGATTGAAGAGACAATGCAGATTAAACTGTCCTGAGAACTTCAAACTGTCATACAGATGTAAAGTTTTATTACTAACATGTGGATATTGGGTGATGTTCCAGCCCTAATAACCGTCTCTGTGGACTCACGTTTGTGTGCACATGCAGCTGTCTGTGTGGTTGGAGGTGGGAGGATGAAAGACAGTGTAGAACTGCTGAATAACAGGTATTTCATAACGAAGGAAGTACTGTCATACTGTGTGTATGTGTTTTGCTTTCCTCTTAACATTTCTGGGACAAGAAAGTGCTTCTGTTCAATTAAATTATTTTCTCTTTTTCCAGGTAGCCTGTGATGTGAAGGGTCTATCTGTAGGGTGTAAGAAGAAAAACCACTTGGTTGCAGTAAAAAGAAGAGGTACAATTTAAGTTTATGGCATACGAAAACTGTGAGAGTGAGAGATCATTGTGTGAGGTGGAGGGTGTAGATGGCAAGAACTTGAGTATGTATAGTGTGCTGTGGTGTTGAAGATGAGTTTGTGTGTGTGTGTGTGTATATGTGTGTGTGTGTGTCTGTGTGTGTGTCTGTGTGTGTGTGTGTTGTTTATGGGGGGGAGAGTGTGAGAGAGAGAGACAGAGGAGAGTTATGAGTTATATAGTTGGATTGGTCTAAATTTCTTCAACTGGCCCAGTAGGCCTTAGTACCCAGTAGGCCTCTATGCAAGTCAGCTTTCCTTTATTTCCTCCTTTAGCTTGAAATTATTTGAAACCATGATGCTGCAGGCAGCCAGGGCCCCTGAAGGCTGAGCTGCAAGCTTTGATGATTTCTGTCAGTATTTTTACTAGTGGTCAGTGAACTGAGAGAAAAAAAAGATATGAACATAAACTTTTCAAGAAGATTCATTGATTTCCCTTTGATTGTTCAGGTCTGTGTCCCTGACCATGATATGAGATGTTACCTTTGTTTGCTTTTTCTAGGTGATATGCACTTCACAAATTCATGTCCTTTGGCCCAACATTTTCTGAATTTTCCCTGGCCCAGAAAAGCAAGCCCCAGAAATAGAACCTGTAGTTGAGCAAAGCTTTTAAATTATGTGCACAAAAGAGCAGATTTTTAAAAGTTCCCAATATGTCAGAAATTGAAACTTTTGTAAGATGACAAATTCTTAGAAAATCAAAATTAAAAATCAAGGATACACAAATACAACTCCATTTAAAAATTCTTAGGGTCGGTGAATGTCCAATTTCTGTAATATATAATAAAAAATCACTTCAATTCCTATTCTTACTTCTTGGAGGACTGGCAACCATAGTTCATGGATCACTCTTGGGGTGGCCATATGGGGGACTTTGTCCTGTGCTGACGAAAGGTCCATTCACTGATAGCAGGGTTCATAAACTGGAGCTCCTGGATAGAATTCAGAGAGCATGGTGAACTGGAGGGAGAAGTATTTTTTTCCTTGAATAATCTCTAACTGAAATTCAACATTTCCTTTTAGTACTTAGTTAGGCTGCAAATCACAGTCATGTCGGCAGAACCTACGAATGGTTCTGAGAGAGTTCACATTGCTCTCCTATCCTCTGTTTAAAATAATATTTAAATACTGTTTTTGTTTTGTGATTTTGAAAGTACAATAGCTTTTATACTGTTATTATAATAATAGTTGTCAGTATACCACTAAGGAGTTTCATACTGTGATTAAAATGTCTAATAATTGTATTCCAGTGTAATTGGTTCCCTTTGTGTTATTTTATCTTGTGCATTTAAAAATATAATTCGAAGCATGTCCATAGCAGACCCTAGGCTGCCAAAAGGTCCCCACAGTGCTGACAAGGGCACCTTCTGTAGTGCAAGGAAATGACTTGGAAAACATTTTCCTTCAATCATGGATCAGTAGATTGTGCAGCTAACTTTGAGAAGATGCCTCAAAAGCTAGGGACCCTAGGAAAGAGCACAGTTCTTTTATAGAAGTTCATTTAATGTTTGTTTCTTATTGTCTGCAAGTTGAGTCCATCCTGTGTTCTCTAGCCAGAATCCCTGAGTGACTTCATCACTGAGGAAACATTTAGTGTCCTAAAGGGATGGAGTGAGTCAGAGAGGTGGCTCCTGGCTCTAAGGTCTTAGGGATGTCCTCCTCTGAGGCAGACTGATTACTAATTAACTAGCAATTTTGATCCTGCAAGGGAAGCATTTGAAATCCATTAACACGTTCATGATAGGCCAGTGAGCAGTTACCAGGGCTTGATCTGCTTCCTGTGGCTTGCAATCTCTGCTTAATTGAAGACCTTCTGAGGGAGCGGGAGCAGCCCCCGAGGCAATGAGGTATGTTTATGAGCTATATATTCATTGTGGGTACAGATTTCTGTGTATAAATGAGGACAAATTTGTGCTATCCTCTTTCAGTTAAAAATACCCTTGTTAATTTGTTATAGGCATAAATATTAACATGACAAAAATTATGCAAACACACATATGGGAAAAATTCAACTTAACGTGTGTGTGTGTGTGTGTGTGTGTGTGTGTGTGTGTGTGTGTGTGTGTGTATCCATGTGTTACTGTGCACTCCTTTGGATCCAGGCTAGATCTACAAACCTGATTGGAGCTAAATTTGTGTGTTTCTGTGTATTTCTGATGAGGTGTGAGATATTAATATTCAGGTAAGGTCACTGGTAGGAATTCTTTTTTGATTCTGGAAAAGAAATGAAAGATTGAAGGAAAAGGAGTTATTAGAATTTGGGAGTAATATGTAAGAATTTTAAGACATTCTTTGTAAAAGAATGTAGAACTGTGAAAGAGGATGATAATTGATGATAATTACAGAATCAACCGTCATCGGGAATTGAACAATCGATTACCACCCTTAGGAGTTTGGTACTTCTATTGATCAAATGTAGAATTATTTTAGAGATGAATCCGAGGTGCTGTGTGTGTGTGAAATACTGGGATGGATGTGTGAGGTGGCACGTGGTGAGGGGTAGGAGGCCTCATGTGGAATCCAGAAAGGGTCATGAGGGGAAAGGCACAGCACCTATGCTGGCCATATGTGTATAGGGGAAGGGGAGCGATGGTGGCTGTTGGCTCTTCACTGGTGAAATTTACAATAGTTTTAAAAACTAGATAATAGATTCTAGCAAGATACTGGACACCTCTTTTCTGATTTGCCACTTCTTTGGGGGGAGACTTCCCACTGGGAAAAGGAGAGAGGTCAAGATCAGTTTGATGGCTCTCACTGGCAGTGGTCCCCAATTGTTCCTGATACAGGGTCTGAACAATCCCTTTGATTTTACCTGAGGGCCACTCCATTTGTGTCCCACCTGTCTGTCTTGTGTCATGCATGGTGAGAGGGAAAGAGTCTTTGGTCTGCTATGCCAGGTGGTAGATTCCTGTACTATCAGAGTCCAAAGGAATTTGAGTGACATTCTGTCCTGTGCCTTGAAATCAAGATAGCTCATCATGATTTCTCTATCACATGATGCCAGTAATTTTTTATAAGGCACTTGCTCACCAATGGATTTCAGTGAACTGATAAAATTGCTTTACAAACTGCTCCACAGCAGTATAGAATACTAAGAAGTAGATGTATTGAGTGGAAGAAATGTTACATTTATTTATTTATTTAGAGACAGAGTCTCGCTCTGTAGCCCAGGCTGGTCCTGAATTCACTATGGAGCCCAGACTGGCCTAGGAGTCACAATAATCCTCCTCTCTCAGCCTCCAGAGTGCTGGGATTATATAGGCATGTGCCACCACACCCGGTTTATGTGGTGCTGGGGAATCAAACTTGGGTACTTAGTGCTTGCTAGGCAAGCTGTTTAACTGCTGAGCCATTCCACCAGGGTGAAATGTTTTTAGATTTGGTTCAAGCTGAGCATGATGGTGCCCACCTATAATCCCAGCACTTTGGGAGTCTGAGGCAGATACTAAACTCTAACCTGTCTTGCACATTTAGTAACTTAGCAACATCTCACATCAAAATAAAATCAATCAATGAATTGTTTAGGTGGGTATGTAGCTCAGTGTCCATTACCACAAAAACCAAACCAAAACAAACAAAAGAAAACTAAACTAAATTAAACGTAATTGTTTTGGATGGTAGCTGTGGAGTATAATGAGGAAGATAAATCCTGGTTATTCTGGCCCTGAGGCCACAGAAGATGGCACCTAGAGATTACCTCTTTGTGGTTCAGATGGGGAAACTGAGGCTCAGAGGGGTTAAGTGTCCCCACCACCCCAACATCACACAGCTGGGTAGGGCTAGAGATGACTGTTAGATCTCTGTAAAATACGATCAGTCTTGCCAGAAACAAAACAACAACAGCAGCGACAATAAAATCCTCTTAGCTAATTTTTTCCTTCTCATTTTCTAGCTCATGTGGAGACAGTAGGCTGATCCACTAAGGGTTGCTGGTAGTTCTGAGGAATAGCCATACTTGCTGGAGTTTTCCTAGCAAGTTATTCTTGATCTGCACAAAGTCTCTTTTCTACTAAATTAGTTGGTTGAATTACTATAAGATTTTAAAAAGAATAGCTGATATTTCAATACACAAATCAAACCCTGGTTATAATTCAGAAAGAGGACAATTGTTCATTTTTTTGAATCAATTTACATATCCATTTTAATAATTTAGGTTGCCAAGTGATTTATCCATCTGCTTTGCCTAAATAACTATAACAGTGTCAGGAAAGCAGAGTTTGACAGTTATTCATGTAACCATATAATGCAAGTTTTTATTTTATTTTATTTTTTTAACTTTTGAGACAGGGTCTTGCTCTGTAGGCCAGGTTGGTCCTAAACTCACCATGTAGCCAGGCTGACCTTGGATTCATGGCAATCCTCCTGTGTCAGCCTCCACAGTGCTGGGATTACAGGTGTGAGCCACCATTCCTGGTTTATGGGGTTCTGGGGAATTGAAGTCAGGTACTTAGTGTTTGCTAAGCAAACGCTTTAACCACTGAGCCATTCCTCCAACCCCAACCATATAATTCAAGAAGAAAAAAAATGAGTTTGCATGATTTCTGTATACCTTTGTTTTGGTGAGATTTTTCCTGACCAAACTTTAAAAATTGCAACCCTCACCTCTACATCCCCCATCTTTTTCTCCTACTTTATTTTTCTCCGTAGGCCTTACACAGTTTAGCCCAGTGCGTATTTATTCGCAGTTATCTCTCTTTTCTATCCATGACAATAGAAGTCTCATGAGGCCAGGAACTTTCACTGCTGCCTGATTACCTGTTGGAAGAGTGCATGGCACATTGTAGAAGCTTAAGAAAAAATATTGATTATTGAAAAAATAAACAGCAAGGTGATTTCTCTTTTACCCAAAGGTATGGCTTCGACAACCTGACCGTGAGTAGAGCTGAGCACAGAGGCACCTCGGTGACTCGTCCTCATTGGGCTCCCAAGGCTTTAATATGGTGCTGTGGGCCGTAAGCTTACATGAATCGATGCCATGGGTGCTCTGCAGTTACTTTACATTTCCCAGCCGCTGTGGAGGGAGACAGAAATGTCGAAGTTTGTTTTTTTTTTTTTGTATCCACAGGTCTTTTAGTCTAATGATAGTCTTTGAATATAGGCATCTTCCTTGTATCTTGCCTCCCTTAAGTTAGAAAGCTTTACTGAATTACTCATGAGGAGATATATATATATATATATATATATATATATATATAGTATTTGTATCACATAGTAGAAAATGCTATGACTTTGGCCTTAAGAACAGTGGATTTGGTTTCAGGCTGCCTGGTTGGAGGCCTGACTCTGCCACCCATGATTTGGGCAACCGGCCTTCCCTATGGCTCAATGAGCATAAATAGAAAATAGAGATAGTCATTCCTAAGATTCCTTTCTGGTAAATAGACTGTGGGAACTCAAATAATGCATGTGAGTGCTCCGTCTGATTCCATGTACATTCGTTTATTGGTTAATGAGGCAGATGCCATGGGATAAAGCTACAATCTCACAAGAGCCTGTGATGGCACATGCTGTGGGGCAGGGAACATAGAATGTAATGACTGAAAGCTCTGGCTGTGGAGTCCAAAGGGCTGGGGTTCAGAAAGTGGCTCTGTTCCTTGTCAGCTGTACCACATCAGGCCACTTCCATGAACACGATGAAGCTTCATTCTTCACCTGAATGTGGGCTATGTACAGTAACTCACTCGGGCTGTTAGGAAGGTCATATGTGACACCTTTTGGGAACCTTCTAGCACGTTGGTTCAGTCATTGTCACCTGTGGTTAACACTAGCCTTAAAATATGTTTGTCAAGAAAAAAAAAAGAAAGAAAGAAAGAAAAGTATTTTAAGATTGATGACAGATTGCCACATAGTGGTTTTTAAAAACAGTGTTTTTAAAAAAGTACTTAACATCATTTGTTTGCTTTTTTGATTGCTTTTTGCCAACTTTCTTGGTCTCAATTTCTCTTAAGTTGGGTTCCTAATTGAAATCATAGCATCCCTATCCAGGTCCCTGTAGTAAAGAAAGTAAGACCAGTCAGGTAGAGCCGGAAGAAGGTTTGCTTGTTTAAGAAAGTATTTCTCCGGAGCCGGGCATGGTGGTGCATGCTTGTAAATCCCAGCACTCGGGAGGCCGAGGCAGGAGGATTGCCATTATTTTGAGGTCAGCATGGTCTCCATAGTGAGTTCAGGACCAGCCTGGAAGAATGTGATCCTGTCTCAAAAAAAATTATTTCTCCTGCGAAGCTGGAAAATACATTTATTTTCAGAGATTAGGTAATGATACTTGAGTATATGAAGCAAATACCAATGATATTTTGTCTAAAAGTCAAATTTCCTGTGTATCAGTTATTTGTTTCTTGGTAACAAATTGCAATTTTGTAGCTCAAAGAAACAACATTATCCTCTGGCTTCTGTTGGTCAGAAATATGTCAGTGGATCCCTTAGTATGTTCACATCAACATTGGCCAGAACTGTGGTTGTGTGAGGCTTGGCGAGGGATGAAGGTGATGGCTCATTGAACTGCCTCTGGGCAGATAGCCTCATTTTTATGATAGTTGTTGGAAATTTGTGTAAACCTGGGTGTTAAGATGCCATGGAAGTTTGTTTCCTCAAGATACAATCCAAGAGAAAAATCAGGGAGAAGCTACCTTACCTTTTACAAGAGGGTTGGAGGTCAGGCGCCATCCTTTCTACTATATTGTGTGTTGGAGATGAATGACTCAGGCCAGCCCAGCCTCAAAAGATTTTGGCCCTCCCCTTGAAGGAGGGGTACCAAAGAATTTTGGACTTTAAAAATATCACCATATCATTGTTTCCCAATAATATTGAATTTTTTATTCAGTGTGTGTATACTCTGTTCTCAAGTTTTACTGTTCCATGTAATGCAGTAATGAAAAGCCTTCATCTGCACATATGCTGATTCTTAAATATGCAAGTATAGTTATGTAATAAATTTCTTTTTTAATGAAATACATTTCTATAAATAGTATTTCTGGGTTAATGGCATAATATTAATAGTTCTTGCCAAGACTTCATGTAACATATAATATTTGTGGTTTGAATGATAATGTGTGGGTGTTTGTTCATAGTGTCTAACATAATGTGTTAGTAAACATTTGGAGAAAGTTGGGATAGTACTATGAAGAACATTCTCCCATCTCACAATGATTAGCCATAACCAAAGAGAAAGAGATGTGGCCACTTGGATGGGTATTCTGACAACTTCTTTTCAGTGAACACAGGATCAAATATTTGCAATATTAGCTAATTTAATTATATCAAATATGAAAGATTTCTAACCTATGAAATTTTACAAGCAAGATTAATATTGTGAATTTTTCAAACAAAGCATTTGAGAATGTAGGGTAGTAGAGGCAGCCTAAGCAAGAAAGATTAGAGTTGGAGTAATTCTAGAAAAAACAGGTAAGCCCTTGTTAGAGGAAAAAGTAGCTCTCAGATCCATTTTCTTTTTGTACAACAAGAGTGAATTGCATTGACTAGTCGTATTTTTAATAAACCAACACAGGAGAAGCAAATCCTCTAATTATCTACTTTGTGAGGAAAGAACGTGAGGAAGATTTCTGACTGAGGCGAGTATGTGAGGAAACATTGACAGGGTGGAGCGTGTGCACTCCAGGAAAGACACGTTCCAAGTTAGAGAGTCATGAATTAAGGGTGAAGATAGAAGAGATAGTGTGTTCTTTTTGAGTGAACAGTATGATTTTCCTGGAAGCTTGTGAAGGAGTGATGGGTGGGTCAGGGGGAAAGTCAGCCTTGAGGGAACAAAGCTGCTGCTTTCCATCCTCTTCCCAGCTTTCTGCATGTGAGTCTCATATAAAAATGAGCAGCCTAACATGTGGGGCTGTAAAGCACTGAACTGATTAGGAGGTCATGTCAGAACAAGTTGATAAGCACTGCAGTTAACAGTGTGTACCAGGGCTCCACCAAAGTGCTGAGCGGTGTAAGGGCCAAGCCTCCCTCCCGGCTCCTTCCCCTCTACTCTTACTACTCTACCTCTACTTCTACTATTAGAACTCTTTCTCTTAATAGTAACACATTAAGCATTAAGTCCCAACATAGGAATTTAGGGAACACATATATCCAAACCATAAAACCATAGTGGTAGGTAAGTGCTTGGTTTGTTCTTTCTTTCTTTCTTTCTTTCTTTCTTTCTTTCTTTCTTTCTTTCTTTCATTGCAAATTCTCATGGACTTGCTGGGGATCTTCACAGGCCACCGTTACCCAGGATGATATATAAGGCACCTCCAGTTAAATTTAATCAGTTTTCACCTGTGCTATGGCTTCTAAATACTACTCTTACTAAAAATAATAGGGCTCATTTTAGAGGTTTGATTTCAAACCCAGGGCAGAGAATGTACGCGATGAGCCTAAGATATCATGCTGCACCTGAAAGCAGGAAGACCGTTGTGAAGCCTCCTTGGGTTATACCAGTAGGGCTCAGACCAGCTTCAAGTGGATTCTGCTGGGCAAAGATGGGCAGATACAAGAATTCATACTGTCAGTAGACTGATACAGATCACAGGTGTTTAATTCCTGATCTCATAAACATGTTTAACAACAACAACAATAATTCATTTTTCCCCTTTGGAAGATGCTAGGAAAATGTGTTTATAAGATGCTTATTTTAAAGACCTTTGAATAAAGAGTCAAATATATAACCTATCATTCCTTCCTGAATGGCATCATTATGAACCAAATAATATTAGAAATTTTTCTGTCTACAGAAAAGTTTCTATTTATATCTTACACCAAACAGAAAAAAATTATGTCATCATTATTTCACAATTCCTAATAAAATAATGAATCCAGAAAGTAGATGGCTGTTACCATCACAAGAAAATCAACTAGATTTAATGCCTGTTGCTGGAGGTTGCTACACTACCTATGCATTATTGTTATTAGAAAATAATCTTGAATTGGATCAAAACTTTGGTGATTAGTTTACAAAAGTAGAGAAACATGTTCGCATACCTGTGTATCCTACTAACAAAATCCAGATTGTGAAAATCTATAGAATAAAACATATTAATTAAAATGACTTAAACGTAAGTCAATACAATATATAAATATTATTTTTGTTCTTATGAAAATAGAACAGTTTATAGACACTTATCAGAAAATGAGCTACATTTCTACATTGACAGCATGTTTAATGATGATAAGGAATTACTATAAAAGATTTAAGTGTGATATTATTTTACTTGCCCTTTGTAAAACTTATTTTAAAAAGTAATCCTGCGGCTGGAGGAATAGCACCATGGTTAGAGCACTTGTTTAGTAAGCCCAAGGCCCTGAGTTTAATTCTCCAGTACCACATAAGCTGAGTGTGGTGGTGCACATCTGTAATCCCAGAACTTAGATGGCTAGGGTAGGAGGGTGTCATGAGTTCAAAATCAGCCTGGGCTCCCTAGTGAGTTCAGGGCCATCCTGGATTACAGATTGAGATACTGTCTCAAAATTATATATATAAATGTACACATATTCCTAAACATTTTCAGATTAAATGTATGAAATGTGAACTTTTTCTTCAAAACCACATAGGGAAATAAGTAAGTAGAAACAAAGATAAAATGAGATTAGTTATGTGTTGATAATCTTTTAAAATTTGCATTATGTGTAATCCTAACACTCGGAAGACTGAGACAGGATTGCTGTGAGTCCAAGGCTAGTTGGGCTACCTAGTGAGTTCAGGACCAGCCTGGGCTACAGAACGAGACCCTGTTTCATAGAAAAATTAGATTATGGGTATTTTCTATCCTATCCATTGCCTACATTTAAGCTTTTTTCATTAAATCTTTAAAACTTTATAGTTATTTACTGACTATAATTGACTAAAATTGTCTTCTGTCTTTATTTCAATAGATGGCTAGAAAGAGGCTGAAGAAATTTACTACCTTAGAGCTTGTGCTCAGCACTCTCCTGCTTGCTGTGTTTGTCATCGCTGTTGTTCTGATTGTGCTGCTGGCCACCGGTCCTGCAGAGTCAAAAGGTAACACATCATGCGGGGCTGTCCCTCTGCGTCCGCTCTTGTCACAGCAAAAGCCCCATCAGTGGTAGGGAAGGGACACTTTTCTGTTCAGTAGTGTGATTGTGTGTACGCTGGTTATACATGATTGTGGAACATTTAACTAAAACGGTAGCTGCTCCACAGATATTTCTTCAAGGCTTAACTTGCAACATTTTCACTTTCCAATTTAATTCTTACACTGGATTGATTCCATAATTGACACAGAATATGTTTGCTGAATTTTACTGAACAATTCTAATTCTGTGTTTTCTTTTCCTCACTCTGTAGCCCTCTGGTTCTGACATTAATGATGTGAACAGATATGCTTGTGTGGAAGGCAGTAACATAAGCATGTAATTCATTATACTGTTGAAGGTCTAAGTTTAGTTCTTTAGGAAAAAATACACACCTGATTTTATTTAAAGGTTTATTGAACTGTTATGTCCTCAAAGATGAGCAGAATCGTGTTAAAATATCCAGGGTTTACTCTCTGGTTCATCGGTAGCAATTTCTCCTGGCAATCAGGCCAGGCAGTAGCTGGAGGAAGCTCTTGTTGCCCCTCCTGTCCCACCCCAGCTGCAATGATTTCTACTTTCAAGGCAAGATGGATTAGGTATACTTTTTTTTTTTTTTCTCTGAGCAGTAGGTGACCGACCAGATTAGGTATTCTTAAAGGTTGTTCAACTCTTGAAAATTCTATGTCCTAAATGTGGCACTAAAACCCTTGCACAAAAACTGGTACAAATACAGTTCATTCAATCCACCACCAGTGAATTATAATCCCCAGTGAGTAGAAAAGTAGCCGAAGGCCTGCCAATGTTTTGTCTCAATGCCATTAACTAATTGCAGAATGTTTTAAAGGAAGTTTACTTCCTTACATTAAAATGCAAATATAATGACTTTTTTTTTTAGCTTTACTAATTTTTAAATCTGAAATCAATGTCCTCTAGCCCTGGGATAGGCTCTGTATAGAGTCCAGTCAATTTCTAGATTTGAGAATTGCTTTTTTTTTGGTCACATGGGACATTATATTTACAGAAGCATGTCATTGCTCAGAGATGATCTTTTTCCAGGGAGCTGGCTGTAGACCAGCAGGACCAACTGAAGTGCCATGATTAGGGCGGTTCCCATAGTGCAGATGGTCTGTGTGTGCCATGGTCCAGTGTGGAAGTCAAGGACCAGAGTAGAGGTCTGCAGTAGCGATCTTTTCTCTAAAAGACCAGATCGTAAATACTTGTGAGACACATGGTTTTGTCATCACTACTTAACCCTACCACTGTAGCCAACAGGCAACTAACAAATAAATGAGTGTATCTGTGTCTGGATAATACTTCCTCATTCAGCAGATAGGCTGTGACCCGATTTGACCTGAAGGCCACAGTTTGTTTATCTCTAGACTAAAAGAAAACTTGGTTCCTACTTTCATTGGCTTCTAATCGAATAATAGAGGTTTTTATTTCCTCTCCTTAGGGAACAGCTAAGGATTAGAAAAACATAATGAGGATATACAAAAAAGTGAATATGGTCAGTAAGAACAGAGTAAGGCTTTTTAAAGTGAATACATAAATTTGAGAACATTAGTGTGGAGCTCAATCAGTAGTAGAGTTAAATATAACTGGAAAATTTGAGAACCATGGGGCTTTGGATGCCATGACATTATGTCATCTGGATGGTCATTCTGTGTTTCCTTTTGGCACATCCCCAGATCCTGAGCCAACTACCCCCCCAGATTCTGGAGCAACAAGCACCACCCCGAATCCTGCCGTGTGCCCAGTTGTAGATGAGTCAGAACGGATCAACTGCATCCCTGACCAGACTCCAACAAAGGTTAGACTTATCAATCTTGTTTTCACTTAAAAGTAGATGCCATTAACAAACCAATGGATTCAAAAACTGTGGTGTAGGTGCACAGTGGAGTACTACTCTTCTACAAATACAGATGAATTTGAGGCGTTAGTATGTAAATGGATGCAACTTGAGACCATCATGGTTTGTGAAGTGAGTCAGACTCAGAAGGTAAAATATCACATAGTTTCTCTAATATGAGAAACCTACAATACAGGCATTTTATATAGCCAAATGGGTGTGTAATGCGAGTTGGGAGGAATAAGGGAAGGAGCAGGAGGACCAATAAGAGGGCAGAGAGATGGGAATATTGCTGTGATATATATGTGCACAAAATCCTCAAGCTCAGTGGAACCCTTGTATATTGCACGCACGCACACACACACACACACACACACACACACACACACACACACAAACACTAATAAATATGGGGGGAAGATGATGCCACTAGGTAGTTTTCCTTTTTTAAATTTAAAAAATTCTGTTTGTGATTTTCGGAGAGCTGCCTGAATTGCAGCAATCAGTGACTCAGGCTGATGAGTCCTGCGCCTGGCTCCTCTGATTAGGCAGCTTCAGGAGAGGGAAAATTCCTTTGGGTTGTCAGATTCAGCAAATAAAAGTCCCAGTTACTCAGTTAGGTTTGAATTTTATACTAACAACGAGTTGGTCTTTAGTTTAAGTTCACCCTGTGGCAGATGTGGGACCTATGGAACATGTCCTCCATTGGCCGGTGCAAGTGGACTGCCAGTTCCCCCTGAAGCCTCTGTTCTTGCCCTGTTTCTCTTTCTCCTTCCAGCATTCCAAAAGGTTATCAAGAGCCCACAATAAATTAAAAAAAGAATACACGTGCACAAAACATGATTTACAATATGGACAAAGTCTTAAGAACTGTTCTTTAGGAGGAAGAAAGTAATAAACATGGAAGTAAAGATAACTCAGGCAGATAACATGGGCATCTGGGCCTTTACTTTAATCCCATAGGTCTTGATCACTGGCTGAAGAAAGCTGATAATCATGATAATTAAGTCATTCCACAGGCCTTATCAGTCACTTTTTACTGGTAATAAAAATTCTATTTATATGACAATTGAGTGCAGCCTTCTGAATGAAGTCCACTGACATCAGATACAGAGCAGGTGCTTCCTGCACGGGCTGCTTGGACATGTGGCGCCCCACACCCACCTCTCTAGATGTCCTACTCACAGTCAGCTGCAGTAATGTGCTGCTCTAGAGAGCTTCTGTTTGGCTAGTCTAAAGGGTTGTATACCTAGGTACTTTTTCTTTCCTATTAGAAGATAAATATGCTCAAGTGGATTATTCTTGTTTGGGGATTGAGGTTAGGTAGAGGTAGGTGTGATATGGAAGGGAGAAACATCAGAATTATCTCAGTTATCTCCATTAAGCAAAAGGAAATAAGACAGACAAGCCAGGCCTGGTGGTACAGGCCATAATCCCAGCACTCTGGGAGGTTTGGGCAGGAGGATCACAAGTTCGAGAGACTTAGAAAAACTCTATCTCCAAAAAAATAAAATAAAATAAAATAAAATAAAAATAAAAAGACACAAAAAGACAGATGAAGAATGAAACCTCAATCAGAAAACTTGATGCCTCCAAATATCCACACATGTGGTACTTTGCAGCCAAACTTCTGATAACTGCTTTTGCTCTCTCCCTTTCCCAGAGCTTTCACTGTTTTAGGTGGATCAGGAAGGCAGGAGTATGAGATAAGAGGGGGGAAGGGGGAGATGGGTGTGAGGAAATGGCGGGTTCTGGACGTCGGGAGGGGAGGTTGGCTTTGATTTGGCATGCAGCAGGTGGACACAACCATTTTGGGCAGAAGGGAAATATAATGTGGGAGGAAAGTAAGGTGAGAATAAAAGAGAAGTGAAGGTAGAAGAATAGAATGGAAAATGAAAGAAAAGAGCTGTTAGTATGGAGTCAGAATTAAAGATAAATAGTGTTTTAATGAGCAGAGATGGAAGGAATGGCAAGTGACCTCAAGATAGAAGAGATGATAAACACCAAGTTAGAGAGGGGAAATTCTGGAGCACATGCGTGACACACTGGATGACCCATACGCCTACTCTCCAGGTGGCCACAGGAAGAGGAAGTTCAGACTGTAGAAGAGGCTTAAGCTTAATGGTAAAGCACTGCTAGTGTGCTGCTTTGTCAATCAGCATGGAAAGTCGTGGCCTACCTGTTTTGTGCCTAAATGGGTTGATTGGCACACTGAGTTTGCAGAAATTCGATGCAAACCTGTTAACTTGCTCTTGTCATATTGTGCTAGAAACTGATTTATTCGGAAGCCCATTTCGAGGCCTGCCTCGTCTTAAGCATGCCACCCTTGCTCTGTCCCAGCCCAATACTGGTGCTGGGGAACCTCAGGTGTCTTACTGCCAAACTAATACTTCTTTGCTGTTTATTAGAAGATTTTGCAATAAATGTGTGGTTTCTACATGGCGTACCCAACTAAAGTATGTTGTGACATTGGTGTTCATTCATTGGTTTGCTCTTCTTTTGCCCAGCTTGAGAGAAATATTGTCACTTTCAATGTTCTCTTTGCTCATTGAAGGTACATGGTAGGCAATGTATTGCAATTGCTATGTGTCCTGGGCATTCCGTGATGATTTAGACTGTTGCTGGGTGGCTGAGTGAGTAAAAAATGATGTGTTTGTGTGATGTACCTACAAAAGGAAAGCAAAAAGCTGGAGGGAGGAAAGAATCATAAGCTTGAAGGGCAAGCTATGGAATGTTCTCGTGCTGAGGCCATTGTACACTTTTGTAATTCTTATCTCCTCTTCCTTAGGATGACATGTAAAATAACTAAAATTATAATTTTTTTGCATGGTTGTCAAGATGGGTTTGTATGGATTCATGTGGAACATGACTGAGCCTCCCAGAGTTCAACCTTCACTGAAGGAGGGCAGGGTCTGCAGTGGCTTTTGTGTGTTACTGAATTTCCATGGTAATTCTGACAAGATTCATGGTTTGAGAGTAAGTTGTATCTGCCACAAAGGACCAAATTGTACCTTTTCCAGCACTTTTCTGGCTCTCATGTTGGAAGGAATTTCGGTAAAAGTACGGTATGCTTTTAGTATGCCTTTTCATATCACTAGGCATGATTATTTTGATATTCTTTGTAGTTCCATATGTGAAAGCTTGGAGAATGGTGAGTTTCAGACTCAGAGACAAGGAGAGTAATTAAGATAATGGACACTTACTTGTTATTCTCATCTTGGTTTTGATTTCTTTCCACATAGTGCTTAACTTCTTTGACATAATTATTTACAAATATTGCAGATACCCAGGAATGTATAACCACTTTGCAACTTAAGAAATAAGATAGTGTCGGTACAGATAAAGGCCACAGTGTGACCCTGCTGTACTGCCTTTTCCTCCTTCCTTTTAGCAGTCAGCTCGTGCTGATGTTAGTAGTTATCATGTGTTCCTTTGTGCCCTCACTACTTACATGTAGGGTTACAAATAATGGGTAGGTACAAAAGCTATACAGATGCACTTTTTCTTCAATTCTTTTTACTTAGCATTGTGAGATTTGTCCATGTTGATATGTATGTTTAAGATATACTTGCTGTAGGGGCTGGAGAAATAGCTCAGTAGTTAAAGCACTTGCCTAGCAACCTCAAGACCCTAGGTTCAGTTTCCCACCACCACATGATATTGGTGGCATACACCTGTAATGGTAGCAGTCAGGAGGCTGAGACAGGAGGATTGCCATGAGTTTGAGGTCAGCTTGGGCTACATAGCGAGTCCAGGACCAGCCTGGACTACCAAATGATATATATATGCTTATTGTGAAATGGCATGTAAAATTATCCTTTATCTGGTTAAAAGAAACCAATACCTTATAGTAGTGCTATTATGACTTTTCCCATAAATATTTTTGCTTACATACATGTGATTTGTACCTTCAAGCTTACCAGAGATTATCAAATTGATCTTCAAAGTAACTATGTTTATTTATCATCTTAGTATTATTTTCTGCATCCTTAGTAATATTCCAAATTGCCAACCTTTATAAATTTTGTCATTTTGAAGTTATAAAACAGCATCACATGTGGTCTCTGTGCTAACTTTCCTGAATAATCAGGAGGTGGACATCTTTTAAAAGTTATTTTTTCTGTTGTTTTGCAACTTTATACTGAGATATTTATCTTGTTTATCAATGAGGTTTTGGTCACTTATTCTGTAGTATATTGATGAAGAGAAGTTTTACACTTTAACACAGTGGCCCTTATCAATATATTTCCATATTACATTATAAGGATATTAAATGTCTCATGGTAGGAGGAAAAAAGTTACACGTTTAAGCAGAAAGTAAATAATTCAATTTTAATAATAACTGATACTCATTTAAAAAACTTCTTGCAAAGTATTGTATCTTAAAATAATGATGATTTCGTTTTATCCTTCTCAGTCTGTGATGTTTCTTTTTCCTGTCCTATTGGGTTGTAAGGACCTTAACTCTACTTTAAAATTATAAGCAATCAAAAATGTAGATCATTTAGCTTTTTTGATCCTTTTTTTTAAAGAAGACACTCTATTGGGAAAAATTACAGAAAGAGAAAGGAGGGGAAAGCTTCTGCTAGTCCGAAGGGGGACCCAGAAATGTGGGTTGCTCCTTTTTTTCTGATTCTAAAGGGAGTGCATCTAATGCCATTGTTTTGTAAGACAATTTTAGGCTCTTGGTAGAAGTGCATTACCAAGCTTTGAATTTTTTATTCCTAGTTTGCTATGATTTTATTATGAATAGCTGATGAATTTAGGTGTTTGTATGATTTACTTCACTTAGTAATTTATTGCAATGAACTACATGTGTGGATGTTCTAGTATTAAAGGATTTTTAAATTTCAGTATAAACTATCTGGTCAGTATTTAGTATGTTGTTGATTTGTTAATACTGCATATGTCTTTTGTCTCTTTCTTTGTGCTCATTGATGTTCTTCCATGTCTGCTTTTGGTATAAAGTACTTTCCTATTTTTGTATTTTTTCCCCATTTTTATCATATATATATATATATATATATATATATATATATATATATATATATACAAAAATAAGTTAAAAATAAAGTAATTGATAAAACTATATGTGTGTGGGTGTGACACACAGTGGTCACATGGAGTGTTAGTATTTTGTGCACATATGTATCATGTCAACATTACAGTCCCTTCCTTTCTCCCTTTTTGGTCCTCTTGCTCCCTCCCCCCCCCCCCCACTCCCATTTGGTTCTATAAATGCCTGTTTTCTGGGCATCTCATATTAGAGAAACCATGTGATATTTAACCTTCTGACTTGGACTCATTCACTAGGCATGATAGTTGCATCCATTTACCCACAAATGCTTTTAATCTGTCTGTCTTTGTGGAAGTGTAATACTACATTGTGTACATATGCCACATTTTTTTTTGTATCCATTGATCTGTTGATGGACATCTCCAAGTCTTCTACAATTTAGCTATTAATAGTGTGCTACTATAAACATGAGTACACATGTATCTCTGTTATACATTGCTTTTAATTCTTGGAAATATTTGGGATAAACTACTTTCTTTAGTTCTTCTCTCTTTTTAACATCAAGAAGGGATGGGAATTGAAGGAAAATAAGACTTGGGTAGATCCAAGCTTTGCTGGGTCTTAGACGTGACTTTAGGATCTAATTTATTCCATTTATAAATTCAATTAAGTCCTCTTGTTTTGTGTTGGTGTAAAAGCCTATGTATAGTCATCCAAGAACTCTTGTGGCTAAAAATCTGCAAATGTTCAAGTTCTTTATATAAAATACTGTAGCATACGCATAAAAGCCTCACACATTCTCCCATATACTAGAAATTATTTCTAAATTATATAGAATGCTGTATACAATGTCAACAGTTATTATACTGTGTTTTTCATATGATAATGATAAAGTATCTGTACATATTCAGTACAGATGAAATTTAAAAATATATTTAACCTGAAGCTGGTTAAATCTCCAAATATAGAACCTAAGGATACAGGGGATTGACTACACACTATTATGTAAAAAGTAAAATATCTTTACATTTTTGGCTACTTTATCAATTACTGAAAGGAATTCAATTAAAATATTTCATTATGTGTTTTGTAATTTTTACCTCGTGATTTAAAAAAAATTTTTTCTGTATATATTTTGAGTCTTTCTAGTGGACATCAATTTTTAGCTGTGACATCTTCCTGACGGATTGGAACTTTTATTGTCATGTCATGGCTATGTGCCTCCTTAGTTAAGAATTTTTGCCGTCAGCTCCTCTGTCTGCTGTGAACGTGGGCTTTCAGTTAGCACTCTTCTCGTGTTCCTGTTTTCCCCTTTTACTTCCCTCACTCTTTGTGACTTTAAGTTTTCTATTTGCCATCTATAAGAAACATTTTTATCAGGCTTTATGGAAAAGTTTCTTTAAATGTAAACTGTTTTTATTTCTTTAAGCCACATGATAATGGATGTGAAAAGTTTTCCCTAAGGTCTTAAACTTTTCAGTTCTATTTTTTATATGGCACTCCTTGCTCCTGGTAAGCAGAGGTTCTTTCCTTATTTTGGACAGAGGGTGCTTCCCTTCCTGCATCTCAGAATTGCTTGGCTGGATGGTGGGAGCTGATGTTCTCAGCTGACTGGCAGACTGTTTACTTTCTTTGCTACTTTGCCCATGTTGATCTTTGTCCTTTCCAGTTCAATGAAAAACTTATTAAGCCACTTTACTTGACACCCTTCCGACACCCTTCTCTTTTCTGTTCTGCTGTGGTTCCTTCTGAGTGGGTTTTGAAACAAAACAACACAATCATCACTGCTGATTACAGCTGGGTTCACAGTGAGATTTGACCCCACAGCAAGATAAACCTCCTATTTGTATTTGCTTTCCACCTTTAACACAGAGTGAGCCTTCTGCATCTGAAGATATACAAAACTGAGACTGTCCCAAATCTTGAAACTTTCTGTGCACTGACATTGTCACAAATGAGAAACTCCATATTGTGAAACTTTGTTGCTTGCACAAAATTATCTTTAAGAGTGTATAAGTTGTCTTCAGACTATGTGTATAAGGTGTATGTGAAACATGAATGAATTTTGTGTTTAAGCTTGGATCCTATCTTCAAGATATTTCATCATGTATATGCAAACCTTCCAAAATCTGTATAAAAGCCTGAAATCTAAAACTTTTGGCCCTATGCATTTATGATAGGGGATATTCAACCTATATTAGCCATTGGTAAAAAATAGCATTATATTAAGTCAGATTATACATAAAGTTAAGACAGTTTTTTCTTGCTTTTTGTAAAATGTCATATCCTCCTGAAAATGTTAATCACATAAGACAGCCCTCTCTCTCTCTCTCTCTCTCTCTCTCTCTCTCTCTCTCTCCCTCTCCCCCTCTCCATCTTTCTCTTTCTCACTCACTCGCTTCTCTCTTGCAAATTGAAACAGAGTCTGCCTATGTTGCTCAGTCTGGCCTTGAAATCCCAGGGCCAAGTGATCCTCCTAGTTCAGCTTCCCTAGTAACCAGGATTACAGATATGTATCACTGGATCCAGCTTGACAGACACTTTTCTTAAGCAAGAATTAGAATCTATTTGAAAGCCAAGTAAAGATTATTTTCTGCCTTGTGGAGAGTTAACAGACAGTGTAGATATGTTACATATGTGTACTACACACACATGAAATACATATATTTAAAATTGGTTTGATTTCAAAGTCTCCAAATAAAATTGATTGCAAAGTCTTTCTTTTTAAGAATCAAAGCTAATATAAATGAAGCTCCATTTGTAATTTGGGATTACTGATGTATAAATTTGTTTTAGTTGGAAATATTTAAATATAATTATCAGTTTTATTGGGGTGAAAGGTGTGAATTGCATTATGCTTCTTAGACTCTTAAACAGGAAAGACATTGGCCAGAAAAATTTTGAATAGAAGCTCTGACACTGTTTGGAATACAGCAAACATTTTTTATCTATCAAATTTTGTATTTGTGAGGTGAAATTACTGACACCACAGTCTCAAATTGGATGATTTGTACCTCATAAAAGGTAGAGTTTTACAACTAATGGGATTGCTTTGGCTAATCTCTCTTTTTTCTTTCAGGCTGTATGTGACCAACGTGGCTGCTGCTGGCAACCCCAGGGACCCATAAGTGTTCCTTGGTGCTACTACTCCAGGAGTCATGGCTATGGAATGGAGGGTGATCTAGCAAACACAAATGCAGGTAAGCCAGACTCTATGAGGAGTCAGGAGCGACAAAAATCCCTGGAGATTGGCTCTCTGTCCCCTGGAGGAGACCCACTGCAGCATACAGGGACAGGTCCCTACCACTGTGTCAGACAGAAAGTGGGTACTGCTTTTTATCAAGGTCTTTTTGCCATCAAATAACAAACACTCTGCATTGAGAGTTCAGAGACCATGTTTCATTTCTGGCTTCAATGCTACTATCTTTGTGGTCTTGATGTTTCTCAAGTTTATTGCTTTTAAACTGGAGAACTTGAACTCAATAACCTTTGAGATTACTTCCAACTCTGCTCTAATGTAATTCTTATGAAATGGAACCAATTTTAACTGTGTGAAGATGTTATATAATTTACTTTGTCAACATCTGTGTTCATACGCTGATCATCTTTTTTTCCCTCCTTTTCTTAAAGAAAAAGTATTCTAATGAATAGTATGGGCGTAAGAGCAGGTGTCTGCTCTGGGGAGGCTCTTCACTTAAAGAAAGGATTTTACCAGATTTGCCAGATGTTGTTGGCCTAATGAACTCTTCCATAAGACCTTGACATTTGCCTGATTTGCCATTTAATTAATGAATTAACATTAATGCATATGATTGCCTGTAATGTAGTATGCAAATTTCAAAGAATAATGTACATATGCAAATGGGCTGAGACAATGAAGAGAACCAAGAAAACAAAGAATGATAGGCTTTTGGAATAAGAGTTAGGTGTTTTGAGGACGATTTTGAGTCAGGTTTTATACAAATGAGATCTAGATATTTGGATGAGGTACTGACAGTATATAGTTCCAGAATGTGGCCCAAGACAGTGTATGTGATGAGCTGTGGATCCTTCTTTTCTTATCCTTGGCACATAAAGACTTTTGATCAATCCTTTTAATCTGAAGACTAATTTTCATGTGGCAGTTATTTGTGAATTTACAGAACCAGCTATGACAACCTTTTCTTTCCTTCCTGTTAGGATTCACAGCCCAGTTGAAAAGTTTGCCTTCTCCATCCCCGTTTGAAAATGTCGTTGACAACGTCCTTCTCACAGCAGAATACCAGACATCTAACCGCTTTCACTTTAAGGTTGTAGTTTGTTTACACTTTAAAAATCTTTTTAGGAGGCTTTTATCCCCTGTGTAATGCATTTCTTACAAAGCCAAAGATTCTGCTAAATGTAGGTATTTTCCTCTACTGTCATAATTATTTAGTATTTGTATGCATGTTGAAGTTTCCTATACCCTTTCCGCTACATGATAAGTGTGATAACTTTCTAAATATACATTAAAGAATTTACCGTTGAGCCTTTGGCTTCTATTTATTGGCCCTAGGTACCCTGTGGAATCACCATACCTTCAGTTTTCTAGGGCTAATCCATGTCTTCGTATTTGCAGTTTGCCTCTCTCTAAAGACTGTGTCCAACTGCCAACCATTTGAAGTTGGTAAACTACTGAGTACAATTTCTTACATGTATTGCCATTTGAATGAGTACTCAGTCTCCAGTACCATCAGCACAGACACTGGGAAGAACTGGTATTGGTGGGGCTAGTCTGTTTTCAAAGACCAGGAAAGTGTTCATTTTGGCTTCTTTCTGTTCACTTCCCTGTCCAGTTGACTGACCAAACCAAAGACAGGTATGAAGTGCCCCATGAGCATGTGCAGCCCTTCAGTGGAAATGCTGCTTCTTCCTTGAACTATCACGTTGAGGTCTCCAAACAGCCATTTAGCATCAAAGTGACCAGAAGAAGCAACAGTCGTGTTCTGTGAGTTGGAACACCCGCCTGGGGATGGAAGTTGGAAGGGAGGTCTGTAAGCTGGAGAAAGGGGCATTTCGATACATTCCTGAAGGATGTGAACTACTATTGGTGGCTAGCATGTATGCCTATGGATGTATATATTTTTGTCCACTTCCCCTTTCTTTGTCTTATTTGAATAAACATTTTCTCCTTAGTTTTCCCTTTATTTCCTCTATCTAAGGTGTGGCCTTGTCTTAGTAACTTTTTCATTGCTGGGACAGAATACTCAGAATCCACAATTTAAGGAAGGAAAGATTTATTTTAGCTCACAGTTTCAGAAGGTCTCAGTCCTTTCATGGATGGCCAGCAATAGTGGAAGCACGTGGTAGAGACATAGGTGGAGGAAGAGCTACTTCATACTCTTTAGCATGGCAGACAGGAAGTCAAGGGGGAAGAAGGGCCAAGCTAGTATGTATCCTTCCAGGTCCTGTTCCTGTGATTTGTTCCTTCTGACTAGGCCCCACCTTTTAACAGCACATGATTTCATAGGTACTCCACAACATCCAAATATGGTGAGGCTTTTGGGGGATATTCCAGATCCTAACCATAACACACCTGCACACCAGTAAATATTCATCAGACATCTATAATCATAGTGTTCTGGTCATGTGGGAGGGTGTCTCAGGGACAGTTATGTGTAACGTGCCATATGGTGCCTGCCCCAGAGGAGTCCTGATCTCTTGGTATCCATCATAATAGTGTCACAGGAGGACAACTGGGACAAGTTAGAGCTTATTGAGTCATTGACATACAAAGAATGCTTTTCTAAGCAGTTATGCTCTTGTTCTGCCTTGTTCATCAAATACTATGTTTTCTACCTGCATGTAGGTTTGACTCGAGCATTGGGCCTCTCCTGTTTGCTGACCAGTTCCTGCAACTCTCTATCCGCCTGCCAAGCATGAATGTGTATGGTCTGGGAGAACATGTGCACCAACAGTACCGTCATGACATGAATTGGAAGACCTGGCCCATATTTACCAGGGACACAACACCCAACGCGGTGAGCTTTGGGATGAGCACTTGTTAAAATTGTGTGCGATAGCTTCATTCTTGAAGATCATGACTAGTGATACAACATTGTGATTAAGAGTAAGATTAAGGCCAGACTGATTGGATTTGAATTCTTGCTGTGTTTCTTACTAGTTACGTGGTCCTGAGAAAAATCACTTACTTCTGTTTACAATTCATTATCTATCAAATGAGGGTGACATCTTTGTGTCATGGTTGTGTTGAGAATTAAATCAGTAAATACTTATAAAATAGTTAGAAGAATGTCACATAGAAAATTCTTAATAAATACCAGCTATTTAAATTGTATTTTCCCTTCAAAATAACCAATTGTAGAGAAAATGCTATTAATAATCTGTACTTGAGTAATAGTTGCTTATTATCTGCCCCTTAGGTTGAACTTTAAAGATAATTTTCTTACTTCATCTTTGTTAGCATAATATAAAGTTCTAGCCAAAGCAATGTATCAATTCTTATTATGTAATGAATGATAAGTATAGTAAAAGAACAGAGTATCATTGCTGCAATTTTATTTATTGTTATATTTCTTGTTTTGACAACTAAAACTTTAGGTAGTGTTGTTTTTTAAGTGTAGCATTCCTCTATGATTCAGGAGGTTTCCTGAGTAAATAGTAATAATGGTTGGATGAAAGAACATCACAGAAATAATCTATTAAGCAACTATTTTTATATACAGTTTCTAGTTAGCAAAAAAATCTATAAAAAATGAAAATGATTTCCTCATTTATTATATAAAGCTGAGGCTCAGAGAAGCCAAATTAGTAGTCCAAAGTGGAATAGTTTTTGCAGAGTAGAGAAAGGATCTTAATCCCTCCTCTGTCTCACCTCTAGCCCATACTCCCTTCTTCACAAATGCACACTAGATAGACAGAGAAGGTATGGAGTGAGAGAAGCTTATCCAGGAACAGCAAGGGGTCATTGAGTTAAGGAGCCTCAGACCCTTGCCACTCAAAGAGTACATTCTGAGCACCACCTGTGGGAGATGTGGGCTCTCAGTCCTTTTGTAATTTATTGAGGTGGAATACACCATTCACCTCAGGTGAGATGCCTGTGCAAGTTGTATGTACCTTTGGGAAACAGTGTTCTACGGCAGTGACTATCAGGTATCACTACACATTGCAATTATCTGGGGAAATTTTTTTAAAAAATCATTTAGATTCTTTTAAAATTGAACTAGGGCAGTCTGGATGAAGAACTCCAGTTCCTGAGTCTAGCAGACCCCTCTAAATGAGCACTTTACCTAATGCCCTCAAGTTAAGACATGATATAGCTTTTGCAATTAAGACTTGATAGAGTTTATACATATGAGCATAATTCAGTTTGAGGAAAGCCTTTTTGAGAGGAGAGTTTTTTTTTTTTTTGAATTATGGCCTATTCTTCTACCTTCTATCAAATATCACAACCTTCACACCTCTACCACATTTCTAGTCATGGCTGGCTCATTATATAAGAAAATACTAGCTCACTTGGCTACATCAAACGAAGAGAGACATTATCTTTTAAAATTTATATGCATCTTCACTGACCATAAATGTTCTCATGTGACTAAGACTGTTATCTCAAGCATGGCGGTGAAGTGTTATTTTTTAAATTCTCTTTCAACTTCTTGCACATTTTTAACTTTTAATTATCTTTCTGCAGGATGGAACTAATTTGTATGGTGCTCAGACATTCTTCCTGTGCCTTGAAGATGCTAGTGGACTCTCATTCGGGGTGTTCCTGATGAACAGCAATGCCATGGGTAAAGGACCAAAGGAATACTTATGTAAAGCACACACAGAAGCAAGATTTTAGTTTTTTTAAAATGGCACTATAATAAAAGAAATAATGAATCTCTTTAAAAAATGATTGAACTAAGACAATGTGGTGGTGCATATCTGTAAACCCCAGTATTTAGGAGACTGAGATAGGAGGATTATTATTAGAAGACAGCCTGGGCTCCATTGTGAGTTCAGGACCAGCATGGACTGCAGAGTGAGATCATATCTTAAAAAGAAAAACAAAACCCAAAAAGCAAAACAAAACAAAAATATCCCATGACCCATGGAAGTCATGTATGGCGCTTCTCTAGTAGCTTTTAGTGTCCCTGAATTTGGTTGCTTCCATTGGAATATTTTCTGTTCCACATTTAAGATAGTTTAGCTCTTCCTTATAACATACTCTGAGACAGTTTCTATCAGTTGGTTCTTCTCCCTCCTTATGCTCATATTCAGTAGACTCCAATAGCAGCTCCAGTGCAATCACCACTGATAAAGGGGAGATTGATTGACATCTTGTGGGGTTGATGGGAGGAGGGCATAGCATGTTAATCCCTACACTTTTCTTTATTGAGAAACATTAGATCAGTAGTAGTCAAAATGTGACTCATGAATGGCTCATAATCTCTAATCGGTCCACAGTAGGATGAGTACAGATTTTGGAAATAATCATTGCAGTATCATTTGAGTGCATGTGTAAATCCTTTTCTAGTCATTCATTTTCATGTTGTTTTTCAAGTGTGTCAATTTGCAGTGAATTGCAAATTAAATTTAAAAAATCTGATCCTCCATCAGAGTTCGAGAAGCACTTAGATCGTCTAATAAGGTTCTAGAATCCTGAATAGCCTAAGAATAGACTGAAAGGATAAAAGAGCTGTTGAAAAGAATCAGAGAACAAGATGATTCAGACTGGATAGAAGAGCCACAAGACTAGGTATGCCGTGTATCATTGCTCTGACCAAAGGGCACATTTTAGTAGTCTTGAGTTTCTTTTTAAATCTCTTGATTTAAACTAAGCCTAAAAGGCAATTTATAGGAATGGCGTTGGAAGCATAAAAGGATTTTCAAGAGATACAGGCTATTCTGAACTCGCTATGTGGCCTCAGCAGGCCTTGAACTCACTGTAATCCTCCAGCCTTAGCCTCCTGAGTGCTGTGTGTACCGCCACGCCCAGCTACTATGTAGTGCTGGGAGTTGAACCTGGGGCCTTAGTTTCCTAGGCAAGGGGTCTAATCACTGAACTATACCCCCAGGCCAATCTTTGTCTTTTTAAAGTTTGGCTCTTGATGGATGTGAGATTCACTGAGGATAGTACCTCTATGTGCCTGGTGGGATCATATTCAATATGCAGTAAAGATAGAATCTGGGGATAAGGACCATATGTTCAGTGGTTGTAAAATAGGAAAGGTATTTTTTTCCTTCTACCTCCTCAGATTTGATTCTTGGGGACTTCAAATTAAACTGACAGAAAGAAAGATCAGTAAAGAAAAGCTAAAGTTTATTTACATGTGCAGTGTGGATGCACCATAGGTGTGCTCAGTGATAGGCAGCTGAATGAGATAATTAGAAGGCGGGGTTTATGTGCTGTCTTACCTGTTGAAAGCTATTGGGAGAAAGATATGGAAAAACAAGTGACTTTGAGGGATGGTAAATGGGTTCTTAGGAGAAGAGAAGAAAGATGTGATAGCCTTGTGTCAAAGTCTGTCGGTGCTTATGGGGTCATAAGATAGTATAGTTTCTCCTAGAGAAAAGATGTATGGCCATTGAATTATTTGAGGAGGATCTACTCTTAGGCAAATCAGGGATATCGATAACAAATGTCTTCAGCCCCAAATGATGTTTATGTAAAAGTGACTTATTCTGGATGCTTCTGTAAACCTAATTTTTTTTTTTTCAGTAAATCACAGCCTGGATTCTATAATAATACCTGAGGCCCTCTAGTTATCTGCTATTAAACTCCATCATCAAACAAATGCTTTGGTTCCCATGTGTAGTGAGAGTATCTTTATTCATCAGATTTTGTCCCTTTTTGTAAACTATGAGGCATTAAGATCATGTTATTAGTGTTTAGGTGATTAATGATTCTGCAGTCTAAAAATCTATAATTGTTACTTTAGGATACATTCTAATATTTATTTTCTTTTAAAAATATTTAAAGAGGTCGTTCTCCAGCCTACCCCAGCAATCACTTACCGCACAATTGGAGGGATTCTTGACTTTTATGTATTCTTGGGAAGCACACCAGAACAAGTTGTTCAGGAATATCTAGAGGTAAATCTATATCATGATGATGACCAAGGGAATCTTACCTAATAAGTATTTGAGAGAATTGTGATATGTAGATATAACCCATAACAATTTGCTATTACAAATTTAGACACTAAAGAATATATTTCATAAATTCAGTGATGTATTAAGCAGCTTTTGTGTCTGTAGGACATAATACCAAACATCCATAAGTTAAAGGAAAAGAGGTTTAATTTGGCTCATGTTTTAAGGAGATTCAATCCATGGCAAGCTGGATTCAAAGCAGAGACTTCATGGTGGGAGGGCATGGTGAATGGAGCACAGCTGCGTAGTTCATGGCATCCAGGAGGTAGAGCAGGGGAAGAGTGCCAGAGAGAAAGCGGGGGATGAGCCAGGTGCAATCCCTTGGGCCACAGCTCTGTGACTCACCCAGACAGACTTGGTGTGTTCTATCATTCTACAAAGTGAAATCCAAAACCAATTAGGTTGAGCCTCTACCCTAACTGTCACAGATGGAAACTTGTGTTATAGCATTTTTATGTTTTAGAAAGGTAAAATACTATAAAGAAGTCTAAGACATGGCCCTACTCTCAATGATTTGTAAAGAGGCTAGAATAGTAAACTAGCTTTCTGACATTAATAGAAAACAAAGTATGTTATTTGATTCAAAACCAATGCTTAGAAAAAAACTTGTTAGAAAGGAATATTGATAACTCTCATTTAACGTATTTCTTCTAGCTCATTGGCCGGCCAGCCCTGCCGCCATACTGGGCACTTGGATTTCACCTCAGCCGGTATGACTATGGAACCCTAGATAAGATGAGAGATGTCGTGGACAGGAACCGTGCAGCACAACTTCCTTATGTACGTAAGGCTCTGTGTAGTTCTTCCAAAGCAAAGAAACTCCTTGGGAGGAAAAGAGCAACTGCTCTCCACCCCTCTCCCCGCTTTTTTAAAAGAATTCTTTTTTCTTAAATAAAAGGATTTTTATATATTTATAATATTAGATTTAAGTAAATGATACACCCCACCATTAAGGGCAAAGATGCAACTGTTTTTGTCTCTATTTTTCTTATCACATGATTTATTAGCAACATTTTTTTGTACTTACTGTATTACTGACATTTTACACACTGTGTTTTTATTTTAGTTCTTTTGCAAATTCTGCCTGTAGCTTGGATTATAGCATTTTAATACTACTCAGTGTAGATTTTCGTCATCATAGGTGTTCTTGGTTAGATTGTTTTGACTCGAAAACATTGTGGCAGGGATTTACTGTAACGTTGATACTACATCTTTAGCGTTCCTCTAAGACTCTGACATAAGCCCGATTCTGATGTTTAGTCTCAGTTAATGAATAATGTTGAATTCCAGTTCTTTTACTTCCTGCTACTTCATATGCTGTAACGTATATTTGAGAGGAATTATACTAGATCCCAAGAATTTAGACCAAAAGAAATATACTGCTGCTTACAGCTCTGAGTCATCTGGGTTAGCAAACTTTTTGCACAGAGAAGAAACTGGTGCTAAGTTAGGGGAAATAACTCGACCAAGGCCACATAGCTATTTGGTGATAGAATTGACATTCATGATTAGACAGATTTGAAGAATCATGTTACCAAGTTTTAGGTCCTTCTGTAATTGGATTGGTCTTTTGATTACTCTCAGATTGTCAGTAAACTAAATTTGTCTTTCTGCATCATATGGTTATTTGTATATGAAGCATATCTTTAGCAGACATTTTTGATATTGGTGTTAAACAAGTTTATATATATATATGAAGTATAAAAGAAAACACTTTATAGACTTGAGGTTCAAGAAGTTTAGGACCACCAGGGGGAAATTGAAGATATTCATTCATTCTCTATTTCAAAATGGAAATACTCATTCTTCATTTTGGCCTCAGCTTCTGATATTCCTTATTTTCAAGCTGTTGTGAGTAGGCTATGTCATCAATGCAGAATGGGTCCTTTTGGTGGTTTTCCACGATGTTAGGATTTGTTGGATAACAGTAAGTTTACAAGCTATATCAATTCTGTCAGTTTTAATTCAATATACTAAAATTTGCTTGACAGCTAGGAGCAGGGCAGTCACAATTCATTAATCCCATTCCAATCTTAATTACGAAGATCTATAATACTCAGGCTACACATCAGGCAACAACATGTGGACTACAGGGTGGCTGAGTAATGGTTAATGGAAGCCATGGATTTCAAAGAGACAGAACTGAAAGCAAAAAGACAGAGAGCTGATACAGATGTAAAAGTCACTGCAAGTGTTTAGATAAGAGAGAACCAGCCAGAGCTTCTTCGGGCCCCTGAACTGTTAAAAGCACTCAACTTGTTCAAGGCCCAAGTCTGGACAGTAGATAAGTTCCATTGAATCATGTTTAGCAAGGGTGTGAGCTGAGCTGAAGACAGCAAGCCTGAGTTTGTTCCCTCTGAAACTTGTAATGCATTCACCAGGTGGTCTGATGGGATGACAAGTCCTGGGTGTGGCAGGCACCCCTGCTTTTATATGATGAAGGTGAGGTTTTTGAGTCATTTCTTGGTCTAGTGTGTCCACTAAGCTCATGGGCCTGATTTTCTATATTGTGACTTTAATACATCATATGCCCTTGTGCGTGACTTAATTTGATAAATTAATATATGGTAATTTTATCAGCATGATTGATTTATCTATTAGGTTATGCCTTGGGGTTGTGTGGTACAGCTAGGGACTATTCTTTTCTCCCTCCACCCCCCCCCATTTTTATTATTATGTGTATGTGATATAAAATGGCTACAATGAACTTGAGAATTTTGCACACATATATATTGCATCAACTTCATTTATAGATAAATGGATACAAATTGAGACTATATACTTAGTGAAGTGAATCAGACTCAAGTTACATATTGCCTGTTTTCTTTAATATGAGAAACCCAGAGTATAAATAAATAATAGAATTAAATGGAGTTGCTCTTTTCATAAAGTTTCATGTGTCTAGGGCAATCATCTTCAGGGTCTCCTTATGGTTAGTGGAAGCCTTTACCCTATTGTCTTTGGTTCCAAAATAAGTGCCCTTCTTAAAACAAATTTCTTGTGTCTAGCATCTGTTGATTATCTCCTTGCACAGAGAAGTTGCCAAGTCATTCACGCTCGAATGGAATAATTCAGGACAAACTGCTCCTTTGTGATGTGGAGCCATTCAGGGCAAGGCCCACCTATAAGTGACAGCTCTGTGTTCCAAGCAGAGCACTCTGGATGCCCCTACATCAGCCCTCAACAGCTTTTTGCATGTGGTGGTGGAGATGGAGAAGGAATAAAAGATGAAGTAAGAGAGGCAGGATCGAGGTGAAGGAAATCAAATATGTTTATTATTGGCATTGCACAATTGTGTAAGGATGAGAGCTACTGTGTAGTGAACTCTGAGGAAGGTTTAGTGCTCAGTGCTGTCTTCAGTTATCTCAAAAATCCCATGCTAGTATTAGAGTCCCATTCAAGATCATAAACCCCATTTAATAGTAGAAAACCAGAGGAGCTAGTTTTCAAGTTCAACTTGCTAATATAATAGTAGCTGTCTAATTTTACATATCTGCAGTCATCTGCTTCTCAAGTGATTTGGGAAACAAATGAATTGAACTTTTGCTGGTGCATACTAGAGCAAGATGTGAGAGGCAGAGCTGAAACCAGTTAACTGAGTTGACTCTAGCTGTTGAATTCTGCCACACTGAAGTAGACAAAAGGACATAGTATATACACATAAAATATTTTTAATTGCAAAACTTAAATATGTTTATTATTGGCATATGGGGGCTAAAATGGGCATTGAGTTTTCAAAAGACATGTGAAAGAAAACAGTCAAAAGTCCCTGGACCGGTTTCCTTTTTCTCCTCCCTTTACATTCCCTAGGAGACAGACACCTGGGTTTTAGAGAAAATTTATACTGAATCAATTATGTTCATACAGGTAGAATGAGGAAAGAATAAACACCAGGAACTTGAATTAGAAGAGAGATAATAAAACCAATTGTAGGGTAGTAGAATGAGAGAGAAGTGGGGGAAGAAAGAGTTCTCGTCCTTCATCTTGTGGATAGGTGTAATTTACTTTGATAGCCTTAGTGATTTACCAAATGGTACAGTTAATCTGATTGCAGGGTGGGGCCAGGCTCTGAGGAAACAGTGGGTCATTTGTTTTGAAATGGCTGTGGGAGGAGAAACATTTAGATGCCAGGGACTGATTGAGAGTTGGCCCATGTCTTGAATAATATCTGGTCATTTGACTGACTCATTTAATCAGAGAAATGCCTGCTGCTAAATTGGGTGCTTTTTGTATCCTTCCAGGATGTTCAACATGGTGATATTGATTACATGCATGAGAAGAAGGATTTCACTTATGATCCAGTGAACTTCAAAGACTTCCCAGACTTTGTTAAGGATCTACACAATAATGGGCAGAAACTTGTCATCATTGTGGTATGTGTTGCTCTTTTTCTTTTTCTCCCAAATCAGATAGTTACCTTTCTTTGTCGCAGCACTCATCTTCCCCTCTTTGGTCCTGCAATTCTCACCGTCTTTCCAGTGCTTCCAGCTTAAATCTAGTTTGTTCATTGTGTTTTCCTCTTTGTAGGACCCAGCCATCTCCAACAATTCTTCCTCAAGTAATCCTTATGGCCCCTATGACAGAGGCACAGCAATGAAGATATGGGTGAATGATTCTGGTGGCTTGAATCCAGTCATTGGAGAGGTAGCTTAATGGGGAACCTGGGGCTGGTGGAGGGGTTATGACTGTGTGTGTGTGTGTGTGTGTGTGTGTGTGTGTGTGTGTGTGTGTGTGATTGTTTTGTTGCTCATTCTTAGATGCCTTGCATCCACTTATGATAAAATTTCCTTGGCCCTTTCATCTCCAAACGCCTACCAGCCATCCTTTTCGTGTTTCTTTGTGACCTCTGTGACTTGCCTTTCACAGCCAGGTCCCATTGAGGTAATAGCTGACGCACTGAACGTTCACTTCCTCATCCCTTGTCCTTTCTTCAGCTACTTCAGTCTTCCTTCTTTGCTTCCCTGACTCCCCTGGCAAATGACACTAGTTACCTCCTACTTGGTAAATCCAATGGAAGTGTTTCATTCTTCTTTCTATTCAGTTTCTATGCAGAATCTAATGAATCTGACCATTTATTTATCAAATATTTATTTGACTTTGTCTTGCATGAAAGTGTTATCTGCTGGTCTACTTCTAATACCTCTGATGATCCTTTCAGAGTATAGTGTTTGAGGCAAATTGGATAAAGAAGGAAGAGAGAAAAGTAAGTGGTGTTACAATTCAGAAATTGTAATGGACCAGTTGAAATTTGTTCAGAAGCCTTTCTCATTTATGATACCTAGAACTGAGAGTGGGAAAAGCGATACAGTAAACTAAAATTAAGGATTAGTAGGTTAAACAAAGACTTTATCCATGGGTTCACTTACAAGGATTTAACCCTTTTTTAAAAAATTATTTTTCTTAAGTGATTATTTGATATTCTCTCACATTTATTATCAGTATTCTGAATTATCCACTTTCCTAACTGAACAGAACCTGTACTTGGGATCCTTTGTTTTCATGACCAAATTGTAATTTCTATGTACAATTCTTTATTTTATTCTATACTTGTTTAATTTACTGTAATTGGTATTTCCCCTTATTCTTCTTCAGGTCTGGCCTGGAAGGACTGTGTTTCCTGATTATACTAATCCCAGCTGTGCTGTTTGGTGGGCAAAGGAATTTGAGCTTTTCTATAATCAAGTGGAGTTTGATGGAATCTGGATTGTGAGTTCTTAATACTTTGATTTTTAGGTGACAGTTATTCAGACAGTGTGTCTATGTCTTTGAGTAATGCAGGAGGTTTGAAAGAGAAAGGAATATGACAATAATTCTTAGTGTTTTTATTCAAATGATCTTACAAAACCATGTAACCAAGAATAAAAATCATTTTAGTTAGCGGGAACTTGGATTTTTTCCCCCCAAATGAGCTGATGTCAAAAATTGGACATCTGCCCCTTACAGTGTCATAGTTTACATGCATTACCTCATTGCCAGTTCAAGACTCTTTAAATATGTTGGACATGTTTATTAGAGACAGAGAACCCAGATGCATGCAAAAATTGTGTTTTCTTTGAGGTTAAATGTCTCATTAAATGTTAGTTGAAAACAAAAGCAAGTCAGCAGATGTTGAACAGAATTTTGGGAGCTAGTTATAGAACTGAACTTTTTTCAATTTATAAGAGAACTGAAGAAAATAGAAACAAAATGGAAACAACCAAAGGTGAGAACAAACCTCCTAGAAAATGACAACAACTAAAGATATCTACTATTAATATTTTGATACGGATCTTTCTAGAAATTTCATTTTCACAGCTCTGGCACATGCAATCATTATCTCTCTTTCAATAGATGTATGCTTTTATGTGTGTGTAGATGCATAGCTGTATTTGGATATATAGAGACTATCACATGATAACATATACCATCTCATAAGTTGAAATCTTTTTTACCTAATGTATTTTGTGATCACTTTAATTGATTATACATGTATCATTTTGAAGGATTCTAAAAGCTTTTCTCATGAAGTCTTTGGTGGGTAGAGAAGAAACATCTATTTCATTTCATGTATAAAGTATAAGTACCTCCTAAGAGAAATATTTGATATAATTTTTCTGATTCCCAAAATAAAAACAAATACATCATAAATATAATGTTGTGGAATACGTTGTTTTTAAAAATAGATTCTGCCCTTTGTCTTGTAGGATATGAATGAAGTCTCCAACTTTGTTGATGGTTCAGTTTCAGGATGTCCCACAAGCAATCTCAACTATCCTCCTTTTACTCCCAGTAAGTCTTCACAGTTAGCTTCACTGAAGTAGAAATGTATATTTGATATTTTCAATTCATTCATAAGGATAGGTCTAACAATCTAGCAAAGGATATATATAGGTTTCAAAAGTAGAGGAATATGATCACTATATTAAAAAACCAAGAAAAAGATTATATGCTTTCCTAAAGTACCCTTTCAGAAAGGGCAATGTAGACCTTCTACCCGCAGTTTGAAATGTTTCTAGAGGAAGGTATGGAGAGGACATGGCTGGTAGTTGGTTTGTGTTATGCTCACATTTGCACCCTTGCTGGCCAGGGCTTATCAGAGGGAGCTTTGATGGCTGGGTTTGGTCTTTGGATGAGGGGAAGTCCAGTGATCTCCACAGTAAAAAAGACAGACATGAATTGCCGAGGGAAAGGAAGCCAGAGCCTCTGGCCCGGGAAGCCAACTAGTGTGGTGCTTCTGAGCTTTGACTGAAGCTGGGAAGCACTGTTTCTCCAGTGTGGTCTTAATACAACATAACACTGGTTGTAGTCTGAAGAAAGCTACAGATTCAAGAACAATATATTTCAATTGAGAAAGGAAAGGAGCTATCCGGATTATAACATTTTATGATGACTTCAGTGTGGCAGGAAACTAAAAAATTTGAGCAAGATAGGTCAGAATCAAACTCTGAGGGATTGTTTAGGTGGATAAATAGTTTACATTTCATTCTTTCAGGGAAGAAAGCTATTTGTGTTTTAATTAAAGGGAAAAGTAGTTTTATAAGTGTTAATCTGGCATCAATATGCAGTATGAGTTAGAAGACAAGAAGGGTCAGAAGTAAGTAAGTCATTAAGAAGCTATTTCAGAGGTTAAGATCCAAAGGTAATTTGGACCTCAATCAGATTGTGCAATGGGAGTGAAAACAGATGAATAAATGAAAACATGATTAGAAATTATTATTTATAATATATAGTCAAGGGAAATAGCCAGAAATTAAATGATGCTTTCATACAATATTTCTATTTTTAGGGTAGTAAACTTGGCTTCATGAATTCAGATGAGTTAGATTCTCTCGCTTCTGAATGCCTGCTTCTGGTCACATGAGAGTCCAAGTGGGAGGATGGGTTGGCACAATTTAGTAGTGTGTCAGAGAAACTACTTCAAACGATGGCCTTGTGATTCTGAGAACACAGTATGGTGGTTCACTGTGTGGCCACAGTAAATGCCTGCCCAGGAAGCCACCTTTTCAGGTGGTGTGACAGTCAAGGAGTAGGAAATGTGCATGCTGAGCTCTCTGATGGATCCTCCTTTTGTTCCAGGGGTTCTAGATGGATACTTGTTCTGCAAGACACTCTGCATGGATGCAGTGCAGCACTGGGGCCGACAGTATGACGTTCACAGCCTCTATGGCTACTCCATGGCGATTGCCACTGCAGAGTAAGACCCCTGTTGCTAGGGCTTGAGCATGGCTGAGCTGTGGAGCTGCTGAATGATGGGGCTCCTTGATGGTACTGGTGAAAGGTCACAAAATAAATACAGTCACCATTTTTGAATGAATGAACACATTGCCTGGCACGGGAAAGGAAGATTTGATAAATATTTGTAGAATGTGCAAAATGAGAGGACAGATCTGCCAGGTGTGGTGGCTCGTGCTAGTAATCCTAACACTCTGGAAGCTGAAGCGTCAGTTTATAAGTTTCAGGTACAGCCTGAGTAACCTAAAGGTCCTGAG
>PVKB01001782.1:329732-361015 GCA_004027205.1 Ctenodactylus gundi
AAAAAAAAAAAAAAAAAAAAAAAAAAAAAAAAAAAAAAAAAAAAAAAAAAAAAAAAAAAAAAAAAAAAAAAAAAAAAAAAAAAAAAAAAAAAAAAAAAAAAAAAAAAAAAAAAAAAAAAAAAAAAAAAAAAAAAAAAAAAAAAAAAAAAAAAAAAAAAAAAAAAAAAAAACCCACAAAAAAACGAAACAAAACAAAACAAAAAAAACCCCACAAAACACCCCAAACAAATCAATACATGAATGAATGGAAAAATTGGAAGAAGGAAATATCAATTAATAAACTTCCTCTAAGTAAAACAGTAACAACACGACCTAGGCCCCTTTCTCTTTAAGTTCAAAGCTAATGAGTTTTCCGCCTCTGACATCCTACATATAAAAGATAACAAAGCTATAACTAACTCAGAGACACAAATATACTTTGGGGCTTTAAATTTGGGCTCAGCACCTTTCTACTGTGTTCTATTCATTGGTGTTGAATTAATTTCTATAGTAAAGAGAAAGTGTTGGCAATAGTGGCAGCACGAAAGCAGGCCAAAACCGTATCTATTCAATAGCGAAGTACTGAGTATAACTTTGGCCATTCTGAAGGCAGTTGAAACATTCTATAGATTTTTTCAAGAGATTTTTTTCAGCACAAAGAGTTGCACATTGGTCCTTACGATGTTAGCCAAGTGCTGTGCCCGTCTGCACTCCAAGCCCTGCAAAAGGATTTATTTTTATGTATACACTTGGACTTGTAATTTTAAAATATGAATAATATGTACTCACATAAAGTATCCACATGCATATATGATTTAAAAATGTCTTTTCTTATTAAAATTTGTTACTGAAGTGTTTCTATTGAAAAGGAGTTTAATTTTCCAAAAGGCTGATCACGAGCTCATTTTTATGTATGTTTGAAGTCTTGTGAAACATATCTACAGAAGGTTAAATTTTACATTTGCTCCAGAAAAATTGTGTGCCTCCAGTTATTAACTTCTAAAGCTACCAAACATCTTGGAAATTATATTTTAATGATTTTCTTAAAATAAGACAAAACAACCAGAAGTGTACCTAATGATGCAAACTGTTTCTAATAGCTGTCTAACCCTTTTGGGACAAAAAGAGGTATGAATAAGTTGTTTTTTATGTCCTTGGCATTGTTGCTGTATCTTCTGGGATGAAACTAGCTAAGACCACTGTTGACCCCTAATACTCTCTCCCTCCTTAGAGCTGTCAAGACTGTGTTCCCCAGTAAGCGAAGCCTCATCATAACCCGGTCCACTTTTGCGGGATCTGGCAAGTTCGCAGCCCATTGGTTAGGCGACAACGCAGCCACCTGGAGTGACCTTCAGTGGTCCATCCCTGGCATGCTTGAGTTCAGTCTTTTTGGAATCCCAATGGTAAGTTTCTCAATCTCTTATGAATCTCAGTTCTTAGAAAGCCTCACTCGGGCAAGTCTATTTTAAACCATAAAGCTTTCCATGGCCCAGAGAGATAATGTCTTTGGCTCTGATACCATGACATCTTTTCCTGCACTGCCTTGTAAAGACAGAAAGCTCAATCTTCATGTTCCCTTGACTATTTCTCTCTGTTGACGTATAACGGAAAACTGCACAAATCCTTGATCTGTAGCTGATGAGAGTCATACACTGAACACACCTGTGTTCACACCTGTGTGTGTGGAGACTAGATGAAAAACACAACATTGCCAAGCACTTGAGAGGCTTTGGAATCTTTTAGCTAAACTCAGATTATATAATATTCATTCAGCTCCTGGTCTAATCAAAGTTACTAAATTAAGTAAGCAAAGTAGGTGTAAAGAAAAACATAAATATAATAATAGAAATACTTCTTTCCCCAGAGAGTGTACAATTTAGTAAAAGGAGACATATACATATCCAAATGATAATGACAAACCAGAGTAAAGGAAACAATAGGAACCTGCACATCACGTGTTATAGAAGGTCCTGAGAAAGAGATTTATTAGTTTTCCTAAGATTGTGGAGACAGAGGGAGTTAGGAAAGTCCAGAGAAACTTCATGGAAAAGTTGGTACATGAGATTAACCCTAGATAGTGACTAATGAGACAAGAGCTCATGTCAGGTTTCAGAAATAAACACCAGTGAAGAGCAGAATGAGGGAGAGGGCTTGATATGCCTGTCACAGACTATTGTGTAGGACTGGAATGGGAAATGGTGCTGAAAAGGAAGGTTAGAACCAAGTTTTTGCAGAACTAACAAGACAAATAGCAAGGAGATGCTTGCTTGCATAGGTAAGGGACAAGATCAGATTTAGAAAAGTAACCCTGACTGTGATGGGGTAAAATAATAATGTCAGCAGTTTACTAGTTACTGTTCATTAAAAACCCATTGTACTCATTTTAACAAAATGAGGACACTGAGTTACAGAGAGGTTAAGTTACTCAGTATCTTCCAGCAGTAAAGCGTAGACACAGGATGTAACTCAGCCTGGTCACTGTACTCAGCCTTGTTGCTGAGAGGTTTTTAATGAAGTCAGCTAGGAGGGCCCATGTGGAAACTGAGAGAGGACGGCGGAGTTGATGCTGCCTGTGCATCTTCCCAGGTGGGCGCGGACATCTGTGGCTTCGCCCTGGACACCTCCGAGGAGCTCTGCAGGCGGTGGATGCAGCTGGGAGCATTTTACCCATTTGCCAGGAATCACAATGGCCAGGGCTACAAGGTAAGGCCTCTGAGACAGACAACCAAAATAAAATTGTTCACACGTTCAGATGGATCTGCTTGTATCCTTGTCAAGAAATCTGCTGAGCCGTTTGTCCTTCCCTGTGCTGATTTGTTCCATCATTTGTACTTACCCCTGATCTGTGCTGTGTCATCAGCTGTCCCACTGTCACAGCCTCTCATTAAGGAGATGGTGAGTCCATGAAAGTTTTCTTTTTCTTCCTCCTCCTCCTCCTCCTCCTCTTCCTCTTCCTCCTCCTCCTCCTTCTTCTTCTTTATTGAGACAAGGTCTTACTCCATAGCCCTGGCTGGTCCTGAACTCACTGTGTAGCCCAGGCTAGCCTTAGACTCATAACAATCCTCCTGCCTCCTGCCTCACCCTCCTGAGTGCTGGATTACAGGCATGTGCCACCGTGTCCAAATTTATGTGGTGCTGGGGAATCGAACTCAGGGCCTTGTACTTGTAAGGCAAGCATTTTAACGGCTGTGCCATTCCCGTGGCTCTCTATGAAAGTTTTCTATCCAACTTTTGTATACTTTTTCTCTATCGCTCATTTTTAGAATGAAAGGACAATGGAGAAACATTTCAAGATTATTTAAATGATCTTTTAACAGAACAACTTTACAGAATGAATGAGACAGGAGGAGTTGTAAGCTGCAACAGCCACGCTGGCTGTGCTGTTCAGAGGCAAAGGCCACAACCGGTGCAGCAGCTCCTCAGGAAGGAGTTCTTGGCTCTGATGAGTGCGGTCGGGAATTCTCTGAGTGCCGCTGCTATACCACAGCCAACTCACATTTACACATCCTCGTTTCCTCCCAGGACCAGGATCCTGCCTCATTTGGAGCTGACTCCTTGCTGTTAAAATCCTCCAGGCACTACCTTAACGTCCGCTACACTCTACTGCCTTACCTCTACACTCTCTTCTACCGTGCTCACAGCCGGGGGGACACGGTGGCCAGGCCCCTTCTGCATGAGTAAGTTCCTCCCACCTAAGGAAATTTTGTTTTGTTTGGAACTGCTGCCATCTCCAACCCATAGTTGGAGGCAACTTTGGTGATATTGACTCTGTCATAAAACATCAAAGTGAAAATTTTAAAAAAGTCTAGCAGCCATTCAGTTATTCAGGTGTGTGTGTGTGTGTGTGTGTGTAACTGGGACACTCAGTTGGTATTTGTGAGGCTAGTATTTCCTGGATACTACTCGAGGGAGTATATATTTTTTCTTTTTTATTAATTATTTTTTGGTAAATATGTGAATTCCAAATTCTATAACACATTAGAGGGTTTGGGCACCTATGAGCATCTATGCCCATCACTTTCCTAGAGTTTTACCCCTTTACTACCTGACCATTGCCTCTCTTTCTCTTTCTACCCTGTCATTCATGTTGGGACCCTTTTACATCATTATTTTGGTGCATTTCATAAGAAGGTCACCCATCTGTAGTCATATTTTGTGCTTGGTCCATTTTACTAGCCTTCAGGGTAATGCAAATAAAAAAAATTGAGGTTTCACCTCATGCCAGTGAGAATGGCCTAAATCAAGAACTCAAAAAAACAACAATTGTTGGTGAGGGTGTGGAAAAAAAGGAACTCTCACTGTTGATGGGAGAGCAATCTGGTACAACCATTATGGAAAGCAGTCTGGAGAGTCCTTAGAAAACTGGGAATAGAAATCTACTAGGCATTTTTCCAAAAGAACTAAAGTCATCATACCAAAAAGAGATATGCATATCCATGTTTTTAGCAGTGCAATTCATAATAGCTAAACCCTGGAAATAAACTACCTTCCCATCGATGTAGTAGGGATGCTGGGGACATAGCTCAGTGGTTGAAGTGTTTGCCTACCAAGTTCAAGGCCTTGTGTTTGATTCCTCAGCACTGCATAAGCTGAACGTAGTGGTGCATGCCTATAATTTCAGCACTCAGGAGGCTGAGGCAGAAGGGCTGTGAGCTTGAGGCCAGCCTGAGCTACACAGTGAGTTCAAGACCAGCCTGGACTACAGAGTGAGGCCCTGTTTCAAAAAAAAAAAAAGTTGTGGGACTTGGGGAGCCATCTTTGCTCACCACCAACTGATGCTTTTTTTTTCAATCAGAATTATTCTTTTTATCAGTATACTTTTGTGGAATCGGCACCTGTCCAGACTGCATCTTCATCATTGTTACTTCCGTTTTCTTTTATGCACTTTCATTTCCCCCAATCCCCAGATCTCCTTTTGATTTCCACAAAATCCATCTTCCTGCTTCGTATCATCTCTTTTATTTTCTGTTTTCATTGTTTATATTTTGGGTTGCTCATTTAAAAGACAGCATGAAATAATAGAATTGTCTGTGTCTGATTTATTTCACTTGGCATTATGGTTCCAAGATGGTTTCATTTCCCTACAAATGACTCAGATTTCACCTTTATCATAGCAGAATAGTGCTCCATATTTATTCATTTTCTGTTAATGGACATATAGGCTATCTCCAAGATTCAACTGCTATGAATTGTCCTGCTATAAACATAGGTATGCATTTATCTCCAGAGTATGAGGTCTGACTCTTTTGGGAAGATACCTAGTAAAGCTATAACAGGATCAAATGAAATTTCTATTTTTAGTTTTTTTGTGGCATCTCCATACTGATTCCCATAGTGATTGTATTAGTTTACAGTCCCATCAACAATACAGAAAAGCACATTTCCTTCACAAAGTCACCAGCAGTTTTTGTTTTATGAGTCCTTGAAAATATCTGCTCTTACTAGAGTAAGATGGAATCTCAATATTATTTTGATTTGCAATTACATAATGGCTAAAGATTCAGAACATTTTTTCTTGTATTTATTGGCCATTTGTATGTCCATTTTAAGTATCTGTTCATTTCAATTGCACATTTTTTGATTGAGTCATTTATTCTGAGAGGGTCTAAATTTTTGGATTCTTTTTATATTCTAGATATTAGGATTTTGTCCAAGAAAGCTCTTTTATACTTAAAATTTTTAATGCTTTCTTTCCTTATGGTGTCAGGTATGGACCTCTGTGCCTTGTACATGCTAGCTAAGTGTTCTACCACTGAGCTACATCCTTGGCCTTCTTTAATCTTAATTAAAAAGTCTGGTAGGTAGCTTATGATGGTCTCTACTGCAGTGCAGTAGGATGCTAAGTCTCCATTCAAGCCCTAGAAATGAGTCTGTAATTTAAAAATAAATTCTGTTATAAAGGATTTCTAGAACTCCATAATTCTTATTTGTCAACCACTTAACATCTCCAATTTAACTCTACAATTGGACGCTATGAGCTCTTTTTGGTCAAAACACAGTTAATTTCATTATAAGTGTGACAGACAAACCCATTAGGAACCCTATTATATGTTTGTTTGGGGAATAAATTTTTTCCATCTCCTGGAATTTCCTGTTAAAAGGCAGATATGCTAAAACTGTGCTTTATGTGGTATATTTTTGTGATAAGATACAGCTCAGCTAGTGTTTTAAGACATATGGATCATCTTACTTGTTTTTTAAAGGGAAATATGACTAGAATGACAGTTTGGGCCCGGAATTGGAACTTTTGTCCAACCTGAGAGAATAGGAGGCATATATGGACTGAGAAATTGCACCTAGGGTGGTGGGAGGCAGGAGGAAGTAGGTATCACAGAATAACTTTTTGCCCATGAGCAACCTACAGACTTTAGACAGACTGGGGGAGGGGGGGGGACACAGCTGCTGGGAGCAATAGTCTGCTCTTTAGAAACCTGTATCTCTGCTCTCTAGGTTCTATGGAGACAGCAACACGTGGGATGTGCACCGACAGTTTTTATGGGGGCCCGGTCTCCTCATCACTCCAGTTCTGGAAGAGGCAAGTGTTTTCACAGAGGCTAGTGGCCTCTGCTTCTGGTCACCCAAACCCTGTTGTCTTTACTTTATTCCAAACCCATTCCCAATGTCTATAGCCCAGTCACCCCTAAGAGAGTGTGCTGGGGTTGTAGAAAGTGGTATATCTGATACACATTCCCCCGCTCCCCCCAGAAGCCTTTGTTATTGGCCAAGTTCTCTACGAGTATGGAAGCATCTACTGGCAACTCTAGATTTAAAATTGTCCCATGTGTTTTCTGATCGTCCTAGCAGATCATCGCTTGCTTTATGATGTAGCCTCAGGATGCACCATTGACCAGAACTTACTCTAAAGTCTAATCAGAATGTGATCGTTGTTCCCACTGCTTGAAACCTGTGTGATCTGGAGCAAGTTATTGTGCTGGATTCTTGTATATAATGGGGAATAATGATTGCATTGACCATATGAGGCTGTAAATAAGATTAAAAGAGATAGTCCAGGTTGAAGAAATAGTACAGCAGTCAGAGGATTTGCTTAGTGATTTTCCAGAGCCACATAAACTGGGCATGGTGGCGCAGCCTGTAGTCCCAGCATTTGGGAGGCTGAGGCAGGAGGATGTCTGTAGTTCGAGGCCAGCCTTGGCTACTTACTGAGTTTTGGACCATCCTGAACTACAGAATGAGATCCTGTCCTCCCCCCAAAAATGACATAACCAATGTAAAGCTGACATGCTTCCTAAAGAACATGGCTTATTACTATTAGGAAATGTAAAAGAAAGTCATGAGTCAATAACAGAGGGGGAAAGAGGCCATGCTTTTCCTCTCTGAATGTACTTAAGAATTTCCCTAGGGAATCTGAAGATATCCATTTGATTGCCTCAAAACTGTAATCATGAGCGATAATTTTTTTTTTTTTTTAATTTTAGGGTGCAGAGAAAGTAATGGCGTATGTGCCTGATGCTGTCTGGTATGACTATGAGACTGTGAGTAGTTTGGACATTTCTCTTAAACTCTTTGAGACTACAACCATAGCTCAACTGACTTGATGATTCCTGGAGAAACAGCCATCCATGCGTCAGGCGCTGCTGTAGTGTTTTGTCTGGTTTCATAGCAGAGCCTAGATAAAGGGAGCCTAAGTCACAGTTTCAGTGAAATTTGAGAAAACAATAGTTTTGTCTTTTCTTCAGCAGTACTATTGAGATAAAGATTCAATAATATCTCATGTGCAAATATTTGAATCTCATGGGCAAGTTGAGTTTGGTCAGAAATTAGATGATTTGTTCAGAAGTATCAGTTCATACATGTATCTCAAATAGCCACAGCATAGTGTAAAGGCTCTCACAAACCCTCACCCGGCCATAGCTCATGTTGTTCTGAATTTATTTTTTTCCTTCTCTAGTTTGGATGGCTGAGTAGACTATAGTGCAGGCAAGTGGCAAAGGGAGAGCACTGTGGATAACTCAGCACAAGGGTGACCAGTGCAGGCCAAATCAGGCTGATGTGTCTGTATTATCTGTCTGCGTCAGGGTGGCCAACTGGGATGGAGGAAGCAGCATATTGAGATGGAGCTTCCCAGAGACAAAATTGGACTTTACCTTCGAGGAGGCTACATCTTCCCCACACAACAGCCAAATACAACCACTGTGGCCAGGTATAGCATGGCTGGGAATGTCCTTTAAGGGAGAAGGCTGAAAAAGCTGGTTATTTCTGTTCTGTCTATTGACCTCAGGATATTGAGGCCCTATGTCGAGCATCATGAAGACGCTGGCATGCATATGCACGTGTTTGTGCATGTTTGTGCATGTGCATGTGTGAATGTGCATGTGTGTATATGTCTGTTGGTGAGAAAGGTGATTATCAAATTCTCTGCTTGAATTTCCTCTGATCTCAAAAAGCTGCCGATTTAGAGCTTTATCTCAATGGGATTTGAAAACATTTAGTCTCAGTTTGCTGCAAACCCTTTGAATTTTTTCAAAACACACAGACAGTTAGAGCGGTCTTCCTTTCTGCTTTGCTGGGAGGCTGTTGCAGTTTCAGTGCTGAAAGTCTCACAACTCTCGGCTCAGAAGATCTGTTGGTCTCTCCAACCGCCTTAGCCAGACCACCTTCCCATGGTTCTCCACACTTGCCTTGCACATTCTCATTTCTAGAGTTGGAATCCACTGTCCACCCTTGTTTAGCCTCAAATCCCCATTTCCATTTCTGTTGAAACATTTCTTTTTCTCTCCTTTTTCTTTTTCTTTCTCTTCCTGTAATTCGAAGCAAGTTAAAAACTACCTGTTCCTGCAAAACTTAAGACTCAAGTTACTGATTTTTTCATTTATATATGATTCTAAAATTCTAGATTTCACTTCTACTTAAGAGTTACACATTTAAATCTTTGTCTCATTGAAAACAAATTAGCTTATTGACTGGGAGTTCTTGGTAGCTGGAAAACTTTGGTTGTTTTGAACCTTTCGTACCAACTTACATTTTCAAATTATCATTTTTTGAAAATATGCATCAACCCAAATACCAGTTAGTTTCTAGCTCTTCAGCCTCAACCCATTCTGTAACTGAAACCACATTTTTCCCTATAATAAAAATTTTATCTTGTTGCTCTTTTAATTGAGAAGTAGACTTTTAAAAAATTACTGGATGTGGTGCTCAAGGCTAACCAGATTCCAAGTTAGCCTGTATGACTGTCTCCTGTAACACATCAGTGTGTGTATAGACTAGCCATGCCCAGCACATCCTAGGCCCCACCTGGGCCCACTGACCTTACTGCATTTGGACTCTGCACCTATTACCTTTACCAGCAAGCCCAGGGCTTCCAGTGTGCTGGGAAAGCATGTTACCACTAAGCTACACTTCTCCATGTGCACATTTAGTAATCCAAAATGATCTCAGATTTAATCTGGAGGAAATTTTATCCAACTCTGCCAACAGAGGGAGTGCTGCCCCTTGCAATGTCTGATCATTTAGAAATATGTTCTTTTTCTTAGCAGATGTTTATTTTCTTCTTTAATATTGTTAGATGTTTAAATCTTAGTTATTTTATGCTCTGTGATTGAAGATTCTATTTTCTGATGCCCTCATGGGATTAGAGAGCTATAGTTAGTTATTTCCGTTGACTTTCTTTGATATTATCTTTTTTTTTTTTTGAGACAAGGTTTCACTCTGTTGCCCAGGCTTTTCCTAAACTCACTATGAAGTCCAGTTTGGCCTTGAACTCAGTCTGCCTGACTCAGTCTTAGATTCATGGAAGTCCTCCTGCCTCAGCCTCCAGAGGGCTGGTATTACAAGTATGCACCACCACGCCTGGCTGTGTGGTGCTGGGGAATTGAACTCAGGGACTTGATCTTGCTAGGCAAGTGCTTTAACCACTGTGCCATTTGTCCAGCCCGATATTATCTTCTTACCTTATTTATTTAGAGATGTTTTGTTTTTGCAAATACAACGATCTTACAGGCCTCTATGTAGGTTTTCTAGGTGCAATTTACCTTTTTCTTGGTTAAAAACCAGGAACTGAGGCCAACTTATGGCATGTTAGTTTCCTTCAATGATTCTGGCTTCAGGTACTCTACTTTGGATTACAGGCTACGTGGCCCGCTTGCAGCTATATTAGACATTCATTTCGGGTAAATTCCAGGTTTTCTCTACTGTGTTTCCTGTCATTTTAGCTCATGTTTTGTTTTCCTGTTGTTCTGGACTCTTTGCTATATCCTATATATATTTTTTGAAAGCTCAGCAATGACTTTTAATAGAAATAATGAGTTGTAATTTACTTACGATTAAGTAATATATTGGTGTGTGGGTCCTCCAGACTATTCAGCTCACCATACTTGTGGAACTGTCATTGAGGATTCTTGTAGTATCTTAACTTTTGTGTCACTTTTGTTTCTTATTTTGATTATTTGATTAACACATCTAATCTTAAAATATTGGACAAAAGAGGTCAAGAATTCTGATTGTTTCCCCCTAGTATTTATTAATGTGTATTTTTGGTACATAATGGTTACATTAAACATGAGGATTTTGTGCACATACATATTGCATCAACTTCACATTCCCTTTCCTGCTCCCTTATCTTTGTGTCTCCTGGACTTCTTGGCAATGGCAGATCAATACATGGAGTGTAAATGAAAGAGGTAATTTTGTTGCTAGGCACCTGATTTGCATAGTGGAGGCTGATCTGCAAAAGGACAAGGTAGAAAACATGGGACCAGGAAGGGACATTGGAGGAGCAGAGTTGTAAGGTAGTCCAATGTGAAATAAGATTCCCAAGAACAATTTCTTTTGTCTAGTCCCTATATCAATTTCACCCCCTCTTTGAGTTGTGTCTTATGTTCTAAGTTAAAATCAGACAATTAGAATGATTTGTTTTTCTCTCAAACAAAATAATAGTAAGAAACAATATAAGAAAAGTTGCTATTAGATAGACTGACCTCATTTCATATTTTGCTTTCTAAGTAAAAAGGATTCATAGCAGGGAAGTGGCTCTCCCCGGCTGCCACTGCTCCTGTGGGGATAGTCTCTAACACTCTCTTGGTGGTCTATTATTGTTCAAGGTCTCTTTCTCTTCCAGTTGCGTACATTCTAAATAATAGTTACAGCTCCAGTGTTATTGTCCTGAGTGTAGTTATTATTGTAGCTTAAATTATTGCCTCAGAAGTGGATATTTATTGCAGTGTTTGAGGCATTTCTATCCCTGTGACTTTATTGATGCTAGGAAATGAAGCTTCTGTTGATATTTGGTTCACACCTGAAGGAAAACCCAGCTAACTCCCGCTGATAGCTTCCTTTTCCATTAGAAAGCTTATGGAGGCATTTTTGAAAATGCTTGGAGCTATAAGTTTTGTCACTGACATGAATCTTGTTTCCCACAGTCGGCAGAATCCCCTTGGTCTCATCATTGCCCTGGATGAGAACAAAGAAGCAAAGGGAGAACTATTCTGGGATGATGGGGAATCAAAAGGTGAGTGCTGTGCTGACAGTGGCACTGTGTCCACACCTGCATCCTTGATGTATGGCTCTTCCCTCCTGCTGGTCACTGGGCTGTGGAAGAAATCTCACCAAGGACAGTAGCAAAAACTTAGTTGTTGCCATTGAGTGACAGTGATGAGCCACAGATGAAAACATACTCCTACATCTCAGATTTCTCCCTTTGGCCAGTAATCTATGTAACAGGCTCTTATTTTATCATTTGTGGCAAAAGGCAATCCAGACAACCTATGCACAACAAAAGAAAAACAATCAATAAAATGAGAAGGGAACACACAATATTGGAGAGTATTTATGCATACTAGGGTATCTCCTAGCACATACCTGCTAAGGAAGGTTAATATGAAACATAAGGAAGTTTAAAAACCCATAATAAGAGAATAAATAACCTGATTTTTAAGAAGAGCAAATGATCAGAATAGGTGTTTTGTAAAGAAGACCAGACAGCTGGCCATTAGGTATGTGAAAATGTGCCAAACATCACCAGACAACAGAAAAATGCAAATCAAAATTTCCAGTGAGTTATTACCTGGCACCTGTTAGGATGGCTGCTGTGGAAAAGCCAAGAGGTCAAGTTTGGTGAGGATGAAGAGAAAGTGGAACAAACCCTTCCACATACTGGTGAAAATGTGAGTCTGTAGCACCATTATACAATACAGAAATGCGGATTCCTCAAAAATATTAAAGATAGAGCCACTATATGAATCAGAAATTTCATTTCTGAGTTTATAGCCAAAAGCAATGAAAAGAAATGAAATCAGGATGTCAGAGAGATACGTACACACCATGTTCATTGCAGCCAGGATGCAGAGACAACCTGAGTGTCCACAGGTAGATGAATGTATGTCAGTCAGTCATAAATGAAAGCAAATCCTGTCGTTTGTGATGTCAGGCACTAGGTATAAGGTATGAGATTCGTCCTGAGGTGGGCGGCCAGCCTCACTGTTGTTCTTCTGCTTTCAGATACTGTGGCCAATAATGTTTTCCTTTTATGTGAGTTTTCTGCCACGGAAGTAAGTAACATGATTTTATGAATTTTAGGTGTGGGTGCTTGTGTGACTGTATTAGCACAGCTGTGTATGTATGTATATAATTATATTTGTAGCTTCTTTGCATTACAGACTGTAGGTGAACACATATCTAATTTGTAATTACATCATCTGTATTATCAAACAGTGACAATAATACTGATAAAGCAGCTAGGGTTTCTAAAGACAATTTTCCCCGACATCTTTGTATGTATGTATGTTCCTGATGATGACTTTTTTCTTAGAGTATTTTAAAAAATAAGTTTTTACACCTTGAGCACTCATTAGTAGAGGAAGTGAGGGGCCTTTCAGAGAAGCAGGGAAAAATCTGGTCTAGGAATAGCATTTAAGTAACTAGAGAATTTGTGTATTGCAGGCAAATCTTTGCTCTTGATTGTTTTGCAGAACCGCTTGGATGTGACGATTTCTCAGTCGACCTACAAGGACCCCAACAACTTATCATTTCAGGAGATTAAAATCCTTGGGACACAGGAGCTTAGCAATGTTACTGTCAAACACAATGGTGTCTTAAGTCAGACATCTCTCAAAGTCACTTATGATCATAACCTGAAGGTAACACTCTATTTAATTAATGTGTTTTTCCCCCAAGAATTCTTTATAGAATCATGATGTTTCCTGCTGCCAAGGTGCATGCGTTGGCAAAGCACTTAGGTGCTGTGAGCTCCAGGGTGGGGGAGTCAGAGCGCTAGGAAGGAAATGGAGTGGGAGGAGATGCTTGAGTTAGGATGAGTTGGGGGCTACTCAGACATGGGAGGAAGGTAACATGGTATTTCCACCCTTGCTGTCTTCTGGACACCTCAGTGTTCTGCTTGCCTGACTAGCTTCACTTACAAGAAATAGTTATGGTGGCTGCACAAAGAGCAGAGTCAGGAAGTAGGGAAGAGAGTTGGAGGAGAAAGAATCTGGAAACTTGTGGTGGAGTTAGGATGTAGGTGTCCTGTGAATTAGAGCTTAGATGGACCTTCTGCTTTATTGTATATTTAATATATACAGGCCCTTATTCCAATACATGTGTTCTCAAGAACTACTTTTAGGCATTTTGCCGTGTCTACTTATTTGTTTAGAGGATAATTAAATTTTCATTGGTTGCAACCAGATCTGAAACTCCTGAGTGGCTTGTAATAAGTTTTCCTGATCCCTAGCATCATGAGGAATCCTTTCTTCAAATGGTGCTCACCACAGGTACTCACAGACTCCACTCCTGTCATTGGAGCTGCTGAGTCAGTATGGCTTGTGAGGGACCTTGGCAAATTTGAGAGAAACAAATCCATTTAGTCATATGATGATATTTTTAGTAACTTGACATTTTGTCCTGACAGGTCATGTTGATGATGTATACATTATGAAGTGAGAAATAACTTAGTACGTGCCTGATTATATATACAGCAAGTCATTTGAAGGATGCATATGTGAAAATGTGCCCTACTCTTGTTTGCAAACTAAATCGAGTAACTTTGGTGTCTTAAACTGATATAGCAAAAAGGGAGCATTTTATATGAGGAAGTAAACTAGTAGTGTATTCCACAAATGGACTCCATTTTCCTTGAAAGAATATTTTGCCTAGGTAAAGCATTCTCAGGTGAATGGGAACAAAATAAGCCAAGTAAAGACTCTGAGTAGCCTTTCCTCATCAGTCTTGTTCAACAAGCTTAGATAGATTTACTCCTGAGAGGAGGTGAAGTTGGAGATGAGAAAATATGTGGCTAGATTTTGAAGGATCTAAAGTTCCAGAATAAGAAGATCATATTTGTTTTAATTCTCAAAGGATCTGATAAAGATCCTTGATACTAGGCTTTGTTGGAGGTGGAGATGGTGGATGAAGATTATTAGCACTGAAAAGGACAGGATGGGAAGCCTGGGAAGATACTCGGAGAAAAATGATAATCCTCAATGTGGAATCTTATTGTTTGAGGGAAATAAAAATATTACTTGTAGAAAGTGCTATTTAAGTCTGCCAAAATGAAATCCATGAATCTATGGAACTAACATGCATTGGTAAAACTGTGGTAAAAAGTCTACTTGTGATATGTGGAAGAACCATCGCCTTGGGCCCTGACCTGGATGAAAAAAAATTATCAAACAAGACAATGTGTCTGAAATGTAAAATATGTGAATCGATGGATGGGACTTAAAAATAATTCCATGTTTTAAGCATCTAGCTTTGGAAAAGTGAGGGAAGTCGAATGTTAGAAATAAAAGGAAACACAATGGTTTTTTTTAGCTCATAAATTTGGAACTGATTTCAGCCAGGAAGGATTGAAACAATTTTTTTTTTCTCAGATTCCACTGAAAAATGATAATTAGAACCCAACTGACATGGCTTACTGCTTTGTTTTGTCCCATTTTTTCATTTCTTCTTCATTTTCTTTTCCAGTCCAGACCCAAGAGAATACTGGTTTGGGAAATGGAGGACAAGAGTGTAAACTCAACTTAGGAGGTGTAAAAAAAAAAAGGTTTTCTTCTAAAATTAAGAGGAGAAGAGGAATTAGAGAAGAAAAGAATAGGTTTATATTTGACCTAATTCTTTCCATATTATAGTGTACAAGACTGTGACAGAGCAATGACATTTGGCCTGTTGCCACCGAAGAGTCTCCCTAGCATATATACAGCTCTCTCTATATAAACGTATTACTTAGATTATCGATAATCTCCTCTGATGTCTATTTTTTCCTAAAACATGTTCTGATTTTGCAAGACCTTTGATTTGAGGATGAATTTTCCTGTGACCTCCCATTCCTACAGGTCGCCATTATATCAGAAATTAACCTTGTTCTGGGAGAAGCATACACGGTGGAGTGGAGCCTAAACATCCGGGATGAGGAAAAGATAGACTGCTACCCCGATGAGCATGGTGCTTCTGAAGCCAACTGCACTGCCCGTGGCTGTGTCTGGGAGGTAATGACCACGCTGAAGGTGTTACTGCACACCCAAATCTCTGCTTTAGTCTGCAGCACCTGTGTATCTACTTTACATCCACATAAAGGCTATCCAAAGGAACCTAGTTTGAATGGGAGATTAGGAGGGGCTAGAAGTGGGATGTTCTTATTAAATGTTTTGCTTAGAGATTGGTAGTTTAACATTTTGATACTACTAAAGAGTGTGCACTCATATCTATCTGTCTGTCTGTCTGTTTATCTATGAGTGATGTAGGGCCTTGTCTTCATGTAAAGTGCTTTTTATAAGTGTATTTGGAAACCCTGGGACCACAGCCTGATTTATGATATTGATTTTGTAGGAATCCAGCTCTCCTGGGGTCCCTTTTTGCTATTTTGTGAATGATCTGTACTCCGTGAGCAATGTTCAATATGACTTGCATGGGGCCAGTGCTGACATCTCCCTAAAGTCTTCTGTTTATGCGGATGCCTTCCCCTCCACGCCTGTGAGCCCCCTCCACCTGCAAGTAACCTACCACAAAGATGAAATGCTGCAGTTTAAGGTAAACACAGTATGTACCTCAGGTACTGATGTGGCCCTTTTCAATGTTGTTTTAAATTCTGTGCTTTCATAGACTAGGTGATAATCTTAACCCAAAAAACAATGAAAACTCATGATAGAACAGTGGGACATGTTCTTATTTGTGGTCAAAAAGATTACTGTGGCTGTTGTAGGGAAATGTTTAGAGAGAGAGTGGGAAATGAAGACTAGATTTAGGAGGCTTCCAGTTAGGTAGGGACGATGCAGGGACTGAAGTCGAACCAGGTATGTGAAGGGTGATGGACAAGTGTATGTGCTGAGATGGAGAAGGTGGAATTACATAATCCAATGATTGATGACAGGCAGGAGGTCAGGAAGAGGAGAGCTTGGTGAGTGATTTCCAGGCTTCTAATTTGTGTCTGTGTGCGGATGATGGTGAAGATAACTAAAACGAGAAGCTGACAAAGTTGGTGCTCACACAGGGGAGGATGATGCATTCAGTCTAGACTCTGAACTTGAGATATCAGTGAAGTAAACACCATAGCCAATGACTTCTCTTCCACGGCTTATTTACATCTATAGACTAGAGATAAACTAGCTGTTCTTATGTACAAGCTTATCCAGGACAGGAATTTGTCTTGTTCTGGTCCATCTAACACAAACTCTAGTAGATTATAAACACTCAAACATTTTTTCAGAGAGTTAAAAAAAATCAGGCCAAGCCGAGCTCAGTGGTACAAGCCTATAGTTCAGCACTCTGGGAGACTGAGGCAGGAGGATCACAAGTTTGAGCTCTGTCTAGGTAACTTCGCCGCTTAGTGAGACCCTGTTTCAAAAACAAAATAAAACAAAGCAAGAGAAAAAAACTCAAGCAGCGTGGCCCTGCCTAAAAGGTTCGCCCATCTGACATCAATGAGGACTAAAACAAGACGACGGTCTCGGGTTGTCATCTTATCATACCATTGGTGTGTGTTAGGAACCTAATTAGTTTAAATAATGAACTTCGTCTAATTAGTTTAAATAATGAACTTCGTCTAAACCCAAAGAATAAATAAATAAAAGGAAAAAAATAAAAGAGTGACAGGAGGAGAGAGAGAGAGAGAGAGAGAGAGAAAGAGAGAGAGAGAGAGAGAGGTATTTTTTGTGTAGAGGGAAAGCAGATCTTAGAGGGTAGCAAGAGGATGGGAAAGGATAAGTGAAGTAAGAATGATCAAGACATGATGTTCATAGGTACCAAGTCCTCAAGTTGAATGTAACTATTATGTAGCACTTCTGCATCTCACATATATATTCGTACTGATACAATAATCTAAATAAAAACTTAAGTTTGAACTTGCTTTGGTTTCTAGCCCACACTCCTGCCTATACTAGCTCTTCACCACACAGTGTCTCTCTTCTTCTGAGCTCACTTTAACACTCCGTACTTTTGTGTTTGTTATTTCTTTACCAAGATGACTTCATCTCTTTTCTGTATTTTGTTAGTAGCTATGAACTTCTTAATACTCAGCCTTCAGTTATCTCATTAAACCACTTTCATTCTCCCAGAGGCAATATTAGGAATTTCTCTCCCTGTGATCTCATAGCATTTCTCTGTAGTATGATATTAACTCAACCATGCAAGTGTTGTGAATACTTTTTTCATTTCCTATTAGCGGGTGTTCCTCAAAAACAATAAGCTTGGCTACTTCAGTTTATATCCCTGGTGTCTAGTACAGTATTAAACAGGGATACAGTAGGTACTGAAAAAATCAATTTATATGTTACTATCTGAGAGGGTTATCTATGAATATTTTAGTTGAAATGAGTTTATATTTTAAGGAAAAAAATTTAATTCTGACAAGTTTCTAAGTATTTGCATATACTGCTGTACTCCCACATAAAATGATAAGTAATATGTTAATAAATACCATGCTAGAATAATTTTTCTTTTTAGCACTAATGTAAACAGAATGTGTTATTGTAATACAGACCTTTAAAATGAACTATGATGGAATCACCTCAAATTTTTAAATTTGGCATTGTCCTGTGTTTTACTAATTAAAATCTCAGGTACAGTGAGCTTAAATGAATAAAAAATAGATTATCCAGAATTCATTGTCAGTAATGTCAAGGTTGTGCTAAGGGTATAAATTCCAGGAGTGCTATCCTCACCTGAAATTTTATAAAATGACAGATAATAACTGTACATCTTTAAGGTGTATATTGTGAGGTTTTGGTACATTTTGCACCTTATAAATTGCTCAATTCAAGATACTTAGGTTACCAATCATCTTAATCATCTATCATTTCTTTGTGATGAGAATGTTAAAAATCATTGCTTCTACTAATAACTATTCTGAATTTTATGGTATAATGTTAACTATGGTCACCTTCAATATAATACCACAGCAGAATTTATTCAATCTACGTCCTTCCATAAGATTATTTTTTTCTCCTTAGATTTATGACCCCAATAACATTCGTTATGAAGTCCCAGTTCCTCTGAATATACCTAGGGTTCCATCCAGCACTTCTGAGAGTCGGCTCTACAACGTCCTCATTAGGGAGAATCCCTTCGGAGTTGTCATTCGTCGGAAGAGTACAGGCACTGTGATGTAAGTGTGCCCTCCTCTGATGCGGAACTGCTGCTTAATTTGTACATTCCCTGCCAGTGAATTTTCTTGGTGATTCCCCGGCTCAAAGCATGATAATATTCATTTTTAGATCCACACACAAGTAATTTGGGAAATGTAGCTCTTGTAGGAAATCTTTTGCACCCTGAGAAAAATCACAGATGTAATTATGTGTTCCTGAGAATGCACCCACCCAGTGTTTCTAGGGTGCCTTCTCTATATTAGTGCTATCCTAAGTATTTTGATTTTAAGCAGATGAGGTTGCTTGTCTTATTAAAAAGAAACAAGATAATTCATGTTGTACCCTAAAGATAGAGTTGAAACAGTGACAGTTGCTATGTAGGAAAAAGAGCAGGGTAAACACGGTTAAAGGAGTACTGCTTTTAATACTGAAGTCAGAATAGATTACTGTACGGAGGTGGTGGCACTTGAAATGTCACGTGGGTGTGGGGAAGAGTATACTGCATGGAGCTCGGTGAGAAAGGGAAAGGAAGTGCAGGTAGAGGGCATAGTGAGTGCGCAGACTGTGACACAGGTCAGAGCCTGGCATGTGGAGGGACAGAGTCCAGTGCCATGCATGAAGACACAAGTACTAAGATGTAGTATGGGAGGGCTCAGATCACTCATAGCTGGGTGGGATTCATAAGGTGTTTTCAAGAGACGTCACTGGAGAATGTGCACGGTGCGTGACACACTGAGGACGACTATTTTGTTTTGCTTTCCCCCATTTTATTAATATATATGCTATACACAATGATTATATTGAGCTTCAGTATTTTGTGCACATACATGTCACATCAACAGTACAATCCCTTCTTTTTCCCCTTCTTGGTCCTCCCTCACGCTCCCTATCCAAGCCAACTCCCACTACCACACCCATTTAGTGTTGTGGATTGCCTGTATTCTGGGTTTCTTGCTTCACTAAGCACGATTGCCTCAAGTTGCATCTATTTACCTTCTAAGGCCTCAAATCTGCCTGGTTTTGTGGAAGACATTGTGTAAATATACTACAATTTTGGTATCCATTGGTATGTTGAAAGGTATTTCAGCATCTTCCATGGTACTTTTAAAAAATATTGTGTGCCTGAGGGAAATGAGTCATGGGGGAGCCACAGTGGAAGGCAGGGATGGTATGGAGGGTAGCGCATGGCACAGTGGGAAGGGAAGGGTGTTGTGTTGAGAGGACAGCAGGGAAAGGAAGCAGGGACAGAGAAAGCACAAAAAAAAAAAAAGAAAAAAAAAAAGAAAAAAGCAAAGGGTGGATGACTCCTGGGCAAGGGTTTCTGTGATATTTTTGGGCACACACTCTTTGTGTTCTCTTTGGGAGATGAGCAGGGTCTGGTGGGTGGGAATCAAGGCTGTCATTGTCCTTGGAAGTTCAGATGCTTCAAGCCAAAAGAAAAGCTAGTATTCTTTCACATCTATCACTTCACATTGCAGCTGGGACTCGCAGCTCCTGGGCTTCACCTTCAATGACATGTTCCTCCGCATCTCCACCCGCCTGCCCTCCACCTACATCTACGGCTTTGGGGAGACCGAGCACACAGCCTTTAGGAGGGACTTGAACTGGCACACGTGGGGGATGTTTTCTCGTGACCAGCCCCCGGGGGTAAGCACTGAGTGGAGTCTGCCTCTCTGCCTCTCTCCACCCTGCTGGTGCATCATCTCTCTGTACTCCAAGATGGCCGTTACATTCTGCTCTTAGACAAGCACGTCCATTCTCAGGGGCCTTTGTCTCTCATGTGCTTAACTTATCTCTAGAGAAGACAAGATCCTTCTCAGAAAACAGATTTTCTTGAGTTTCTCCAGACATGATGTTCTCTAGCCTCATGCTCTTTCTTTCCCACGACTCAGTACAAGCTGAATTCCTATGGTGTCCACCCGTACTACATGGGCCTCGAGGAGGACGGCAGTGCCCACGGAGTGCTCCTGCTCAACAGCAATGCCATGGGTAGGATGACCACACACTTACTTTGAACAACTTTAAAGGATGTGTGACCTACTTGCTCCTTAAGTAAAAAATTTCAACTTGTGGTAATTGCTTTTTTTCTGTATGCTTGTTTTTTGTTAACCCTGTTTACCCTCTCTATTATTTTCTTCCAGTGATATGTCATCAAAAGTTTTAATTCAACTTTTACCAAAAATAACATAAGTAAAAATAACACATGGAGTTCCAAATATTCTAGAGCTCAGCTAGTGTTAGCCAACTATATAATTTTAATAATTGTGAAGCTACAAGGTAGATCACTTTGTGGTGTAAGGGACTGAAGATAATATACATGATACATAGTAATTAAACAGAGGGCTGGGGGCATAGCTCAGTGGTTGAGAGCGCTTGCCTGACAAGTGTGGGGCCCTGGATTTGATTTCCCATCATCACATAGGCTGGGTGTGGTGGCCCATGACATGCCTGTAGGAAATATATGAATTAATTGAAAACATGGGCCTACACCATTAGGCCTGGCTCAATTTTAAAAAATGAGTGGCAAATTGGGATGCTAGTAGTGGAAAAAACAGGCATATAAAATGATAAAATATGAATATTGTCCGTACCTGAGATAGGAATATTTATTATTGTCATTCTTCTTATTTGACAATGTACAAAGGTCAAATAAGATACTATTATTGGGTGAGACCAGATGAAGTTTACATTGCAACACTTGGAACTATTTCTGTGGCTTTTAGTGAGTTTTATACTATTCCTAAATAAAAGTTATAATAGCAATTTTAAAGGAGCAGATGACAAAGCATATAATATGACAATATGGAACACCAAGGGGGAATATCCTAGGATAGTTACTGTGGACTTCCTCGTATCTTCTTTCATTGTGCTTAGATAAAAGTTCAGAATATCTGCTCTTAATGTTCTCAAGTGGAAGGAGGTCAAGGGTTTCAGGGCTGATTTCACACCTTGAAACTTCTCAATTTCTTGACATTTTCTTATCTTTCAGATGTGACATTCCAGCCCATGCCTGGCCTCACGTACCGCACCACAGGAGGAATTCTGGACTTCTATGTGTTCTTGGGGCCAACTCCAGAGCTTGTCACTCAGCAGTACACTGAGGTAGGATGCTATCCATTTGGTTCCTAGTATTTATATAACCATCCCATGTTTCAGAAAATATATCATTACTGTAGGTCTCACCTGATGACAATTTATTTTTTTCCAGAAACAGGTAGATTATAGAATAAGTCATGATACATGCTCATGTATTGGAAAAATACCCTTAAGTATTGCAGAATACTAGTAGTAGATATGATATCAGTGATAGCGGTTAGGTTAGTGGTAGTAGAGGATGTGGTGGCAGAGGTGGTGATGGGGGGATAGTTTGGTGGTGCTGAGAGCAGTGTGGATGGGAGTGGTTGTGTGAGTGGTAAGAGTGGTTATGGAGGGTTAATCGTGGTAGTCGTGATGGTGGGAGTGTGAAGGTGGAGGGATGATGATGGTTATTTGGTAGTGCGGGTTCTTATGATGATAGGTTATGTTGGAGGTGATGGCAGTGATGTTAGTGATGGTGGTGGTGGTGAGAATCAGGATGAAAATCATAGTGGCTTTGGTAGTGTTATTGCTGGAAGGTGTAGTGGGTATAGTTGGTGGTCATGGTGAAGAGGGTGGTGAGTGGGTGGGGTTGGTGATTGTATTGGTGATGCTGGGTGTGGTGATAAAGATAAAGGTCACGATGGTGGTGATGGTGATGACCCTGGTGATGTGGGTAGTGACGGTGGTGGTGGTGGTCATGAGTGCGATGGTGACCATGGAAGTGAATATGGTTGTGAGTAGCAATGACAGGAGTGGTTCTGTGGTAGCAACAATTTTTGTAATATGTACATCATCAAGCTATCACTGTGAGGCAGAGCACATCATATATATTGATTCACTGAATTATAATTACGCATGGTACAACATATACTACTAACACCAGTTTAGATGTGAAGAAACTGAAATGCAACACTTTATCTAAAGTTTTTCAAGGTCACACATTGTGAGGTGGGTAAAACCTGTATGCAGAACTATCCTCTGGATTCTGTGCTCTTATTATGTTTAAAAAATCCATAGGAATCGGTAAAGCTCATGTCTAGAATTCTTGGAGAATAAGCTCAAGTCTAGCAGAAAGATTTCCACAAAGAATCTCAGTGGGTTGGGCTGGAAAAATGGCTCAGCGGTTAAAAGCGCTTGAGCAAGGTTAAAAGCGCTTGAGCAAGTGCTAAGCCAAGCGCTAAGTACCCAAGTTCAATTCCCCAGCACCACATAAGCTGGGCGTGGTGGTGCACGCCTGTAATCCCAGCAATCAGGAGGCTGAGACAGGAGGATTGCCGTGAGTCCAAGGGCAGCCTTGTCTCTGAAGTGAGCTCAGGACCAGCCTGGACAACAGAGCGAGACCCTGTCTCAACCAAACAAACAAACAAAAAAGAATCTCAGTGGCTCTGAATATCCTCAGTTTATCTCTGGATTTGAACTTGTTGAATGTCTAAGTGGGGGAATTGGGAGTAAAATTCTTATTCATGCAAAACTTCAATCTAGTTTCCTTTGGACTATAATAATATCAATATTTTCTGTGTGTTCTGCAGGTGATTGGTCGGCCTGTGATGGTACCTTACTGGTCCCTGGGGTTCCAGTTGTGTCGCTATGGATACGAGAATGACTCTGAGATTGCCAGCCTGTATGATGACATGGTGGCTGCCCAGATCCCCTATGTATGTATAGGTCATGGTGTCCTAGGTCTGTGACCTTGTACCTAAGTCAGGTGTCTTACTGTCTGGAATTGTTTTTCTTATTTTTGGGAAGTTTAACAAAGATACAAAGGACTTTTTCACATGGTGCTGCACTGAGCCTCAGACCTTCATGGTAATACCCATGAAGGCCTTGCTATTGTCCCTGTCATACAGCACAGGCAATCAGAGACTTGTAGTGAGAAGGGGAATTGGTTCCAGGGCTCCTGTTGCCATATCATGCTCCTTTTTTCAAGGCACTTAGTGACAAGCTTTGGTTCTATAATCAAAAAGAATCTACATATTTAGTGTATTTACCCAAATGAACTGAGAGTATTAGGTGTGGAGCTTTGTCCTCAGTTCCAGCATTTGGTGGTGGCGACAGTGGTCTGAATGCTCTCAGGTGATGTGCAGATGTGTGGTATCCTAGCTAGCATGGGTGTCTGGCCAGGTACACAAAGAAGCAGACTCTGTACTTCAACTGAGGATCAGAGGGGCCCATTAACCAGAACTCATCCAAAGGCCACTTTGATATCAAATTTTATTTTAATTCCACATTAAGCAATTTTTTTCATTAATGAAAAGTGTTAACATATCTATCAATATATTATATTAGTAAGAAAAAGTATCTGATTCTTCATAAAATTTGATACTATGAAGGTATTAAAAGGCTTGGTGTTGCCTTTTATAGTGTATTTGCATCCGTATGTTACTAAGACAAGATTATTTACTTTATCTTCTCTGAATATTAACCAGTGAAACTACGGGCAGCTCCCTGGAGCAGGTCACTGCAATCCCTCCCAATATCTGCACTTTCCCATCCACTGCTTTGTTTTCCTCATAAAAACCCCTTAAAAGATAACAGCACATCCTGCCTTTATCATTTTCCTGATTTAGACATCTTTTTCCAGTTTGTGTGTAAAATTTGAACATAAATTATTGGATTTTCAATGTCAGAGTGGGTTATAAGCGTCAGAAAGAAACCTTGTAAATTCACCATCTGTCGTGGATAGTGGTTCCCCTCAGGATGCTGCTTGCACCCCTCAGTCCCTCAGTTTCCCTGTGTGCCCCCGCAGGATGTGCAGTACTCAGACATCGACTACATGGAGCGGCAGCTGGACTTCACGCTCAGCCCCAAGTTTTCCGGGCTTCCAGCCCTCATCGATCGCATGAAGGCCGACGGGATGCGGTTCATCCTCATTTTGGTCAGTCTCTGTGAGAAGGTGCGGGGTCTACCTGGGGACTGGATGGGCGGTGGTAGAAGCACCCAATACTATGGTCACAAAAAGTATTCCAGTTACAGTATAAGAGAAGTATATTTCTAGTCATTTACTGAAACTCTGTAGTTTGTTTGAAGGCTAGTGATTCCCCATTGAAAGTTCTCCTTTCTTCTGTTGCGTTTTTATACCATGGTTCTCATTTATCCCCTGACCTCCACTTTGGTTTCAGGACCCAGCCATCTCTGGCAATGAGACCCAGCCCTACCCTGCCTTCACTCGAGGTGTGGAGGATGATGTCTTCATCACGTTTCCAAACAATGGAGACATTGTCTGGGGAAAGGTATGGTCTAAGTGGTTACCTACTTATCCCCTGTCCCTGGGAATCTCTTTCTACTGTTGGTGTGTTTGTGCGTTTCAGTTTTTGGCTTTTTTTTTTTTAGTACTTTTTTCAATCAATATTTGCTGCTACAGTTAAGAATTTTGGGGCTCCTCTTTTCTCTATATCTGTCCTACAAGATATTTTAAGTATTATTACTCCTAAGGCTATTGCTTTTATATTCTTAGGAAATAAATTACATAATGGGTATATGTGTGGTGCATTGCTGTTGAACATTTGTCTCCCCACAGGTCTGGCCTGACTTCCCTGGTGTTGTTGTTAATGACTCCCTAGACTGGGACAGTCAAGTGGAGGTAAGAGGCCTTTGGTGTATACAAGGTGAAGTTATTAAAGCCAGGAAAGGGAAGCCATATCCAGGAAATTAGATATGGGTTTGAAAATGAGAAACTCTTACATACGTCCTGGGCACATGACTTGATAAATGGTCCTAGTAAAGAGGAACTATATCCTGTATATCAATCTGTGTGCCAGTTCTTTACATGGAACAATAGTTTGCTTCCAGTGAGGACGCAAGCGTTACTTTTGTTTGGATTGAAGACTAGACAACTTACCTTTTTTTGCTAATGTTTTAGAGACATACTAGTGATTTCAAGCCAAGCTAGATTTCAAGATCCCGTGGAATTTCCCTGACAGATTCCTCCAATAATGGATACTTTCCTCAAATTAGCAAATTTCCTATTGTTGTTGTTGTTGTACTTGTTACTTTCTATCCCTATGAAATAGAGTTCATCTTGAATGATTGATCCCCTTTCTTGTACATGTATTCTTTCATTTTTTTCACAGACATGTTTCTGCATACTCATTCCTTTACATAAAGGAGAATATGAATATGTCTTTCTTGCCCATCTTTTCTTTGGTTTCTCAATCTTGGTTTTACATCTGATTCTAGCATTATGGTAAAATTTTCTTGTAGGAACAGATCTTGCTTATTATGATTCTAGGTAACTCATGCTTGTGAACCTGAAATTTCCCCAGCTTCACTAAGCATTGGTTGCCTGAATGAATACACATTTTCTTACTGCTCTAGGAAACTCCAGGCCAAGGTACGTCTCCAGTGAACTGATGCAGCCTGTGTGCTTTGTTATCCATCCTTCTGAGAATATCTCTGAGAAGGGGTCTCTTGGAGGGGTAGGGGCTCTTCTGGAGAACCTGTACCTTGTCTTATCTTCCTCTTCAATGATCTTCCTCTACAATGATCACTCTCTCTGGATTGGAACTGTCACAAGGCTACTGTAGCCTGTGCAACCTCCACAGAATTTCAGAGAAATCAATGAACAGGTCTTTTTGCTAAGACTTCTGCATAGGCCTGACGGGAATAAGCAGCTAGTCTCTGTGTGTGGAGGAGAGTGGGTGAGGGTGTAGTGTCCTTGGATTCTATCAGGATCAAGGATTAATAAATATATGAGTGTTATGGAAAAAAGCACAGCTATTCTGAATTCAGTTATTAGGCTCATAAGGCTCAAGGCAAAGATCCTTTAAGGAGCTCGTTCCAATGCACATAGAATTCTATTTAGTAGATAAAGGTTTGGGGGAAAAACTCCAGACAGCAGGGAAAGGAATGATAGGAGTTGAGCTATGTAATTATGCCTTAGCCAAGTAGATGAATTTTCAGGGCTAGTGACGAATCTTAGAGGAAAGATAGACATACTTGAAATTTCATAGTCTGGAGCCCAAGGGCCCATCCTCTGCTATTCTTAGGATATTATTTTATGAGAACAGATAGCATTGTAAAGCAGTGAAGCACAGTTGCCTGGTATTGGTCTCTGACCTCCTGGATTCCAGTTGGCACCAGAGGCACTGTAGGTACAAAATGAAATACCTACATCTGGGAAGACCTTACCTGGCCATGGGATTATGTGTCTTTACTTTCTGACAACAGATACAGCAAAGAAAACAAAAACTGACTGGGGCAGCTTTCTTATACTGGTAGGAATGTGTCAGATTCAGTTCAGTACTATTTTTCTTTTGTCTCCTTTTGAACTATTTCTCTCTCTCTCTCTCTCTCTCTCTCTCTCTCTCTCGCTCTCTCTCTCTCTCCTATCTACCTGTTCTCTCCATCACTTCTCACATTCTCACAGAGGAGCACTTCAAGCTTGATTGTCTGACATCCCAAATAGACACAGGAACATGCCAGCCAGAGACATTCAGGGACACAAGCTCCCTGACTTCTGTGTCTTCCTCCAGCTGGTAGAGGGTCTATTTCATCAAGTATGGGTTTGGCCACTCCATTAGAACCAGTACTCTCCCCAAATAAGAAGGTTGTTTGGAAGTCTGCGGTTATCCAAGAGACTGGAGAACACAATGCGACCTTCAGTGGGTAGTCACCAGAGACGCCCATAGCTTGGATTGCAGAGTGTTCTTCACAAAGATTTCCATTGCTCTGAATGACAGTTTTACCTGTGATGAGAGATACCATCAGGAGGGGACACAATATGTTAGGTATCTTATAAGAGATTCTTAGATAGATAATTATAAATATAAGACTCACACGATGAGCCCTGTGAGGATGAGTTTCTTAATGTCCAAGTATGACTTTGATGAGACTGGTATAAAACAAATAACATTATGGAAGGCAAATATCTGAGTCTGAAGCTTGGCAAATATCTGAGTCTAAAGCTTGGAGATTTAATTTATGAAGTCATTTTGGTTTGGGGTCCAGGACCCCAAATTGCATTTGGTAGCATGCAGTGGATGGTGGCAAGTAATACTGTATTCAGCCATCCAGGCTGCATGTCTTTATTTGAATATCAGTATAAATGCATCTAGAAACAATTATGCAAGAGTTGAACATAGACAGCACGAAGCAGAGCCAAAGCCTTGGAGAAGGCCAGACATATATGTACTACATAGTTGTCCATCATCAGAACAGAACCTAGTGAGATTAATAAAACACAGTTGGCCTTATTTCTCATTTGCATCTCACAGGAGGTACGATTCTGTTTCAGGCAGACCTGGTAATGATTGTTCATTCTAATCTTTCACTATTCTGTGCATCCCACTATTTCTGACCTTGCCTGAGCTGAAGCCCTCTCTTACTGGTGAATGTACTTTTTGCCTAGTTCCATATATCCTACTTCAGTTTTCAAACCCAAGGTATCCCGAGATTCCCATCGTTGTGGCATCTTTCCCTCTCTCCTTCTCTGAGCCACATTTGGGCTTATGGTTCTATTTCTCTTTTCTGCTCTATGTTCCTGTTTTCCTTTTTCTCTAGACATGTAGGTTCCAACTTTATTTTGAGATGTGCATTCCCCTCAATCAAATCTTTTTTCTATTATTTGTCTATAGAATTTATAGCTACTTTCTGCTGCTAAGATGTGGGAATTAATAAGCATGTATTACTCATTATTATTTATTCATTATTATGTCAGGTTCAAGGCTAAGGGCTGCAGGACATGTAAATATCTATTAGGACAATAAAAGGCCATGTCCTTCTTCTAAGAAAGCATACAATAAATATTAAGAATGATACCTTGGGTATACTTTTTGTAAAATGTTTACGTTCATTCAGTTCTCTTTGTGTGGTAGTAAGAATTGAGCTCATGGGGTGCTAGACTGTTTCAACTTTTCCTTTCTTTTCTGTCCTTTACTCAGATTTTTATGTAGTTGAAATTACAGGTGTGTGTCCCTATGCTTGGCTAAGAAATTGCTTTTATTGTTTGATGGAAGATGAACAAGGAAAGAGGTAGAAACTTCTTTCTTAAGTTCTTCCCCTTTATATTATACAAGGCTGCAATTTTCCCGTGATTCTGAAACCATAAGAAACAAAAATGTCTGTAGTCTATATCATGATGTATAATCTTACCTGTTCCCCTCATTCCAGGTGGGGGTGCCATCTAGATGTTTCTCCCAGTCTGCTACAGTGCATCTGGTGACTGTTCTTTGTAATTGCAGTCTTTTCTGGATCCAACCTGTTTTTGAACAGTGCTTAGGAAAATAGAGGAAAGATGTGAGGGCTGAGCATTTGGAGCATGGGCGACTGAGTTCTGGTTGTTGATTGTTACCACTCACATTGATAAACAGAAAAAAACAGTCTATTGATGTCTTTCGAATGCTGAAAGGAACATAATTTATGCTTATTTCTGTTCTTTATGCTGTATATGTTTTTTTCACACCAAGAGTTTTTAGCCTCTGTTTAGATTTTTCTTACTGTATACCATCATGTGCTGCTTGTTTTAGCATCAATTATATTCATTGTAGGTGTCTTTTTGGTGTCTAATATATTTTTTTTGAGAAAAATAAATTGTATTTTATTTTTACAGCAATACCGAGCTTATGTGGCCTTCCCAGACTTTTTCCGTAATTCCACTGTTTTGTGGTGGAAGAGGGAAATTCAGGAACTCTACACCAATCCTCGGAATCCAGAGAACAGCATGAAATTTGATGGCATGTGGATTGTAAGTGTTTGCATGTTTGTGGAAATGAGGAAGTAGTGTGCTTATCTTTGTATTATTTAACACATGGCTCCTTAACCTGTAGCTAAGAGGATAATTGCTGTCCAAGAAAGATTTTGGGAAAATTAGAATGAAATTCCTCCAAATGAGAGTGAAACAGCCTGGTATTACTTAGACTTTTTATCTGCTTAAAGTTCCTCCTGTCAGTTTTCCTGGGGAAGTACTAGGAATTCCTTGGAAATTTGCTTACACAGAAGGAGATTTTTAAATTTTTAAAATTTTACATCCAGCAGGGGTTAATTGGTCTTTCTAGCCAGCTTTCACCTGGATTTGGTGAGTCTTCCTGGGCAAGCATCTACCGGGATTCCTGAATATTAAGTAATTTATTCACTAATCATTGTCAGTGAATAAATAGAGTGTAATTCTCTTTGAATGTTGTTGAACCTTGTAGTACAGTCCTGTAATTCCTCTGTAAGGTTGAAGCAGGCAGATTACAAGTTCTAAGACCCTATCTCATGACAAAAAAATAAATGACTTGGAGATGTAGCTTAGTTGGTGTGCATGTCCCATGTTCAATCCAGTGTACCAAAGGAAGAAAAAGAAAAGAAAAGAAAACAGCTATGTGTCTTTGTGACATTTGTAGGATATGAATGAACCAGCAAGCTTTGTGAACGGGGCTGTTCCACCAGGCTGCCCAGATGCTACTCTGAACCGTCCTCCCTACATGCCACGTAAGGACCATGGGTTTCCCCCAGCTTCAGTGTTCCCACTAAAGGGAAGGTGACTGCAGAATATAGCTCAGTGTGTAGGGGTTGACCCTCACCACTCAGGATGCATCCTTATCAGTTCTGTGTTTTATGGGGGACAAAGAAGAAGGACTTCAAGCACTTCACCCAATGGGGTTGGTGCATTTCTGGACCCTTAAAAAAATCTGTCATTGTCCAGAAAGCACTGAGAAGGAGCAAGTCTCCAGAGGATCTTCAAAGCCAGATTTCTTAGTTCTTGAGAGTTACATTCATTTATTTATGCTCATTTTTTCATGGTATAAGTTCCTTTCTGTAAGCTGGATGACCTTTCTTAGAAAATGAGAAACATACAAACCTCAACTTTTTATAACTTCATGTGTTCTTTCTGTAATAGGATAAGAATTACATGTGATAATTTATGTTCTATATTCTGGATTTGAGTCTTCACCATATTAAGTGGTTAATCACTGGTGCTCCTCTCGTTACCTCTGCTTTATCATGCTGATGTCATGTTGGAAACATCTGTTGGCACCACTCCTGTTCAAAGTGAAGGGTTTCTCACCTCCCCTGGAGGTCAGGGAAGGTACCCATGTGTGGTCCAGTGTCAAGGTCCAGAAGAAAGTCTTTGGAAAAGATGTCAGGAAATAAAAGGATTAGAACTGATGTTTTCTTCCCTAAATCTTTCCCTTAGACTTGGAGGCCAGGGACAGGGGCCTGAGCAGCAAGACCCTGTGCATGGAGAGTGAGCAGATCCTGCCGGACGGCACCCGAGTGCGGCACTATGACGTGCACAGCCTGTACGGCTGGTCCCAGACCAGACCCACCTATGAGTGAGTCACTCTCCCCTGTCCAGGTGGCACAATCTGTGAAGACCTCCAGTGATGGGGGTCTCTACTTGTTCTTTTAACCACCTTTCTTAGGGTTATGAATAATTCATTTCAGATGGTATAGCTATTCTCACTTATTAAAGAAATGCTACTTGAGTGTGGAGCCAGGCCCTGTGAGAACTGGGGGATCAAATTTAAGTAAGCATTTCCCCTCAGTGAGAAGGTGATAGTCCTGGTGGGGTCACATATTTGGGTACAGGTGCTGCAGAACAAGGAGGCAAAAGAACACAGAATGGGGTGTCAGTAGGAGCTAGGCACCATCGTGTATACATACAAAGTGGATTATTTCTGTTGGGCTATATTTTTAAATTCTCCTTGGACAGTTATCAAGTCCACTATTGAATTAGCACAGCCTTACTTTGTGAGCCTAATGAGTAATATACGT